>LR999967.1:48075277-48675277 GCA_905220375.1 Tachina fera
TTCTCCATAAGTTCAACCATAGTTCCATCTGGCTAATGTGTTCCTGGAGTTTTCGGGATGCCTCATCAGGGTTTTCGTGCATACTAAGGCAGGCGGTATCGTCGGCAAATGTAGAAGTGTGAATACTACTGCTCACAGGCATATCACAAGTATAAATCAAATATAAAAATGGCCCCAGTATACTCCCCTGTGGCACACCGGATGAGATAGTTTCAGGCATACTCATAAAGTGTCCTTCCACAACTGTAAATTTTCGTGCGACAATGTAACTTTCCAAAAGATTTAGAATGTTTATTGGTAAGTATGTCTTCAATTTCAAAATCAGGCCTTCATGCCACACTTTATCAAATGCCTGAGAAACATCAATAAACACGGCAGAACAATACTTCTTTTCCTCAAATGTTTTTCTGATAAATTGAACCAATCTATGCGTTTGCTCAATGGTGCTATGCTGGCTTCTAAAACCAAATTGATGGTCCGGGATGCACCCATTTTCAGTTAAAATTGAAGACAATTTTGTCATGAGTAGCTTTTCAAAAAGCTTTGACATTGTTGACAGTAAACTTATTGGCCTATATGACTCAGCCTTGGAAAGATCTTTACCCGGCTTTGGAATCATTTTAACCTTGGCAAGCTTCCAGCAGTCTGGATAATACTCCAGTCGTAAAATGGCATTAAAAATGAATAACAGGATTCTAATTGCAGTACGAGGTAACTTAATCAGCATCTGATTACTAATTCCATCCATACCGGGAGCTTTTTTCGGGTTGAGTGCGGCAATTAGTTTTTGTACATCACACATCGTAAATTTTAAGGGTCGAGGTGGTAGAGCAACTACACTCGGCAAATCAGCAACATTGGTACATGTATTTGGTGTAAATACGGATTTTAAATGCTCAGCAAATATGTTACCTTTTTCAGTATCGCTTCTTGCCCAACTTCCGGTAGATGTGCGCAGAGGTGGCTTAAACTCAACGGGTGTTTTAAACTTTTTAGCAGCGCGCCACAAAGAGTAATTAGATGCTGGTGTGACATCAAGGCTTTCCAGATAGTTTTTGAAAGATGCAGTTTTTTCAGATGCAAGCAACTCTTGGAGTCGTTTAGTGCACTCTTTAAATCTGATTTTGTGTTGAGGTGATCTGTGCTGTTGCCATTCCCTTCTAGCTCTTCTTTTTTCACGTACGAGATGTTCAACGTCTGTAGAATAAATTTTATTGAACCCAGTATGCGGATGGGAGGTAGTGGCATGTTCAGAAGCTTGTTTAATATTCTCGTTAAGATTTGCAATGTTCGATTCAATATCATTGGGTGTTCTTAGCGTAATATTTTCCGTGCAATGACTACTAAGATATTTTTTGAATCCCAGCCAATTAACACGATTTATCATCTTGACATATGGGTGAGGTAAAGCGCTTCTCAGTGGACTACAGATTGTAACGATCGTGGGAGAGTGATCAGACGACAGATCTAGGGAAGCTTCAACGTGAATTAATTCCCTAGAAATACTTTTTGTGACGCCGAAATCTATAACATCTGGAATTTTTCGTACGTCAGTAGGCCAGTAAGTAGGCTCCCCACTTGAAATAACATCCAAACCCATTTTTGAAATTGTGTTGAACAACGCCCTACCTCTAGGCGTAATAAGACGCGAACCCCAGAACGTATGCTTAGCATTGTAGTCGCCAGCTGCTACGAAACAAGGTCCAAGAGATTTGTAGAACTTCTCGTATTGGTCCTCAGTGATTGAAAATCTGGGAGGTGAGTAAATTGATGATATCACGAAATTAGAACAAAAGTTTTCTACAAAAATATTCGTAGCTTGCATATATTCTTCACTAACATTGTCAAGGATATAGTGCTTGAGTCGTGACTTAATTAAAATTGCTGATCCACCGCATGCTCTCCCTCTAGGGTCCTTTGTATCATACATAGTATAGCCATTTATTTTGAAAAAGCTTCTCGAAGTCAAATGTGTCTCAGAGACCAACATTATATCAATATTTTTTCCGTAAGGAAGTGCTCAAGTTCATTTTTATGTTGGCGAATGCCGTTTGCGTTCCAGAAACATATTTTTAACGTGTTCATGGTTTGTTAATTAATGCTTGAAGCAGAGTATTCTGCATTCGTAGCATTTCTTGCATCATGGTAGTCATATTTGTTGTAAAATTATTTATAGTTTGCACCAAATTGTCAATAGTAGCTTCAAGGCGACTATAGTTAAAGCTTGAATTTGCATTCGTTGAATTATTTGGCGGTGAAACATTTTGTATGGGAATACAACTAGCCTTAGCAGCATCGGCATACGATACACGTGAAGTAACTGGTTGACTTACTTGAGCAAAAGAGGCGGTGTACGCGTTTAATGGTTGAGCTGTAGCTAATTTAGGTTTTTGCACCATAGCCTGCTTGACGAAAGAGTACACAGGACATCCTCTGTAGTTAGCGGTGTGATTACCTCCACAATTACTGCATTTTTTTTCCGCTTGATCTTTTGGTTTGGTACAACTTGCAGTACCGTGCAACTCACCGCAGATAACACACACTGTAGGTAAATTGCAGTAAGCTTTTGTATGGCCATATTCTTGGCAATTATGACACTGCACGGGACCTGCACGCTTATGTGGCTCTTCAACTGTGATTTTTCTGTATAAAAGGTATTTAAGGCTATAAATAGGATGAGTCTCGTTTTTTTTCAACTGTATATCATTTGGCTCCAGTTCAACACGAAATAGGGGTTGGGGTACTTTTTCTTTGTTAAATATGTTTGATACATTCTTTACCTTAAATCCCTGGAGGACAAGTGCATCTTTTATTTCTTCAGGGACAACATAAGAATCTATGCCCTTCAATACTATCTGTAGGCCTTTAGCGCTCTTAAGCTGGTATGTGTAGAAGCTTGTTTTATTTGTTTCAAATTCAGAAACCATTTTGCGGAAATCCTTTTCATCATAAATTTGAATTTTCGTTTCATCGATGTTGCCACGTTTTATTGGGACAATGTGGAATTTATTTTCACCAATGACCGAAATTAATTTTTTAATAAGGCCATTTGAATTTTTCTCTCTCAAGTAGATTGGTGGCGGCTTGGATGTTTTATTCGACGATGCATCGGGTTTGTCGTTTTCATCTTGTAAAATTTTAAAACGGTTTTGGCGATTAATTGAGGATGCGCTGTTATCCCTAGACATTTTTGGAGCGGATGAAAGTTTTGAAGAATTTGGGCTTCGCCCACGCTTTACCACGGTTATATATCTGTCCATACCGACTTGCACCTTGGGTTTTGAAATACTGTTATCTGTAGTGATAACTTTGTTAAGTGACGAATACGAGCCCGAAGGGGATGATATTACTGACTTATATGAAGAAGCACTAGGCAATTGTAATGTTAATGAATCACTACTATTTGGCATTGGACAAAGCGAAGTTGATCGCTGACGAAAAATAGGCTTTGCCGTTAAAAAAAACACTTTCATTAGATTTATTATTTTTATTTTTTTCATTAAGAGCTTCAGAACTCACAGTAAAATAGGCGTTTCTGCCGTTAGAACTCACTTCATAATTTTTTGTATTTGAGGCACTCATATAGAGTATTCCCCAAGGGCACTTTTTGTGTTTTTTTGCTTACGGTTTTTTTTGTTTTTGTAATTTATGATTGTTTATTTGTTTTTGAGTTACTCCTATAGAGTATTCCTCAATGTCACTGTTTGTGTTTTTTTTTGTTTTCGGTTTTTTTTTGTTTTTGTTATTTCCACTATGTAAAAATATTATCAAAGCAATAAAGCTTATTTATTAAAGTCAGTATGTACCTATTACGAATAATATGTACTACGAATAATTTTTTGTATAATTTTTTGTTTGTTTGTATGTAAGAAAAAACTCCGCTAATCGACTGTTCGCTATGAAGGTACCACGAGAACTGCCATATTTTATAACTTACTTTGTACTGAAGCATATTCCTTAAACCTCCGTGTATTCTCCGTTCATACCGGTATCTTGAAGTGTATGTACGGAGATCGCACTACGTGAAATCATATTTTAATAAAAAATAAACAAATGTAATATTTCACATTAAAACTTTCTTTTTTTATGTGAGGACCTGCAAAATAGAAAGATTTTTTTATTGGGGTAGAAAATTGCTCCACCAATGTAGTAACGTAAGTTGAAAAAGCGAATGTAGTTAAGGGTTAAGCCAGGTCTAATTCATATAACTATGGACGCATAAAGTTTTTCTTTTCCTGGACTTTTTCATTTCCCGGGAAAACGGGAACGACTTTTTGGTTTTCCGGGTTTGGCCAATGCAAACCAATACAAAATATTTTTTAATATAATCTATTTCTCATTTAAGAAATTTATTATTCGACATATTGTCTGCATACAAGCTTTTTAGTTTTGCGGAACTTATTCTAGTAAGAATTGTTTGAAAATTATTGATATAAAACTTAAAAAAAAACAAAACACTAATTTGAAATTTATTTGCTGGTATTTCACCCCCGCCCATATGCAAGTCATTGTTGCTGTAACAAATCGTCGGTAGGCTTCAACTACACATTTCGAATAGTCACAAACCTCTTTTTTTATGCACAGACTTTCAAAGACTGTTTGAGAATTCACAAATAATTTTATTTTAGAATATCACAAAAGAAATTTAAGCGTAGTAGGCTTAGGAAGTTATACAAACCCAGCAAATAATTTATTTTCGATATGTATCTATTTTATTTTTCTACACCTTTATACAATCAGAAATCCAACAGTTGAAGCCTACTGACGACTTGTTACAGCAATAATGACCTGCATATGGAACGGGCTGAACCACCAGTAAATTAATTTCAAATTAGGGTATGGTTATGACAATATGTGGAATAATAAAAATCTTAAACGTTAAATTTTAGATTTTAATTTTCATTTTGCCTTATAATTACTTTTATTCAAAACGTGTGGTTGAAGTCTACTGACAATTTGTTACAGCAACAATGAGGTGCACATGCGCTGGGCTGAAGCAATAAAATTTCAAATTAATGTATGGTTATGACAATATGTCGAATAACAAATTTCTTAAATTAGAAATAGATGATATTAAAAAATATTTTGTATTGGTTTGCATTGGCCAAACCCGGAAATTCCAGGGAAACCGAAAAGACGTTTCCACTTTCCCGAGAAATGAAAAAGTCCGGGAAAAGAAAATCTTTATACGTCCATAGTTATATGAATTAGACCTGGCTTAAAAAACTTTTTTTTTGAATTTTGAATGCGTGGAGCGATGAAAATATGCGTTTTGATGGCAAAATTGGTGTATCAAATTTTCAGGCTGATCGGATGGTTCCAATCCGTGCTATAATGAGGCCAAAGGTAAAAATTTTTAAGACTCACTAAATTACTCTTTACATCATGCTAGTCATATTGATTGATATTTCACCAGCATACATAATTTCTTTCTAAAATACCCTTCCATGTTCTTCAGCTAAAAAGGATATTACAAAAAAAACTAATGCTGAGTACACACTACGATATTTTGTAAAATCGCAACAGTGCATACAAGTGCCAACGTTTGTCATATCCAATACTTTTTGTTGTTGTGTGGTATCCATAGAGAAACATAATGTGAAAGACGTTGCCCACATTTTGAAAAATGATTAGAACACCAGAAGTGTCAGATGTCTGCCACCGGTCTAGTAATTGTAAAACATACTCAAAAATACGCAAATATCTTACACTTCAATTTCTCCAACCTACAAATAAGTTCATTGCACATAAATTATATATTTTATTCATCTCTTCAAATTCTCTTCAAAAAAATAATTAATAAAAATCAAACTAAAATAAAACTAAAACTCTTCTTTCTAAAACACCCTTCCACTCCACCAGCTGAAGAGAATATTACAAAAAAACTAAGGCAACATTTTCTCTATGCAGACTCTCACTAAAAAAATATTGCACTCTTAAACCATAACCTGCTGCTTGACAAACCAAAAAAAATCAAACTTCAATTCAAAATTAAATACGAGTTCGTACATCGACCGACCGGCATCAAACTATCCTTATTTTACACTTATGCTCACATAACAAATCATCATCACCACATGCATATCCATATACAAACCATCGATTACCCTCGTCACTTCACACCATTGACTTTAATTACCAGAATTGTCCCATAAATTACAAAATTTCGATTTGAATTACCAAAATTTGACAATTCAAATTGCCACAGACATGCCAGTGTCTACCAAAACAAACATTATTTTCGCGTTTGAAAATTTCTATGCATTTCCTACGCTTTGATCCCCCAAGTTGGCCTAAGAGCGAATCATTTTTTGAAGAGAAGCAAATAGCCAAATGCATTATTGTTGTAAATGATGCCTCCGAAAGAAAACTCAAACTAATAACTGACTTTAGCAGATGCTTAACACAAAACAAAGCTGATAAACAGTACTTTTTACACATTGTAGAGTACTTTCCAGCCTTTACAATATTTTCATTGATTTAAAATAAAAATAATAGGCTTGTTAAATAAAAATTTAAATAACATTATATTTATAATATTTCTTAATAAAAAATTAATGAAATTCAAAAAAAGAGTAATTTGGCGAGTCTTCACAATTTTGACCTTTGACCTCATTATAGCACGGATTGGCATTGAAGCATTTTCTTTAAAACTCCATGTATTCTCCGTTAATACCGGTATCTTGAAGTGTATGTACGGAGATTGCGCTACGTCAAATAAAATCAGAGGTAGGTATATATTGGCGTACAAAATTACCCCACGAATGTATATATGTAATATATTTTTATTATTGGTATTGATTGATTTTTTTTATTATGTATACAAAATGAAGCGCTATTGAAGTAAATCTGAAATAGGAAATATTTTTGAGGAAGCCGAAAGATCTGAGGACCTTAGAGATGATGATATTTTCTTGAGAACCAATCTGGTCCGAGACATCCAGAAAAACCAAAAAGTGCCCAATGTTATATATTTCCGCGTTTTTAAGACGCAAAAACAACTAAAATTTGTTCCAAGTGCAACAAATTCATTTGTAAAACGCATTCTCAAGAGTTAAAAGTCTGTACAGTATGTGAGAAGTAATTTTAAACAGACTGTTTTACACGAAAAATATCAAAATAAAATAATAATAAAAAAATGTCAGAATTTTTATGTTATGTTATTTGTATTTTTTTCCCTTTAATTTTATTTCATTTTATGTTTCTTTAATATGAATTACTATTTTATAATAATGTATATGACATTCTTTTCTATAAGGAGAATACACTTAATTTTTTAAGTCAATTTTCTGAGGTGCTCCAAAATAACTGCCATTTTCTAATTTGTTAAATTTTTTAATATGATTTTTGTCATATTTTAATAAAAAATAAACAAATGTAATATTTCACATTAAAACTTTCTTTTTTATGTGAGGACCTGCAAAATAGAAAGATTTTTTGATCAGGGTAGAAAATTTCCCCACCAATGTAGTAACGTAAGTTAAAAAAGCGAATGTAGTTAAGGGTTAAGCCAGGTCTAATTCATATAACTATGGACGTATAAAGTTTTTCTTTTCCCGGACTTTTTCATTGCCCGGGAAAGCGGGAACGACTTTTTGGTTTTCCGGATTTGGCCAATGCAAACCAATACAAAATATTTTTTTATAAAAGCTATTTCTCATTTAGGAAATTTATTATTCGACATATTGTCATATCCAAACACTAATTTGAAATTTATTTGCTGGTGGATCACCCCCGCCCATATGCACCTCATTGTTGCCGTAACAAATCGTCAGTAGACTTCAACCACACGTTTTGAATAGTCACAAAATAATAATAATTTTGAAAATCACAAAAGAAAAATAAACGTAGTAGGCTTAAAAAGTTATACAAATATAGCAAATAATTTATATTCGATATGAATATACTTTATTTTTGTACACCTTTATACAATTAGAAATTCATCGGACAACAATAAAAGTAATTACAAGGCAAAATAAAAAATAAAATGTAAAATTAATCGTTTTAAAAATTTATTATTCGACATATTGTCATAATCATGCCCTAATTTAGAATTTATTTGAAGAAAACTACTAGTTATAAAAAAATCTATACGAGTCTGTTTATCGAAGCTTTAGTAAAAAATGAGTAAAAAACTAAAAAATAATAATACATACTTTTAGTTAAATTCAATTAAAGCAAGATAATGTTTTTTAAGAATTAAAATTATGCATAGTTCTTTTCAAATAAAATTTTAAAGGATACATTAAATTCAGGTACAACAACAGGTTGTTTTAAAATTAATATACATATAATTCCATTCAAATAATTTAAATATCAGAACTTTCATTTAATTAAAGTTTAATCAATGATATTCTAGAAAAAGCATATACCTAGCCAGTCTCATGCACTGATTTTTTTAAGAAGTTTTGCTTTTCAAATTTTATTGCAATAAAATTTTTAGGAAGTTTTATTTGTAAAACTTTCATTGCAGACTTGGTTATTGCTTGCTGTTTATTTCTAATGCCATATTACGACTGGAGTATTATCCACGACTCTGGACTCAAAATGATTCCAAAGCCGGGCAAAAATCTGACTAAAGCTGAGTAATATAGGCCAATAAGTTTGCTGTCAACTATGTCAAAAGTCTTTGAAAAGCTGTTCATGACAAAATTGTCCCCAATTGTAACTGATAGTGGATACATCCCAGACCATCAATTTGGTTTTAGAATTCAATTTATAAGAAAAACATTCGAGGAAAAGAAGTATTGTTCTGCCCTGTTTATTGACGTTTCTCAGGCATTTGATAAAGTGTGGCATGAAGGTCTAATTCTAAAATTAAAATCATATCTACCAATAAATTTCATATGTTTCATATGTGTGTGTTTACATTTGGTGTTTGTTTACATATATTTTATGTGTTAGTGTTTCGTCCGTCCGTCAGGTGCATTGATTTCCGTTTGGTTGTTTGTTTTGGTAGGCTGTCGGTGGCGCGTTAGTTTTTCTGTGTCTGTCTGTTCGTGTATAGGTTTGGTTGTCTGTCCTTAAGATTGCATCTTGTACTCGCTGGCGTATTAATGATAAACAAAAATGAAATGAAGAAAAAATGTTTGTCATTTTAAAAAATGATTAGAACACCAGAAGTGTCAGATGTCTGCCACCAGTCTAGTAATTGTAAAACATACTAAAAAATACGCAAATATCTTACACTTCAATTTCTCCAACCTACAAATAAGTTCATTGCACATAAATTATATATTTTATTCATCTCTTCAAATTCTCTTCAAAAAAATAATTAATAAAAATCAAACTAAAATAAAACTAAAACTCTTCTTTCTAAAACACCCTTCCACTCCACCAGCTAAAGAGAATATTACAAAAAAACTAAGGCAACATTTTCTCTATGCAGACTCTCACTAAAAAAATATTGCACTCTTAAACCATAACCTGCTGCTTGACAAACCAAAAAAAATCAAACTTCAATTCAAAATTAAGTACGAGTTCGTACATCGACCGACCGGCATCAAACTATCCTTATTTTACACTTATGCTCACATAACAAATCATCATCACCACATGCATATCCATATACAAACCATCGATTACCCTCGTCACTTCACACCATTGACTTTAATTACCAGAATTGTCCCATAAATTACAAAATTTCGATTTGAATTACCAAAATTTGACAATTCAAATTGCCACAGACACGCCAGTGTCTACCAAAACAAACATTATTTTCTCGTTTGAAAATTTCTATGCATTTCCTACGCTTTGATCCCCCAAGTTGGCCTAAGAGCGAATCATTTTTTGAAGAGAAGCAAATAGCCAAATGCATTATTGTTGTAAATGATGCCTCCGAAAGAAAACTCAAACTAATAACTGACTTTAGCAGATGCTTAACACAAAACAAAGCTGATAAACAGTACTTTTTACACATTGTAGAGTACTTTCCAGCCTTTACAATATTTTCATTGATTTAAAATAAAAATAATAGGCTTGTTAAATAAAAATTTAAATAACATTATATTTATAATATTTCTTAATAAAAAATTAATGAAATTCAAAAAAAGAGTAATTTGGCGAGTCTTCACAATTTTGACCTTTGACCTCATTATAGCACGGATTGGCATTGAAGCATTTTCTTTAAAACTCCATGTATTCTCCGTTAATACCGGTATCTTGAAGTGTATGTACGGAGATTGCGCTACGTCAAATAAAATCAGAGGTAGGTATATATTGGCGTACAAAATTACCCCACGAATGTATATATGTAATATATTTTTATTATTGGTATTGATTGATTTTTTTATTATGTATACAAAATGAAGCGCTATTGAAGTAAATCTGAAATAGGAAATATTTTTGAGGAAGCCGAAAGATCTGAGGACCTTAGAGATGATGATATTTTCTTGAGAACCAATCTGGTCCGAGACATCCAGAAAAACCAAAAAGTGCCCAATGTTATATATTTCCGCGTTTTTAAGACGCAAAAACAACTAAAATTTGTTCCAAGTGCAACAAATTCATTTGTAAAACGCATTTTCAAGAGTTAAAAGTCTGTACAGTATGTGAGAAGTAATTTTAAACAGACTGTTTTACACGAAAAATATCAAAATAAAATAATAATAAAAAAATGTCAGAATTTTTATGTTATGTTATTTGTATTTTTTTCCCTTTAATTTTATTTCATTTTATGTTTCTTTAATATGAATTACTATTTTATAATAATGTATATGACATTCTTTTCTATAAGGAGAATACACTTAATTTTTTAAGTCAATTTTCTGAGGTGCTCCAAAATAACTGCCATTTTCTAATTTGTTAAATTTTTTAATATGATTTTTGTCATATTTTAATAAAAAATAAACAAATGTAATATTTCACATTAAAACTTTCTTTTTTATGTGAGGACCTGCAAAATAGAAAGATTTTTTGATCGGGGTAGAAAATTTCCCCACCAATGTAGTAACGTAAGTTAAAAAAGCGAATGTAGTTAAGGGTTAAGCCAGGTCTAATTCATATAACTATGGACGTATAAAGTTTTTCTTTTCCCGGACTTTTTCATTGCCCGGGAAAGCGGGAACGACTTTTTGGTTTTCCGGATTTGGCCAATGCAAACCAATACAAAATATTTTTTTATAAAAGCTATTTCTCATTTAGGAAATTTATTATTCGACATATTGTCATATCCAAACACTAATTTGAAATTTATTTGCTGGTGGATCACCCCCGCCCATATGCACCTCATTGTTGCCGTAACAAATCGTCAGTAGACTTCAACCACACGTTTTGAATAGTCACAAAATAATAATAATTTTGAAAATCACAAAAGAAAAATAAACGTAGTAGGCTTAAAAAGTTATACAAATATAGCAAATAATTTATATTCGATATGAATATACTTTATTTTTGTACACCTTTATACAATTAGAAATTCATCGGACAACAATAAAAGTAATTACAAGGCAAAATAAAAAATAAAATGTAAAATTAATCGTTTTAAAAATTTATTATTCGACATATTGTCATAATCATGCCCTAATTTAGAATTTATTTGAAGAAAACTACTAGTTATAAAAAAATCTATACGAGTCTGTTTATCGAAGCTTTAGTAAAAAATGAGTAAAAAACTAAAAAATAATAATACATACTTTTAGTTAAATTCAATTAAAGCAAGATAATGTTTTTTAAGAATTAAAATTATGCATAGTTCTTTTCAAATAAAATTTTAAAGGATACATTAAATTCAGGTACAACAACAGGTTGTTTTAAGATTAGTATACATATAATTCCATTCGAATAATTTAAATATCAGAACTTTCATTTAATTAAAGTTTAATCAATGATATTCTAGAAAAAGCATATACCTAGCCAGTCTCATGCACTGATTTTTTTAAGAAGTTTTGCTTTTCAAATTTTATTGCAATAAAATTTTTAGGAAGTTTTATTTGTAAAACTTTCATTGCAGACTTGGTTATTGCTTGCTGTTTATTTCTAATGCCATATTACGACTGGAGTATTATCCACGACTCTGGACTCAAAATGATTCCAAAGCCGGGCAAAAATCTGACTAAAGCTGAGTAATATAGGCCAATAAGTTTGCTGTCAACTATGTCAAAAGTCTTTGAAAAGCTGTTCATGACAAAATTGTCCCCAATTGTAACTGATAGTGGATACATCCCAGACCATCAATTTGGTTTTAGAATTCAATTTATAAGAAAAACATTCGAGGAAAAGAAGTATTGTTCTGCCCTGTTTATTGACGTTTCTCAGGCATTTGATAAAGTGTGGCATGAAGGTCTAATTCTAAAATTAAAATCATATCTACCAATAAATTTCATATGTTTCATATGTGTGTGTTTACATTTGGTGTTTGTTTACATATATTTTATGTGTTAGTGTTTCGTCCGTCCGTCAGGTGCATTGATTTCCAGACTTTGTTTGGCGTTACTTGTTCAGTAGGTAAGCTACCTATAATATGTTAAGTTAATATTGGTTTCATTCTAAAGCAACTAAGACATTTTGAGATTATACTGCTAATTAATTTACGACCACCTATTGGCCAATACTGCTGCCAAATAGAACCCAATAAAGCCTGTGGGCCAGCATGCAAAAGCCTTTTATGAAAGTACATTATCAGAGACGAAGTTAATACGTGATGTTTAGGCAAAATAATAGGATGTCGTGCACTAAAATCGAGAGCCGAATGCCGAAGACGACCGCCAACACGAATCAAACCAACAGAATCAATTATAGGCATCAATGAACGAAGTTTGCTGGATAAGGGGATGTTTTGATTTTCCTTTAGGGCTTTATACTCAGCTGCAAAATGAATTATCTGTATATTTTTTATTAAGAGATATGTTCCATTTGTTATGTCATTTGGAGTCAGTACTTTATTTTGACTTATCAATTTCGGATATAAGAATTTGAATACATATGCAAATACTCGTTGCATTTTCGCGAACGAGTTATAGTATTTAAAATTCATTGACATGTCCGACAGCGAGGCCAGTATCAAAATATTACGACGTCACTCAGGCAGGTCATTTAAAAACTTTTCATTATTAGGCCATAATGAAGAATCAAGGCACAAAAAACTGGGTCATTTCTTCCACAAAGTTGAATTAAGTAATTCCTTAGGCGAAGTATCCGTTAAAAGTAGGTCGGCTGGATTCAGATTGGCAGGAACATAATGCCATGTCATTTTGTTTGTAATTGTTTGTATACGAGAAACTCTATTGGATACAAAAACGTTGAAATTTGAAGGTTGCTGCTTGAGCCACGACAGCACGACCATAGAATCGGACCAGCAATGTACGTCAAAACTAAAAGGCATAGCTTTAACAACCACTTCTACGAGTTCTGCTAAAAGTTAGGCTGCGGCAAGTTCCAACTTTGGTGCTGTTAAAGCCTTTAAGGGAGCAACTCTCGATTTAGAGCACATTAGTGATAATTTGGCAACATTTTCCAATTCAGATCTCATATATATACATCCACCATAGGCAGATAAACTAGCATCACAAAATGCGTGAATTTGCACTTTTGAGTTTGAGATCAAAATACAGCGAGGAAACTTAAAGTGTTCAATATTATCAAATTGAGATATATAATTTAGCCACGAAGAGTGTAACGATTGGGGAAGACTTTCGTCCCACTTTAGCTCCAGGTTCCATAAACACTGCATAAAAATTTTTGCCTTTGTGATAACCGGGCCAATTAAACCAAGTGGGTCATACAGACGAACAATTGATGAAAGAATAGAACGTTTTGTGACCACCTTAGAAATATCAACGGCGTTGAATGCGAAAATAAAGTTATCGTCATTAGGATCCCAAATGAGACCGAGCGTTTTTGTGATATCAGTACCATCGTCAAATCTTAAAAACTTCTCACAATCTTCCGGTGGTATACCATTCAAAATTGCGGGATTGTTAGAGCACCATTTTCTTATCAAAAAATTACCACGCTGTAGCAAAGCAGTAACCGGATGCCTTATCTCTATAACCTCTTCAATAGAATCACCGCCGGACAACATATCGTCTACATAGAAACCCGTTTCACAATTTTTTCACCAATTGGAAAACTGCTTCCTTCTTCAGTTGCCAATTTATGCATTGATCGAATTGCTAGGAATGCTGCAGGCTTTGTACCGTACGTGACTGTATCTAGCTTATATATTTTAATCTCGTCCTCTTTTCTGTCCCTCCATAGTATACATTGCATGTAATTGTCTGGGCAAGAAACTCGGACACATCTGTAGATTTTACAAATGTCCCCACTAAGAACAAACTTAAAACAGCGATATCGCAAAAGCGTATTGAAAAGCTTAGGCTGTATGGTCGGACCAGCATGCAATACATCATTGAGTGACAAACCAGTTGTTGTTTTTGCTGAGCCATCGAACACAATCCTTAGTTTTGTCGTTGTACTGTCAACCTTCTGCACACAGTGATGTGGCAGAAAATATTTCTTATGTGCAACCTGCGGAGAAACTAATGACATATGATTTAACGAAATATACTCACGCATAAAATTGTATATTGAGCTTTGATTTGTGGTTGCCTTTCTAGTTTGTTTTCTAAA
Organism: Tachina fera; assembly: GCA_905220375.1. Lineage (NCBI taxonomy): Eukaryota > Metazoa > Arthropoda > Insecta > Diptera > Tachinidae > Tachina > Tachina fera. Next base: position 48,089,846 of record LR999967.1, read on the forward strand.
AGTTTAAATCGTTTTAAGGCACCGTTATACGAATCATCAAGCAAATGCGTAGCACCACCTTCTATTTCAGGTAGACGAACAGAAAACGAGCCATTGTATAGACGAGAAGTATTTTTTAAGTAGTGATTTCCACAAGCAATTTCATCATTAGATAACGAATCACCACAGTTGCCAAATTATTTTCTATTTCCCAAAAGTTCTTTACTTGATTTATAGTAACAGCTAAAGACCATGATTGATTAGAATGAGAGCCACCGCCAGCAACAACCCAACCAAGTAATGTTTTTTGAAGTACGGGAAAGTTATTGGCTAACTTTATTTGTCCAACTGACATCAAATCAAAAAACAGTTCAGCTCCAAATAAAATATCAATTCGGTTACATTTATCAAAAGAGGGATCTGCGAGCTGTATATTTTTTGGTATTTTCCATTCCGCTGTATTAGTGATAATGTTGGGTTGATAACTTGTTATTGTAGGAACAACAATAGCTTTAAAAGTTGTTGAGTAATCTCCAGCATTAGACTTAACCAGGACTTCAGTAGATTTATTGACTGTAACACAACCATCACCTCTTCCCGAAATAGTTGCATAAGTCTGATTGCATTTTAGATTTAACTGATTCACGAAACGACTTGTAATAAGATTAAGTTGCGATGCAGAATCTAATATTGCGCGGCATGGTACAAACATTCCGAATTTATTTTTGACCATAACGGTGGCTGTTGCCAGTAAAACACTTGCAGCTGGCGACGATGTTGTTGCTGCATCAGCATCATTCGACGAGATAAGTGCTGCTTGTGATGAAGCAGCATCTATTACGTGCTGATCCGTAGACGGGGTATCGATGTGAAGCATCGTGTGTTGTTTCAAAGAGCACTGTCGGCAACAACCAGAGGTGCAATTTTTTAGCATGTGCCCTTTTCTTAAACAATTAAGACATTACTGAGCCGGCGATAAATTTGAAAAACGTGAGCAACTGGTAATAACATGATCTTTAGAATCACAAAAAGTGCATAATTTTGTAGATGCCGCTACCGAAACATGAACATGTCGATTGTTATGGTTTGATTTTTTCAAAATGGGTTGCTTTGTATTTTTATTTATCACGGAGCTCTCGAAATTTTCGACCATTCGACATCTTCGTTCTAAAAATGCTGCCATTGAGGACCAAGTAGGTAGCTCGTTTATTGGTAAATTTTCTTCCCATTTAATTAGCGACTTAGCATCGAGCTTTGTTGACACTAAATGAATTAGTAGCCCATCAATAAGCTGCTGTTGATTTCCAATTGTTTCTAAAGCACGCAAATGTGCATTTATACTATCACTTAAACGACGTAAGCCGACAGCGGAACCATTGTCGACAGAATTCAAATTAAAAATTTCCTTTATGTGTGTTTGAAAATTTAAGAGCTTGTTGTCAAAACGATTTTTCAACAATGACAAGGCTTCTTCATAGTTTGTTTCATTGAGTTCCAATGAAGCAATAGTATCGAAGGCAACATCTCCCAGACTGGCACGCAAATAATGAAACTTTTCAAGCCTGCTTAAATCACCGTTGTCATTTATGACAGTCGAGAATAACGAAAAGAAATTTGACCACTCGGAATAGGCACCGTAGTCCAAGCGAACAGAGAGTTCAGCCTCATCGTGTTGTTTTATTTGTATTGGGGTTAAATTATTGTTTAGATCCTCCAACTGCTTTATTATAGCCGATACTTTCGAAAAATAAGGTAGCGTGTCAACGGAAGGTTGCTCCTTATCATTGCGATCAGTGTTATTGGTTGCCATTTTATGTATGTATATGAATGACACTAAAGGTAATTTTTTGCACTTAAATACGATAATTATTAACGCAAGTTGTATTTTTAAGAGATGCGAAACTATTATTAAATAACCGAATTGATATTAATATAAAAGTCTATCACGTCGGGGTCACCAATGTTTTGTGTCTACAATCTTTTTTGCAGGCAAATAAAAAATCTTTAGCTTACAAATTAAGTATTGACCATTTATTTCAAAACTAATAAGTCGAATGAAATTATGAATTCAAAAAAGAGTAGTGCAAAGCATAAATGACAAAAATTGTATGTGTACATATTTACATGATGATAAATAAGAGCCGTTTACCGAAAATACATATTTATGTACGCTTTACAGTTGAATATATGAAACAAAAAATAAATAAATGAAATTTAATGCACTATATATATGGGCATGTATATATGTATGCATGTACATATGAATGCATAAATAATCAACTTCAAATAATGCAGGAGCGCATCTGCGGTTAACAAATATGTTTCGGGAACGGAAACGGCATTCGCCAACATAAAAATGAACTTGAGCACTTCCTCACGGAAAAAATATCGATATAATGTTAGTCTCTGAGACTTATTTGACCTCGAGAAGCTTTTTTAAAATTTATGGTTACACCTTATATGATACAAAGGACCCAAGAGGAAGAGCATGCGGTGGATTTGTGAAGAACTTCTACAGGCAACGAACATTTGTGTCGAAAATTTTTGCAAAAATTTTGTGATATCAATTTACTCCCCTCCCTGATTCGCAATTACTGAGGATCAATACGAGGATTTCTACAAATCTCTTGGGCCTTGTTTCGTAGCAGCTAGCTACTATAATGCAAAACATACTTTGTGGGGTTCACGTCTTAGTACACCCAGAGGTCGTGCGTTGTTCAACAAAATTTCAAAAATGGGCTTGGACGTCATTTCGAGTGGGGACCCCACTTACTGGCCTACTAACATGCATAAAGTTCCGGATGTTATAGATTTTGGCGTCATGAAAAATATTTCTAGGGTATTAATTCACGTTGAAGCTTCCCTAGATCTCTCGTCCGATCACTCTCCCACGATCGTTACAATCTGTAGCCCACTGAGAAGTGCTTTACCTCACCCATATGTCAAGATGATAAATCGCGTTAATTAACTGCGATTCAAAAAATATCTTAGTAGTCATTGCACGGAAAACATTGCTTTAAGAGCACCCGAAGATGTTAAAACTAATATTGCCAACCTTAACAAAATGATTACACAGGCTGCTGAACATGCTACTACCTCCCATCCACAGACTGGGTTTAATAGAATTTATTCTATGCATATTGAACGTCTCATATGTGAAAAAGAAGAGGCAGAAGGGAATGGCAACAGCACAGATCACCTCAACATAAATTTACATTTAAAGAGTGCACTAAACGGCTCCAAGAGTTGCTTGCATCTGAAAAAACTGCATCTCTTAAAAATATTTCCCAATAAATTTTTTTGAATTTATTAGAAAGTTACTTTACTACCCAAAAGTTTACGAATGTGGAAGGAGAATTCATGACTGTGCTTGAATCTATATCATCCGGTATGCCAAAGAGGAGCATACTGGGGCCAGTTTTGTATTTGATTTATACTTTTGATATGCCTTTGAGCAGTAATATCCGTACATCTACGTTTGCCGATGATACAGCCTGCCTATGTATGCACGAAAACCCCCCAAGAGGCTTCCCGATATCTACAAGAACATATTACTGGAACTAAGGTTAAAATTTTGGAGAATTAAGGTAAACGAGCAAAAAAGTGTTCAGGTAACATTTACCCTGCGAAGAGATACTCGTTCCCCAATTCGACTCAACAATCAAGTTGTTCCTCAACATTCACATGTAAAATACCTTGGTATGCACCTTGAACCATGACTTACATGGAAACTCCATATTGACTCAAAGCATACTAATGAAACTTAAACTAACTCAGATATATTGGCTGATTGGTGGAAACTCAACACTCAGCATAGACTGCAAACTCATCGAATGTTTCGATGAGAAGTGATGATACCGCCATAAGTTGTTTTTTCGTCGACTTTTTCTCAAATACTTATTCTAAAGTAACATATGATGAAGAAGTTGATTACCCATTTAGAATAACCGCCAATCAAACTATACATATGGCGTTTATTGATATTTCAACAATCTCTTTGGAATTAAAAAGTCTTAAATTTTCGTACAACTTTGGTCCAGATAAAATTCCTAGCAGTATTTTGATTAACTGTTCAGATAGTCTTGCTACCCTTTTAGAACTTTAATTTAACAAATCAATAGAGTATGGTTATTTTCTTAACGTTTGAAAAGATTTTTTTATCATACCACTGTTTAAATCTGGAAGTAAAGCTGAAGTTTCAAATTATAATGATATTGCAAATTTAAGTATTTTACCTAAATTATTTAAAAAAATCGTCACCGAAAATTTAAGTTATGATGTATCAAATTTGATGTCCCCTTATCAACATGGGTTTTGGAAATGGTGCTCTACTACGACGAATTTATTACATCTTACTACTATTATACATCGTGGGTTTCTTGACCAACAACAAACTGACGTGATCCACACTGACTTCAGCAAGGAATTCGATAAAGTTAACCATATGAAAAAGAAGAGGCAGAAGGGAATGGCAACAGCACAGATCACCTCAACATAAATTTACATTTAAAGAGTGCACTAAACGGCTCCAAGTGTTGCTTGCATCTGAAAAAACTGCATCTTTTAAAAATTATCTGGAAGGGCTTGAGTTCACAGCAGCATCTAATTACTCTTTGTGGCACGCTGATAAAAAGCTTAAAACACCCGTTGAGTTTAAGCCACCTCTGCGCACATCTACCGGAGGTTGGGCAAGAAGCGATACTGAAAAAGGTAACATATTTGCTGAGCATTTGAAATCCGTATTTACACCAAATACATGTACCGTTGTTGCTGATTTTCCAAGTGTTGCTGCTCTACCACCTCGACCCTTAAAATTTACGATGTGTGATGTACAAAAACTAATTGCCGAACTCAACCCAAAAAAAGCTCCCGGTATGGATGTAATGAGTAACCAGATGCTGATTAAGTTACCTCGTACTGCAATTATAATCCTGTTATTCATTTTTAATGCCATTTTACGACTGGAGTATTATCCAGACTGCTGGAAGCTTGCCAAGGTTAAAATGATTCCAAAGCCAGGTAAAGATCTTACCAAGGCTGAGTCATATAGGCCAATAAGTTTACTGTCAACAATGTCAAAGCTTTTTGAAAAGCTACTCATGACAAAATTGTCTTCAATTTTAACTGATAATGGGTGCATCCCGGACCATCAATTTGGTTTTAGAAGCCAGCATAGTACCATTGAGCAAAACATTTGAGGAAAAGAAGTATTGTTCTGCCCTGTTTATTGATGTTTCTCAGGCATTTGATAAAGTGTGGCATGAAGGCCTGATTTTGAAATTGAAGACATATTTACCAATAAACATTCTAAATCTTTTGGAAAGTTACATTGTCGCACGAAAATTTACAGTTGTGGAAGGACACTTTATGAGTATGCCTGAAACTATCTCATCCGGTGTGCCACAGGGGAGGATACTGGGGCAATTTTTATATTTGATTTATACTTGTGATATGCCTGTGAGCAGTAGTATCCACACTTCTACATTTGCCGACGATACCGCCTGCCTTAGTATGTACGAAAAGCCTGATGAGGCATCCCGAAAACTCCAGGAACACATTAGCCAGATGGAACTATGGTTAAACTTATGGAGAATTAAGGTAAATGAACAAAAGTGTGTCCATATAACATTTACCTTACGAAGAGATACTTGTTCCCCCATTCGGATTAATAATCAAGTTGTTCTCAACATTCACATGTGAAATATCTTGGTATACACCTCGATCGACGGCTTACATGTGATGTACATTGACTATAAGTTAACTCAAATGAAACTAAAATTAACTCAGGTACATTGGCTGATTGGCAGAAATTCAACACTCAGCCTATACTGCAAACTTTTAATATACAAGTCGATTTTAAGGCCAATATGGTGTTACGGTATCCAGTTATGGGGCACTGCTTCAGCTTCCAATGTAGAGAGAATTCAACGAAGACAAAACAAAATTTTAAGGTTAATAACATCTGCTCCATGGTACATTAAGAATTCAAATATACATCGTGATTTAAATATGCCACTAGTGACTGAAGAATTTGCAAAATACGCAGGCAAATATCTAACAAAACTCGAGTCACATCCTAATCCGCTTGCTCGTAATATGTTGAACTTTACTGGACACATCCGCTTAAAGAAGAGAGATACAAGGGCTCTAATACTAAACACTCCGAATGAAGTTGCTTGAAAATACTTTTTTTTTAATTATCACTACTTATGTATTTTTTACAACTATCACTTAGTTATGTCTGACATTGGTCGGGCCTATTAATTATATTTTAGATTTAAGATTTGAATACTTATTGTTAGTTCATATATGAAGATACAATAAATAAAAAAACATGCATAAAAAAACTTTCATTGCAATGAAGTACTATATATGTATAGTATATGAATTCGTCTTGGCATATACATACATACATTATATTGTCGCCAATTTTTTAAACCACAAACAACTTTGGAAATATATTTTTAAGCGATTTTAAAGAAGATAAGGTTTTAGAACCGTTTTGAAAAAGAAACCATTACTACGAAAACGTTATGCTTGAATTTATTTCATAAATAATGTGGCATGACGAAAAAATCCCTACATTTTGGAGAATATAAAAATTCTGTCCAATTTTCCCTACACTTCTATTTTAGTATCAAAAATACCTACATGTAGGCAATTTCAACTACTTCTGGCAACACTGAGAAGGACCCTCATACAAACCATGAACGAACGTAGAACAGAACTTTAATAAACATATGTACATATACTTCAAGAAACTAATTGCTTAAAAACTAAGTAAAACGAATTTTTATTTTGATACAACCATATATTGCAGAATTAAGTACAACAATTACTTATAGTAGATATAAGAAAATATGTCGAATAATAAATTTCTCGTTTAAATTTACTGTAATTGCTGGTAAATTTTCCTGTACAAAAAAAAACCAGGACAATTTAAGAGTGGACCAGCATATTACGACAATTTGTCTATATCCAGGACAAATCCTGGAAAACCAGGACGTTTGGCAGCCCTAACGTATTTACATATGTATGTAACATACTGCCTTATTCGTAACAATTATTTCTGTTTAATAAGAGGCTTATAAAAAATTTATAAAATCTAATTTTCAAGTTAATGATGCAGAATTAATCCTGATATCGTTTTTCAAATTCAATAAGAACTTCATGCAAATGTTTTGTTTACTCAACTCTTGTAAGCAAAATAAAATTTTATTTTTCCATTAAGTTGTATGTAAGTTCAAAACTTGAAACTTCTCTTCTGAATTTAAATGTATTTGCTCTCTTAACACTGAAACAAGAACTCATGACGTGGCAGAATAATTTAGTAGTAGGGAAATACTGGTTCTCCCCCAATTAAACTTGCAAAATTGTTGGCTGAAATTGTTAAATTGTGGCTGAAATTGTTAAATTTGGGTAATTAAAATTTGAAAATTCTTAAATTCTTGGAAATTTGTGAAATTTGATACCTGCGAGGGTGGTTCAATAAGTCCGTCCAAATTTTTGTTTATATAAGGAGTTTTTTGTTTACATTAACTTTGTGGGAACGGGTGATTTTTTTTGGGTAGTATTAATTGTGATAACGGGTAATTTTTTTGTGGGTGTGGTTTAAGGGGTTTTATAAGATTAAGATTTCACAAGTGTATATGCCGACGGGAAAATCATGAAAATGATTTTTCCTAATACCAATGGTGAAAATAGTGATTATTAATTTTTCCTAATGCCTACGGAAATGCATGATAATTTTTCCTAATGCCTACGGCAATGCATGATAACTTTTCCTAATGCCTACGGCAATACATGATTATTATTTTTTTCAAATGCCGAGGGCAAAACACATTTTTATTTTTTTTCAAATGCCTACGGCAATACATGATAATTTTTCCTAATGCCTACGACAATGCATTATAATTTTTCCTAATGCCTACGGCAATACATGATTATTATTTTTTTCAAATGCCGACGGCAAAACACATTTTAATTTTTTTCAAATGCCGACGGCAAAACATGATTATTATTTTCTAGTACCAAAGGGAAAATTGCCAGTGTTGCCAGACTATAGAAATTCGTTATCGTAATACTATATCAGTAATATCAGAGAAAATAGATTTGATGACTACTACGCGATTCTCATATGAATCTGGAGAATGTGTGTATGATTTCCTCACGCTAATAAATTGTTTATAAATAAAATAATTAAATAAATTAATAAACAATTAATTTAATTATTTTATTTATTTATAAAATGTTCTCTTGTATATGAACACCCTATACTTGTGTGTGGATGATCCAGCTTGTTTGTCGCTGGTATTTATTTATTTGTTTAAGAAATATAATTGTATGTATGTATGTATGTATGTATGTGTATGTATGTATGTATATGTGTATTTGTATGTATGACTGAGGATGCTTGTGCGTAAAATATTTTGTAGAATACATTTATATTTTGCAACGTAATCATTTTCATGGTCTACGATTATTTTAAAGCAGCAAAGTTTCAATTAAGTACAGTCATCAGCAGAGAAACAAAAAGTAAATATGCTGCAAGGATACTGCTACTAATTTTTGTATAAATATGGCAACTTTTCTAACCATCACATCAGTACTTCATTGTATTTACAACCATCATCAGAAATTGTGTTAAAGTGAAATAATAACAATAAAATAATTAAAAATGAGCTCTTCAGGTTATCAGTGTGAAAGATGCCATAAGGTATATAAATACCAAAAGTCCTTTTTGGATCATGTCAAAAATCATAGTGTGCAGGATCAAGTGGTCGTAAGCCGGAACAGAAATCAAGAACAACCGCAGACATCTCTTGAAAATTATCAACAGCACCTAAATATGTCTCATCATCAGCAACATCCTTCTCTACATTACCCCCAATATCAAGTACCAATGAAGTATCAACAATACGGTATGCCATGGTATAATCACTTTTTGGGATTAGGAGTGCCAATGCAATATGAGTACCCAACTTATAATTATAATCCCGTCATACCAGATAATCAAATGCAGCAGTATTCCAATTTGATGCAATGGCAACCTCTTAATTATCATCAACAAGAGCAGCAGCAACAACAAAGTCAACAACAAGGTGTGGATATCCATGGAGGGAATTTGTACAAAGATGCTATGGACATAAGTTTACCGGAAAGTGATGGAGAAGAAAAAGAAAGAAGAGAAGAAACTCTGCCAACTCCAATGAGTGCTTCACATTCTAGGACAGAAGAAGTAGCAGGGAATGTGAGATGTTTCAAAATATCGAAAACCTTCAAAAATCATATCGCCACATATGCTATTTTAAATAGAAAGGACCAACTTCTTCTGGAAGAGTTTATGAAGGAAAACATAAATATTTTTATTGAGAGACTTCACATGACTTTGTGTAAGCATACAATTATTAAATTTCATGTGAGCGCGGTTCTGGTTGGACTTTATCACGCATAGTCCGAGCAGAAATCAACATCAACAAATCGTCGCTCGTCAAAGGATCAAGTTGGATATCCAGAACTCAAAAACTAATAAAAAAAAAGCTTGCATCAATATTGAAAATGATGATGATGAATACTGCTTCAAGTGGTGTTTGCTGCCATGGATACCTCCAAATACAAGCATAAAGAACGTTGCAGTTCTTATGGTATTCAGGACATTTCAGCAGACATTATTTTTACGCGAAATGGTGAAGTGCTAAATTTCAAAAATGTAAGCTTCCCATTAGCTCTAAAAAAAATTAACGTGTTTGAGGTGAACAATCCTACAATAAGCGTTAACGTATTTGGGTATGATGAGGAGGCAAATCAAATCATTGGTCCCTATTATGCGACTAAGGACGAGAAAATTACTCATGTAAACTTGCTTCTTTTGGAAAATGGTGAAGTTCATCACTATATTTTGATAAAGGACATATCAAAGTAAGTTAGAAAATTATACTACACTTTAATTTAATGATACATATACTTGTTTTATATATTTTATAATAGATACATTTTACTAATAAATTTTTATCTATTTATTATTATTCACAGACTTTTACTAAGTCAGATAACGCAGGATGACCATAAATTAATTTTCTGCAACACCTGTCTCCAGTACACTCGCAGGGAAAACGTTATGCATAATCATAAGGCTGAATGCGGCAAAATCGTGACAAGTATGCCATCAGGTCCGGATGCAATTCTCAGCTTTAAGGGGCATCAAAGGAAAATGGATGTCCCCTTTGTGGTTTACGCTGACTTCGAATGCATCCTGGAAGATATAAGTGATAACGTAAGTAATAAAACTAGTTTAATTAAAAAGCAGGAGTGTGCTTTTAGTTAATATAATAACTTAGTGTCTCCATAACAGTAAGTTAGATAAGTTAAGGGTTTATACTGGGAAAGATGCCTCCAAAAAATTGTTATCATATTTAGTTAAAGATTGTGAGGATATTTATTTCTTGATACAATACGTTTTATGGCTGAAAGTTTGGAATCATTAGCCTGCAATTTGTCGGATAATGATTTCAGCACTATAAGGTCCTTATTTCAGTCAGAAAACGAGTTTCAGCTTATTAAGAAAAAAGGTATTTTCCCCTATGAGTACCTAAATTCATTTCAAAAATTAGATGAGTGTCAGCTCCCTTCACGCAGTGATTTCTTTAATAAGTTGAACAATAAAGAGTGTTCTTTAGAGGAATACTCACATGCTGTAGAGGTATGGAATACTTTTGGTTGCAAAACTATGAAAGACTACATGGAACTTTACTTAAAAACAGATATCCTCTTACTGACAGATATTTTCGAGAACTTTAGAAAAGTTTGCAAGGGTATTTATGAGCTCGATCCATGCCAATATTATACAGCACCTGGCCTTTCCTGGGATGCAATGCTCAAATATACAAAAATTGAATTAGAATTATTGACAGACATAGACATGTACAATTTTATGAAAAAAGGTATACGTGTGGGGATCGTACAGTGTAGCCAAAGATATTCGAAAGTGAATAACAAATATTTGGAAGATTTCGATGCATCAAAACCATCAGAATTTCTTGTCTACTTAGACGCAAATAACCTTTACGGTTGGGCAATGTCGGAATATCTTCCTCATGGTGGGTTCAGATGGTTATCGCAAGACAAGCTGAATCTGGATCCAAACAGCATAATGATCTTCCTTTTTGCGCTGAAAATAAGAAACCTATGCAAGCGAAGTACAACAAGTTGATAACCGATTTCTCTACAAAGCAATCATATGTGATACACTTTAGAGTTCTAAAACAGTGCTTAGAATATGGCTTAGTTTTAAAGAAAACTCATCGTATTCTAGCATTTAAACAATCTCCATGGTTAAAAGGCTACATTGACTTAAATACCAGACATAGAGCCACTGCTAAAAATGCTTTTGAAAAATTTTTTTTCAAACTTCTCAATAATGCTGTGTATGGTAAAACCATGGAAAATGTGGACAAGAGGAGAGATGTTAAAATTGTCAATAGTTGGGAGAAAACGAATCGGAATCATTTGGGGGCCCAAGATTGGATATCAAAACCAAATTTTCATAGTTTATCTATATTTTCCGAGGACCTGGTAGCAATTGAAATGACAAGAGTCAAAACCTGCTACAATAAACCAATTTACTTAGGATTTTGTGTACTCGAGCTGTCCAAATGAAAAATGTATAATTTCCATTACGGGTACATGCAATCTAAGTTTAAGACAAAACTCTCCTTAAACTATATGGACACGGACTCTTTTATATATTCAATAAAGACGGACGACTTTTATGCTGACATAAAAAATGACATACAAGAACAATTTGATACATCGGACTATCCTACAGACAACATTTATAATTTTCCACTAGTTAATAAAAAGGTGCTGTGTATGATGAAAGGCGAAAATTGTGGAAAAATAATGAAAGAGTTTGTCGGGTTGCGATCTAAAATGTATTCATTTAGTGTTCAAGATCAAAATGATGTAAAGAAATCGAAGGGGGTAAAGAGAGCCATATTAGATAAATATAGGTTAGCTACTTATAAAAATTGTTTATTCAATAAGACCAATGTATATGATAATATGTTAACATTTAAATCTAAGCGACATCAAATATATACTAGTGAATTAAATAAGGTAGTATTAAGTTATGGAGACGATAAGAGAAAAATTAGGTCAAATAACATTAACACATATGCATGGTATCATTTTCGTATTAAGGAAACTAACCCTGAATACGAACTTGACATGTTGCTAGATGAGATTGCTAGAATGCAAGAAAATGGTTAAAATTAATTAATTTTTAGTTAATTACTTTTAAATTTTTAAATTGTATATAAAATCTTTGTTATTAAGAAAATTATTGTAAGTAAAATCCTATTAATTAAAAAAAAATTATTGTAAATGAAATCCTATTTATTAAAAGAAAAATTATTTGTAAATAAGAATCAAATATTAGATTAATGATCTTTATGTTTTTTCTCTCTTTCTTTTTATATCATATTTTTTTTATATATACATAGAGTTAAATTTGTATTAGTACTAAGATTTTTAAGAAAAAATTTTAAATAAAATATTGAATAAAGAATGAAATATGTGACTGGTGTTTATTTCTTTAATGGTTTTACTTCGTTGGATCAAAAAATTTTTTTGTTTTTGCTTATTTGCAAATTCTTGTTTTCATATCGCTAAAACATGCACAGTCTTGTTTTCATATCATTTAAGCATGCTCAGTCTTGTTTTCTTTGAGAAGTTCTGTACAAGAGAAATTGAATTTCACAATATTATTAAAATCCATTAAATTTCATAAAGAGAAACAACCAAGACAATAGAAAATATTTTTCAATTGAGATGAATACCAAAAAACTTACAAACAGATGACTCTTAATTTTCCTTTAGAAAAAATAATACAAAACGAGGAATATTTTAATAATACAATTTTATTTTATATTTATTTCTTTTGTTTCTTTTAATAATACAATTTAGTTTAATTTTTATTTATTTTATTTATAATGATGGAAACATTTCGTAGTATTCAATAATTAGATGTTCTAATATACTTTTTAGTAAAAATTATATTGTACATCTACAAGTATCGGGTCCTTCTTCACACTCAGGATCATACCAAGGACAGCTTTTGAAGTGCCCTTCTGTGTTGTCTTCATCTTCCATAACTCCATATTCTTCGTTCTCATCCAGCATATTTTGGAAAAAATTTATAATCTCCCAATGATCAGAAAGCCTGAAGCTTTCAAAATCTTTCATAAATTGGTTTAGAGTACGTAAAATTTGGCTCATTTTATTTGCTGATAAATGAATGATGATGAATGTTGGAAGGTTCCTTAAAGACTAATTTTCTCAGTAAATTTTTAAACATCTCTATTCCATTATTCTTTTTAGCACTCTATCTCTCTCTCTATCCCTTTTTTCTCTATAACTATCTCTTTCTGTCTATCACTATCCACCACTTATTCACTATTTCACCATAATTATTTTTGAATAGTCTTCTTGAAGTCATCATCGCTTCTTTTAAGATCATTTCCAGTTAAGCATTCAAAGTGAGAAGAACTAATTAAAAAAATGGACTCGACTTCAAATCTAATTTCAAAATTTAATGATCTAAACAGCAAAACTTTAATCCACATAAAGGAGCTTGAATCATCAACGAAATATACTATTAGAAATGTGTTACGTGTAACAACTAAATATGGACCAACACTAAAAGTGGAAATGAATAAACACATAATGTTCCTGCCTAAACGGTATAATATTTTAACAGATGACGATATGAAAGATCTATCCAGTGGATCTTATTGCTTAAGCAGAGAAGGTGAAGAAAATCTAATCGTTGAGAGTGAGCTGAGTGAATTTCTAATTCAAAATTCCCAATTTCCTATTTGGCAATAAAATATATTAGCTATGTATTTTAAATTATAAATAAAAAGACATTAAAGAGTTTTGTAAGATATAAATGTTTGTATTTTTATTTAATATTTTCAGTTATTTCATAAAGAAATTTAAGACAAGTGACCACAGGTAAATGTATTAAAATTCTGATGTTGGTTATAGTTGTATTTTACATTTGTACCAAGATATTTGAGTACTTCTGAAGGAGGTTGTAAGCTTCCAAAGCTATCGAAATATTCTTTTTCATTGTTGTTTTTATAATATGCTACACAATGTGTACCAGGTCCTGTTGATACATCTAAGTTGATTATTCCACATTCAATTTTCTTTGTTCGTTTTGGTAGAGCATTCAACATGAAAACTCCTCTAAAATATGGAATATTTATACAGAAACGGTTTAGGTCCACATCAGATAGTGGTCTGTTGGGCAGCATCTCTAAGAGTTTTTTGATTCTTCTTTGTGAACTAAGCCATAACCTTTTTTATATGGTTTTAAGTAAAGTCCTTTGCCAACTGCTATAGATTCCATCGCTCTATTATGTATAGTTGCTTCATCAAGTTGATTTTTGGCATTCTTTGTTGCATTTACAGCTTTAGCTATGGCAGCACCTCCAGTTGTTAGACTATCAATTGCACCCAAAAAAAATTGGTATTAGAAGCAAAAAATCCACCAATTTTTGGGACACGTATTACACGTGGTACTATAATTTGAGATTTTTTTCCTTTTAATGATTTGTTGATAGTTTTTCGAGCAATTTTAATAGCTGAGTTAATATGTAATGGCTTTTCCTTATTTAGTATTTTTGTTGCAGCTCTAATTGATGTTCTAAACAGTTTTTTATCATTTAGCTTGTTCTTTCCAACATTTTTCTTTTTCTCCACACCCATACCAAATTTTGTTTTGGCTTTCATTGCGTTAGTAACTATATAAGCAAAAAATTTTTCAGCAAGACTAATATCTTTCTATAAAACTCGATTCCAAGCTGAATTTTCCAGTATTTTATCAGCTTTATGTCTAGTACTTAAATCCTTATTTTTTGAATACGCAATATCGTGATTTTTACAAGCAGAGTCCAATAAATTAATTCCTTTGTCACCTCGATTTAAACGTTTTTGTAGTTTTGTTCCAGGTCCACAGTACTGATATCCAGGAAGAGGAAGCTCAACAAGTAGAGCGTTTATTATTTTATCTACTATACGTCCTCCAACGAAGGTGTTTTTATGACTAAACGTTTTCTGATATCGTATAACCATATTATCTAATTTTTCTATAATAAGAGGTAACAATTATGAAATGCATTTAGTTACAAAAATGCAGTTAGTGAAACAACATAAAAATATTTTAGTTCGTAATATTGATCAATCATCGAACATTACCTCAAAAATAAAGCACAACCCCCTCTTACCAAATTTTATTCGTGCTCTAATAGTGGGACCATCAAATTGTGGAAAGACTAATTTTATGATTGGCTTACTAGAAAGTCCTAATGGACTCAAGTTTGAAAACATCTATTTATACTCAAAATCTTTATATCAGCCCAAATATGAATACCTGAAGAAACTAATTTCACCAATTAAAGGAATGGGATATTATACATTTACAGATAATGAATCAGTTATTCCACCTGACGAAGCTAAAACTAATTCAATTATGATATTTGATGATGTTGCATATGAAAAGCAGAATAATATACGTACATATTTTTGTATGGGGCGGCATAGGGATGTTGATTCATTCTACTTGTGTCAAACTTATACTAGAATTCCCAAGCATTTAATAAGAGACAATGCAAATGTTATTATAATGTTTAAGCAAGATGAGACGAATATGAAGCATGATTATAGGGATCATGTTGGCAGCGATATGAGTTATGAAAAGTTCCAAGAAATTTGTCGAGAGTGTTGGAAGGATAAATATGGATTTTTGGTGATAAGCAAAGATAATGAATTAAATAATGGTCGCTACAGAAAGCAATTTGACTATTTCATAACTATATAAACTACTCTTGATAAACATTCACTTTAGTTATTAATCTAACTTTAAACTTTATACATCTATTTGCTATAAGCTGAGCTGCTACCTGAAAAGCTGATCTGATAACCAGACCAGGTCCTAAAAAGCTGATCTGAAAACCAGATTAGGTCCTGAAAAGGTGATCTGAAAACCAGACCAGGTCCTGAAAAGCTGATCTAAAAACCAGACCAGGTCCTGAATAGCTGATCTGAAAACCATACCAGGTTCTGAAAAGCTAATCTGAAAACCAGACCAGGTCCTGAAAAACTGATCTGAAAAGCAGACCAGGTTCTGAAAAGCTGATTTGAAAACCAGACCAGGTCCTGAATAGCTGATCTGAAAACCAGACCAGGTGCTAAAAAGCTGATCTGATAACCAGACCAGGTCCTGAAAAGCTGATCTGATAACCAGACCAGGTCCTAAAAAGCTGATCTGATAACCAGACCAGGTCCTAAAACGCTGATCTGATAACCAGACCAGGTGCTAAAAAGCTGATCTGAAAACCAGACCAGGTCCTAAAAAGCTGATCTGAAAACCAGACCAGCTCCTGAAAAGCTGATCTGAAAACCAGACCAGCTCCTGAAAAGCTGATCTGATAACCAGACCAGGTCCTAAAAGGCTGATACCTGATGTAATAGCTGATACCTGTAATTTCCTATTATTAAGCATGGATGAGAAAATTTTAAAACAATTGGTGTTGACAAGAAATGTCTTAAAGAAAAAGCTTCGTAGTATAAAAACTGGTGAAATAGATACACATGAACAACTAAGAGATACACATAAGCCTATAACAGAACCACTCAAAGAATTCATAAATAGTTCTAAAAAAATTAAAAGAATTCCCATAAAAGAAGAAAATAAAATGAAGACAGAAGTTGAAAATAATATAAGTCTTAAGCCTGAAAAAACATCAGTCAATATAGAGTCAAGTACACCAAAGAAACTAGCAGAAGGAACAATATTTGATAATACCATCTCATTAAATGATGCTACTACTGTAAATGATGATGACGATGAAGATGATGATGATTTTTACTCACAGACTTCCAATACAGAAGATACTTATACTGACTTATCAGTCTTTGAAGGAAGAAATGAACTAGATACAAACTATGGTCCACATAAAGATTTCAATAATGAATGGAAATTTGGTGATAGTACGCTCAAACTTAATGAAGACAAAATACAAGTTGGTGGTCGAATATGGGCCCTAACACCAGGGCTATTTTCTCTAATGTTTCATAAAATACCAAAAAATTATGATAAATTTGAACTCGAAATCTATAAAAAGATTTTAATTACTACTAATGCATATAGAAGAGACTATACACCTGATGGTCAAATAAAGGGTACTAGACGATATAAATATAAACATATTATTAAGAAATTTATTGACGAAAAAACCAGAAGAATTTACCCCAATCAACAGGATCTAAGCCAAAAGGTAGCTATTTAGGTGATGGAATGATGGAATTTAATATTCATAAGCCCAACTATATATACTGGAATGATCCAAATGAGTTAGTAGATCGACTTCGACTACTGCTCGCATCACAAAGTGCAGGTCATACTAATCACAATAACAAGATTGTATCAATTATTGAAGTGCTACGTGAAGCGAATATAATACATTAACTTTAATAAAGTATATAAAGCATGTCTGTTGATAAATTTGGACACTACTTAAACGATACTAGCAACATAATTTCTTTGACAAATGCACCTAAACTGTTGGGGTTATTTGTGGATACGAACAAAAACATTGATGTCCAAAACAAAAGGATCAAAAATGGTGCAAAAGCTCTGGAGGAAAACGATGTTATCAATAAATTGTTTCTGCAAACTCAAATCGAAAAACTAGAATAGAAATTATTAACATACTTTAAGGCAGACAATACTGTAATTCAAGAAGATCTTCAAATGCAAATTGAAGAACTACAACGTGAAATAAAATTAGATATAGAAGAAAATTATATTATTGTAAAAGATATCCAAAAAATGAAAACATCCTTTGAAGAACAAATTGAGCAGCTTAATGAGAAAATTTATAGATTGGAAAATTACATGTTTGTATCAATAGCTGAAAGTCCTTCAAGTAGATCACAACACTCTCCAAAAAATCTGTAAAAACAACTTAATGTCTTCAAAAAGAAATTTAGTAAACAAACTCCATAAGCAAGCACGAAAACATTTTGTGCGCCACAAAGTTGTAATGAAAGGAATGGATGATCTTTGGCAAGCTGATTTAGTTGAAATGGGGAACTATTCTAAAGAAAATAAAAATTATCGATTTTTGTTGACTGTAATCGACACATTTTCAAAATTTGCATGGGCAGTACCGCTAAAAACAAAAACTGCACTCGAAACAACGAAGGCAATGGCAGATATTTTTGAATTGGGGCGAGTACCAAAAAATTTACAAACAGATGATGGTAAAGAATTCTTCAACAAAAACTTTGAAATATTAATGCATAAATACGACATTAATCACTACTCAACATATAGCAGTATGAAAGCATCAATTGTAGAACGATTTAATAGAACATTGAAAGGAATGATGTGGAAAGAATTTAGCTATAATGGTTCATATAAGTGGATTGATATACACAAAGATTTAGTTAATGCATACAATAAAAAATTTCATCGTACAATTAAAATGTCTCCTATTAAAGTCAACTCAACAAATGAGCAAAAGCTGTTTAATACAGTATACAGTCATTTGAAGATGTATAAAATGTCGAAATTTAATGTAGGAGATCATGTTCGCATAAGCAAATATAAGCATATCTTTGAAAAAGGTTATACTCCAAATTGGACCACAGAAATATTCACAATTACCAAAGTTCAAAATACAAATCCTGCAACATACATATTAGAAGATTATCTTGGTAATCCTATTAAAGGTGGATTCTATACTGATGAACTTTCAAAAACTAGATTTCCAAATACATATCTAGTTGAAAAGGTTCTCAAAACTAAAACGAAGGAAGTATATGTGTAATGGCTAGGATTTTCAGATCAACACAATTCTTGGATAAGTAAAGATGAAATATTATAGTTGGAAGAATATCAAGAACAATAATAGCATTAATATTAAGAAACTAATGTTAATTTTAAAATAAGAAAATGGAATAAATATGTTAATTATGCTTATAAACCATACTGTGTACTAAACTTTATTTAATTGTAATCAGTCTGTTATAATGTCAATAACACTTACTCTGAGCTCTACCTCATCAGAATTATCTGCTAGTTACTTTCCTCCTATTGAATTAGATGGTGCATATGAGTGTGCTCTAACTGATTTTCATTCATACAACAGTATTCCAAATGTAGACACTTACAACAATATGTTTCATATAGGAGAACATAAAATTGAAATACCAATTGGATCTTACGAATTAAGTGATATAGTTGATTTTATAGAAGAGCAATACAAACGACTTTGTCCAGCAAATAAGATTTTTATTGAAGCCAATGACAAAACAATGCAAGTTAAAGTTAATAGTTCCAAGGATCCTGTATATTTTACTAAGGACTACACAATTGGAAAACTTTTAGGATTGAATAGCAAAATCCTAACACCAAACAATTTTATTACTCAGATCTTCCAGTTAATATTTTTAAAGTGAATCTCTTGCGAATTGAAATTAGTATCGCTATTAACACATATATGAATAACTCCAAATCGCATACACTTCATGAATTTCCGATAAATGTGCCTCCAGGCTATAAAATAGATGAGTTTCCAAGAAATCTCATCTATTTACCTGTGAACACCAGAGAGATAAGCTCACTAGCGCTGCGCGTACATGATCAACACGGTGATTTAATTAATTTCCGAGGAGAAGAAATTACAATACAAATACATTTAAGGTCAACTAAATAATGCTAATATACAACACAAATACATTGAAAAATATAGCAGCAAAAACAACAACAACATTAAAGCGAACAGCTCAACAAAAATCTCTAACAACATGAAATAAAAATTTTCTGAAGTCATTGAATTTGAAATTAAAGACAAAATGAGTTCAATAATAGATGTCTTAGATAAACCTTTGTCTGATGAAAATATAATCAAAAAGGATTAGCATACATATGTACCATACTTACAGTCTTACAACAATAATGATGAAATTAGAATTTCAATATAAAATCAAGATTTGTACGTGCTACCCAGTGAGAGCTACATTTATATGGAGGGGTTTAATGCCGATGATAATAAGACAAAGTCTTCGTCATCTTCAGAGAACTTTATACTAAAAAACAACTTTGTGGCATATCTGTTTGATGAAATTCGCTATGAGCTGAATGGAATTGAAATTGATCATACAAGATATTTAGGAGCCACAAGCACCATAAAAAATTTGGTTTCTATGTCACCAACTGAAAGCAACGTGATGCAAAATGCTGGATGGAACAAAATTGACGATGTCACTCTTGTAAATGGATTTTTCAATTTCTATGTACCTCTAAAAATGCTTCTAGGATTCGCTGAAGACTACAACAAAGTTATACTAAATGGAAAACATGAATTTATACTCTTGCGCAATAAGAAAGATGAAGATCTTGTGCGCTCGAGTGTTTCTACTGAAAAAGCTAAACTTACAATTTCACTCATCTCATGGAGAATCCCACATGTACAATTATCGGACTTTAGCAAATTGAATATGATAAAAATTATTAAAAATGGTGCTTCTATACCTATGGCATTCCGCAGTTGGGATTGTCATATTAATCCACAATTAAACATAGGAACTAGCCATATTTGGAATGTTAAACTGGCTGCAAATAGAGAACGCCCACGTTTTGTATTGATTGCTTTTCAACAACAAAATAAGTTTGTTCATTGTGATTTGACTAATTTAAAAGTACATTTAAATTCAGTCTCATTATGATGATCTTAACATAAAGTTTAAAAATTAACGATATGCAATTCTATATGATATGTACATAAGATTTCAACAAAGCTATTTTAAGAAAGAATCTCAACCGCTTCTAACTACACCAGAGTTTAAGACAAAAGCTCCTATTATTGTAGTAGATGTCAGTCATCAGAATGAATCACTCAATAATGGACCGATTGATATAAAAATAGAATTTGAAACAGCAGCAAATATTGCAGCAAAGACAACAGCTTACTGCATTCTTATTCATGATCGTATAATAGAATATATACCTATCAAAGGACAAGTTCGAAAAGTCTTATAAATTGAGTAATATGGATAACAACATAATTTTTATAGATGTACAAGGTTGCAAGAGTAATTCAAATGATTTCATCGGAACAGAAGTAGCAATTGTTTTCAACAATTATGAATATAACCATTTCATTCTAAAATCCCCATTTGATTTTAAATGGTTATCAATAAAAAAGCAAAGAGAAGCAAAGTGGCTAACAAAAAACTATGATCACCTAAACTGGACTGCTGGATCAGTTTCATTTCAAAGCGTTGGCAATTTTTTACGACGACGATGGTTGGAAAAAATGTTACACCGAAAAATTTCTAACGTTGAGGATATAGGCTGCATCAACTTTAAACAAATGGAAATCAAGTATTCAGAATATCTTTATTGTAGTTATCATAATTTTGGTGTAAGCGCATTAAAAAATGCTATCTTACTAACAAAAGAAATGTCTTGCTTTAAATGAACTTTTTTACTTCTTAAAATAAGAATTTACATATGTATGTATTATTATAAAATTTAAAAAAATTTTAAACAATAAATTAATACAAAATAAAAGAATGTACAAGTGTTTTCTTATTTCAAATACAAACTACATAAATGAAAGAGAATGAAGTGGGGAGGAGGAGAGTTAACTTTATTGCTTACTTGCAAATTTTTACTTTTTTTTTATTTCTCTGCTGATGACTGTACTTAATTGAAACTTTGCTGCTTTAAAATAATCGTAGACAAAGAAAATGATTACGTTGCAAAATATAAATGTATTCTACAAAATATTTTAAGCACAAGCATCCTCAGTCATACATACAAATACACATATACATACATACATACATACACATACATACATACAATTATATTTCTTAAACAAATAAATAAATACCAGCGACAAACAAGCTGGATCATCCACACACAAGTATAGGGTGTTCATATACAAGAGAACACTTTATAAATAAATAAAATAATTAAATTAATTGTTTATTAATTTATTTAATTATTTTATTTATAAACAATTTATTAGCGTGAGGAAATCATACACACATTCTCCCGATTCATATGAGAATCGCGTAGTAGTCATCAAATCTATTTTCTCTGATATTACTGATATAGTATTACGATAACGAATTTCTATAGTCTGGCAACACTGGCAATTTTCCCTTTGGTACTAGAAAATAATAATCATGTTTTGCCGTCGGCATTTGAAAAAAATTAAAATGTGTTTTGCCGTCGGCATTTGAAAAAAATAATAATCATGTATTGCCGTAGGCATTAGGAAAAATTATAATGCATTGTCGTAGGCATTAGGAAAAATTATCATGTATTGCCGTAGGCATTTGAAAAAAAATAAAAATGTGTTTTGCCCTCGGCATTTGAAAAAAATAATAATCATGTATTGCCGTAGGCATTAGGAAAAGTTATCATGCATTGCCGTAGGCATTAGGAAAAATTATCATGCATTTCCGTAGGCATTAGGAAAAATTAATAATCACTATTTTCACCATTGGTATTAGGAAAAATCATTTTCATGATTTTCCCGTCGGCATATACACTTGTGAAATCTTAATCTTATAAAACCCCTTAAACCACACCCACAAAAAAATTACCCGTTATCACAATTAATACTACCCAAAAAAAATCACCCGTTCCCACAAAGTTAATGTAAACAAAAAACTCCTTATATAAACAAAAATTTGGACGGACTTATTGAACCACCCTCGCAGGTATCAAATTTCACAAATTTCCAAGAATTTAAGAATTTTCAAATTTTAATTACCCAAATTTAACAATTTCAGCCACAATTTAACAATTTCAGCCAACAATTTTGCAAGTTTAATTGGGGGAGAACCAGTATTTCCCTACTACTAAATTATTCTGCCACGTCATGAGTTCTTGTTTCAGTGTTAAGAGAGCAAATACATTTAAATTCAGAAGAGAAGTTTCAAGTTTTGAACTTACATACAACTTAATGGAAAAATAAAATTTTATTTTGCTTACAAGAGTTGAGTAAACAAAACATTTGCATGAAGTTCTTATTGAATTTGAAAAACGATATCAGGATTAATTCTGCATCATTAACTTGAAAATTAGATTTTATAAATTTTTTATAAGCCTCTTATTAAACAGAAATAATTGTTACGAATAAGGCAGTATGTTACATACATATGTAAATACGTTAGGGCTGCCAAACGTCCTGGTTTTCCAGGATTTGTCCTGGATATAGACAAATTGTCGTAATATGCTGGTCCACTCTTAAATTGTCCTGGTTTTTTTTTGTACAGGAAAATTTACCAGCAATTACAGTAAATTTAAACGAGAAATTTATTATTCGACATATTTTCTTATATCTACTATAAGTAATTGTTGTACTTAATTCTGCAATATATGGTTGTATCAAAATAAAAATTCGTTTTACTTAGTTTTTAAGCAATTAGTTTCTTGAAGTATATGTACATATGTTTATTAAAGTTCTGTTCTACGTTCGTTCATGGTTTGTATGAGGGTCCTTCTCAGTGTTGCCAGAAGTAGTTGAAATTGCCTACATGTAGGTATTTTTGATACTAAAATAGAAGTGTAGGGAAAATTGGACAGAATTTTTATATTCTCCAAAATGTAGGGATTTTTTCGTCATGCCACATTATTTATGAAATAAATTCAAGCATAACGTTTTCGTAGTAATGGTTTCTTTTTCAAAACGGTTCTAAAACCTTATCTTCTTTAAAATCGCTTAAAAATATATTTCCAAAGTTGTTTGTGGTTTAAAAAATTGGCGACAATATAATGTATGTATGTATATGCCAAGACGAATTCATATACTATACATATATAGTACTTCATTGCAATGAAAGTTTTTTTATGCATGTTTTTTTATTTATTGTATCTTCATATATGAACTAACAATAAGTATTCAAATCTTAAATCTAAAATATAATTAATAGGCCCGACCAATGTCAGACATAACTAAGTGATAGTTGTAAAAAATACATAAGTAGTGATAATTAAAAAAAAAGTATTTTCAAGCAACTTCATTCGGAGTGTTTAGTATTAGAGCCCTTGTATCTCTCTTCTTTAAGCGGATGTGTCCAGTAAAGTTCAACATATTACGAGCAAGCGGATTAGGATGTGACTCGAGTTTTGTTAGATATTTGCCTGCGTATTTTGCAAATTCTTCAGTCACTAGTGGCATATTTAAATCACGATGTATATTTGAATTCTTAATGTACCATGGAGCAGATGTTATTAACCTTAAAATTTTGTTTTGTCTTCGTTGAATTCTCTCTACATTGGAAGCTGAAGCAGTGCCCCATAACTGGATACCGTAACACCATATTGGCCTTAAAATCGACTTGTATATTAAAAGTTTGCAGTATAGGCTGAGTGTTGAATTTCTGCCAATCAGCCAATGTACCTGAGTTAATTTTAGTTTCATTTGAGTTAACTTATAGTCAATGTACATCACATGTAAGCCGTCGATCGAGGTGTATACCAAGATATTTCACATGTGAATGTTGAGAACAACTTGATTATTAATCCGAATGGGGGAACAAGTATCTCTTCGTAAGGTAAATGTTATATGGACACACTTTTGTTCATTTACCTTAATTCTCCATAAGTTTAACCATAGTTCCATCTGGCTAATGTGTTCCTGGAGTTTTCGGGATGCCTCATCAGGCTTTTCGTACATACTAAGGCAGGCGGTATCGTCGGCAAATGTAGAAGTGTGGATACTACTGCTCACAGGCATATCACAAGTATAAATCAAATATAAAAATTGCCCCAGTATACTCCCCTGTGGCACACCGGATGAGATAGTTTCAGGCATACTCATAAAGTGTCCTTCCACAACTGTAAATTTTCGTGCGACAATGTAACTTTCCAAAAGATTTAGAATGTTTATTGGTAAATATGTCTTCAATTTCAAAATCAGGCCTTCATGCCACACTTTATCAAATGCCTGAGAAACATCAATAAACAGGGCAGAACAATACTTCTTTTCCTCAAATGTTTTGCTCAATGGTACTATGCTGGCTTCTAAAACCAAATTGATGGTCCGGGATGCACCCATTATCAGTTAAAATTGAAGACAATTTTGTCATGAGTAGCTTTTCAAAAAGCTTTGACATTGTTGACAGTAAACTTATTGGCCTATATGACTCAGCCTTGGTAAGATCTTTACCTGGCTTTGGAATCATTTTAACCTTGGCAAGCTTCCAGCAGTCTGGATAATACTCCAGTCGTAAAATGGCATTAAAAATGAATAACAGGATTATAATTGCAGTACGAGGTAACTTAATCAGCATCTGGTTACTCATTACATCCATACCGGGAGCTTTTTTTGGGTTGAGTTCGGCAATTAGTTTTTGTACATCACACATCGTAAATTTTAAGGGTCGAGGTGGTAGAGCAGCAACACTTGGAAAATCAGCAACAACGGTACATGTATTTGGTGTAAATACGGATTTCAAATGCTCAGCAAATATGTTACCTTTTTCAGTATCGCTTCTTGCCCAACCTCCGGTAGATGTGCGCAGAGGTGGCTTAAACTCAACGGGTGTTTTAAGCTTTTTATCAGCGTGCCACAAAGAGTAATTAGATGCTGCTGTGAACTCAAGCCCTTCCAGATAATTTTTAAAAGATGCAGTTTTTTCAGATGCAAGCAACACTTGGAGCCGTTTAGTGCACTCTTTAAATGTAAATTTATGTTGAGGTGATCTGTGCTGTTGCCATTCCCTTCTGCCTCTTCTTTTTCATATGGTTAACTTTATCGAATTCCTTGCTGAAGTCAGTGTGGATCACGTCAGTTTGTTGTTGGTCAAGAAACCCACGATGTATAATAGTAGTAAGATGTAATAAATTCGTCGTAGTAGAGCACCATTTCCAAAACCCATGTTGATAAGGGGACATCAAATTTGATACATCATAACTTAAATTTTCGGTGACGATTTTTTTAAATAATTTAGGTAAAATACTTAAATTTGCAATATCATTATAATTTGAAACTTCAGCTTTACTTCCAGATTTAAACAGTGGTATGATAAAAAAATCTTTTCAAACGTTAAGAAAATAACCATACTCTATTGATTTGTTAAATTAAAGTTCTAAAAGGGTAGCAAGACTATCTGAACAGTTAATCAAAATACTGCTAGGAATTTTATCTGGACCAAAGTTGTACGAAAATTTAAGACTTTTTAATTCCAAAGAGATTGTTGAAATATCAATAAACGCCATATGTATAGTTTGATTGGCGGTTATTCTAAATGGGTAATCAACTTCTTCATCATATGTTACTTTAGAATAAGTATTTGAGAAAAAGTCGACGAAAAAACAACTTATGGCGGTATCATCACTTCTCATCGAAACATTCGATGAGTTTGCAGTCTATGCTGAGTGTTGAGTTTCCACCAATCAGCCAATATATCTGAGTTAGTTTAAGTTTCATTAGTATGCTTTGAGTCAATATGGAGTTTCCATGTAAGTCATGGTTCAAGGTGCATACCAAGGTATTTTACATGTGAATGTTGAGGAACAACTTGATTGTTGAGTCGAATTGGGGAACGAGTATCTCTTCGCAGGGTAAATGTTACCTGAACACTTTTTTGCTCGTTTACCTTAATTCTCCAAAATTTTAACCTTAGTTCCAGTAATATGTTCTTGTAGATATCGGGAAGCCTCTTGGGGGGTTTTCGTGCATACATAGGCAGGCTGTATCATCGGCAAACGTAGATGTACGGATATTACTGCTCAAAGGCATATCAAAAGTATAAATCAAATACAAAACTGGCCCCAGTATGCTCCTCTTTGGCATACCGGATGATATAGATTCAAGCACAGTCATGAATTCTCCTTCCACATTCGTAAACTTTTGGGTAGTAAAGTAACTTTCTAATAAATTCAAAAAAATTTATTGGGAAATATTTTTAAGAGATGCAGTTTTTTCAGATGCAAGCAACTCTTGGAGCCGTTTAGTGCACTCTTTAAATGTAAATTTATGTTGAGGTGATCTGTGCTGTTGCCATTCCCTTCTGCCTCTTCTTTTTCACATATGAGACGTTCAATATGCATAGAATAAATTCTATTAAACCCAGTCTGTGGATGGGAGGTAGTAGCATGTTCAGCAGCCTGTGTAATCATTTTGTTAAGGTTGGCAATATTAGTTTTAACATCTTCGGGTGCTCTTAAAGCAATGTTTTCCGTGCAATGACTACTAAGATATTTTTTGAATCGCAGTTAATTAACGCGATTTATCATCTTGACATATGGGTGAGGTAAAGCACTTCTCAGTGGGCTACAGATTGTAACGATCGTGGGAGAGTGATCGGACGAGAGATCTAGGGAAGCTTCAACGTGAATTAATACCCTAGAAATATTTTTCATGACGCCAAAATCTATAACATCCGGAACTTTATGCATGTTAGTAGGCCAGTAAGTGGGGTCCCCACTCGAAATGACGTCCAAGCCCATTTTTGAAATTTTGTTGAACAACGCACGACCTCTGGGTGTACTAAGACGTGAACCCCACAAAGTATGTTTTGCATTATAGTAGCTAGCTGCTACGAAACAAGGCCCAAGAGATTTGTAGAAATCCTCGTATTGATCCTCAGTAATTGCGAATCAGGGAGGGGAGTAAATTGATATCACAAAATTTTTGCAAAAATTTTCGACACAAATGTTCGTTGCCTGTAGAAGTTCTTCACAAATCCACCGCATGCTCTTCCTCTTGGGTCCTTTGTATCATATAAGGTGTAACCATAAATTTTAAAAAAGCTTCTCGAGGTCAAATAAGTCTCAGAGACTAACATTATATCGATATTTTTTCCGTGAGGAAGTGCTCAAGTTCATTTTTATGTTGGCGAATGCCGTTTCCGTTCCCGAAACATATTTGTTAACCGCAGATGCGCTCCTGCATTATTTGAAGTTGATTATTTATGCATTCATATGTACATGCATACATATATACATGCCCATATATATAGTGCATTAAATTTCATTTATTTATTTTTTGTTTCATATATTCAACTGTAAAGCGTACATAAATATGTATTTTCGGTAAACGGCTCTTATTTATCATCATGTAAATATGTACACATACAATTTTTGTCATTTATGCTTTGCACTACTCTTTTTTGAATTCATAATTTCATTCGACTTATTAGTTTTGAAATAAATGGTCAATACTTAATTTGTAAGCTAAAGATTTTTTATTTGCCTGCAAAAAAGATTGTAGACACAAAACATTGGTGACCCCGACGTGATAGACTTTTATATTAATATCAATTCGGTTATTTAATAATAGTTTCGCATCTCTTAAAAATACAACTTGCGTTAATAATTATCGTATTTAAGTGCAAAAAATTACCTTTAGTGTCATTCATATACATACATAAAATGGCAACCAATAACACTGATCGCAATGATAAGGAGCAACCTTCCGTTGACACGCTACCTTATTTTTCGAAAGTATCGGCTATAATAAAGCAGTTGGAGGATCTAAACAATAATTTAACCCCAATACAAATAAAACAACACGATGAGGCTGAACTCTCTGTTCGCTTGGACTACGGTGCCTATTCCGAGTGGTCAAATTTCTTTTCGTTATTCTCGACTGTCATAAATGACAACGGTGATTTAAGCAGGCTTGAAAAGTTTCATTATTTGCGTGCCAGTCTGGGAGATGTTGCCTTCGATACTATTGCTTCATTGGAACTCAATGAAACAAACTATGAAGAAGCCTTGTCATTGTTGAAAAATCGTTTTGACAACAAGCTCTTAAATTTTCAAACACACATAAAGGAAATTTTTAATTTGAATTCTGTCGACAATGGTTCCGCTGTCGGCTTACGTCGTTTAAGTGATAGTATAAATGCACATTTGCGTGCTTTAGAAACAATTGGAAATCAACAGCAGCTTATTGATGGGCTACTAATTCATTTAGTGTCAACAAAGCTCGATGCTAAGTCGCTAATTAAATGGGAAGAAAATTTACCAATAAACGAGCTACCTACTTGGTCCTCAATGGCAGCATTTTTAGAACGAAGATGTCGAATGGTCGAAAATTTCGAGAGCTCCGTGATAAATAAAAATACAAAGCAACCCATTTTGAAAAAATCAAACCATAACAATCGACATGTTCATGTTTCGGTAGCGGCATCTACAAAATTATGCACTTTTTGTGATTCTAAAGATCATGTTATTACCAGTTGCTCACGTTTTTCAAATTTATCGCCGGCTCAGTAATGTCTTAATTGTTTAAGAAAAGGGCACATGCTAAAAAATTGCACCTCTGGTTGTTGCCGACAGTGCTCTTTGAAACAACACACGATGCTTCACATCGATACCCCGTCTACGGATCAGCACGTAATAGATGCTGCTTCATCACAAGCAGCACTTATCTCGTCGAATGATGCTGATGCAGCAACAACATCGTCGCCAGCTGCAAGTGTTTTACTGGCAACAGCCACCGTTATGGTCAAAAATAAATTCGGAATGTTTGTACCATGCCGCGCAATATTAGATTCTGCATCGCAACTTAATCTTATTACAAGTCGTTTCGTGAATCAGTTAAATCTAAAATGCAATCAGACTTATGCAACTATTTCGGGAAGAGGTGATGGTTGTGTTACAGTCAATAAATCTACTGAAGTCCTGGTTAAGTCTAATGCTGGAGATTACTCAACAACTTTTAAAGCTATTGTTGTTCCTACAATAACAAGTTATCAACCCAACATTATCACTAATACAGCGGAATGGAAAATACCAAAAAATATACAGCTCGCAGATCCCTCTTTTGATAAATGTAACCGAATTGATATTTTATTTGGAGCTGAACTGTTTTTTGATTTGATGTCAGTTGGACAAATAAAGTTAGCCAATAACTTTCCCGTACTTCAAAAAACATTACTTGGTTGGGTTGTTGCTGGCGGTGGCTCTCATTCTAATCAATCATGGTCTTTAGCTGTTACTATAAATCAAGTAAAGAACTTTTGGGAAATAGAAAATAATTTGGCAACTGTGGTGATTCGTTATCTAATGATGAAATTGCTTGTGGAAATCACTACTTAAAAAATACTTCTCGTCTATACAATGGCTCGTTTTCTGTTCGTCTACCTGAAATAGAAGGTGGTGCTACGCATTTGCTTGATGATTCGTATAACGGTGCCTTAAAACGATTTAAACTTTTAGAAAACAAACTAGAAAGGCAACCACAAATCAAAGCTCAATATACAATTTTATGCGTGAGTATATTTCGTTAAATCATATGTCATTAGTTTCTCCGCAGGTTGCACATAAGAAATATTTTCTGCCACATCACTGTGTGCAGAAGGTTGACAGTACAACGACAAAACTAAGGATTGTGTTCGATGGCTCAGCAAAAACAACAACTGGTTTGTCACTCAATGATGTATTGCATGCTGGTCCGACCATACAGCCTAAGCTTTTCAATACGCTTTTGCGATATCGCTGTTTTAAGTTTGTTCTTAGTGGGGACATTTGTAAAATCTACAGATGTGTCCGAGTTTCTTGCCCAGACAATTACATGCAATGTATACTATGGAGGGACAGAAAAGAGGACGAGATTAAAATATATAAGCTAGATACAGTCACGTACGGTACAAAGCCTGCAGCATTCCTAGCAATTCGATCAATGCATAAATTGGCAACTGAAGAAGGAAGCAGTTTTCCAATTGGTGAAAAAATTGTGAAACGGGTTTCTATGTAGACGATATGTTGTCCGGCGGTGATTCTATTGAAGAGGTTATAGAGATAAGGCATCCGGTTACTGCTTTGCTACAGCGTGGTAATTTTTTGATAAGAAAATGGTGCTCTAACAATCCCGCAATTTTGAATGGTATACCACCGGAAGATTGTGAGAAGTTTTTAAGATTTGACGATGGTACTGATATCACAAAAACGCTCGGTCTCATTTGGGATCCTAATGACGATAACTTTATTTTCGCATTCAACGCCGTTGATATTTCTAAGGTGGTCACAAAACGTTCTATTCTTTCATCAATTGTTCGTCTGTATGACCCACTTGGTTTAATTGGCCCGGTTATCACAAAGGCAAAAATTTTTATGCAGTGTTTATGGAACCTGGAGCTAAAGTGGGACGAAAGTCTTCCCCAATCGTTACACTCTTCGTGGCTAAATTATATATCTCAATTTGATAATATTGAACACTTTAAGTTTCCTCGCTGTATTTTGATCTCAAACTCAAAAGTGCAAATTCACGCATTTTGTGATGCTAGTTTATCTGCCTATGGTGGATGTATATATATGAGATCTGAATTGGAAAATGTTGCCAAATTATCACTAATGTGCTCTAAATCGAGAGTTGCTCCCTTAAAGGCTTTAACAGCACCAAAGTTGGAACTTGCCGCAGCCTAACTTTTAGCAGAACTCGTAGAAGTGGTTGTTAAAGCTATGCCTTTTAGTTTTGACGTACATTGCTGGTCCGATTCTATGGTCGTGCTGTCGTGGCTCAAGCAGCAACCTTCAAATTTCAACGTTTTTGTATCCAATAGAGTTTCTCGTATACAAACAATTACAAACAAAATGACATGGCATTATGTTCCTGCCAATCTGAATCCAGCCGACCTACTTTTAACGGATACTTCGCCTAAGGAATTACTTAATTCAACTTTGTGGAAGAAATGACCCAGTTTTTTGTGCCTTGATTCTTCATTATGGCCTAATAATGAAAAGTTTTTAAATGACCTGCCTGAGTGACGTCGTAATATTTTGATACTGGCCTCGCTGTCGGACATGTCAATGAATTTTAAATACTATAACTCGTTCGCGAAAATGCAACGAGTATTTGCATATGTATTCAAATTCTTATATCCGAAATTGATAAGTCAAAATAAAGTACTGACTCCAAATGACATAACAAATGGAACATATCTCTTAATAAAAAATATACAGATAATTCATTTTGCAGCTGAGTATAAAGCCCTAAAGGAAAATCAAAACATCCCCTTATCCAGCAAACTTCGTTCATTGATGCCTATAATTGATTCTGTTGGTTTGATTCGTGTTGGCGGTCGTCTTCGGCATTCGGCTCTCGATTTTAGTGCACGACATCCTATTATTTTGCCTAAACATCACGTATTAACTTCGTCTCTGATAATGTACTTTCATAAAAGGCTTTTGCATGCTGGCCCACAGGCTTTATTGGGTTCTATTTGGCAGCAGTATTGGCCAATAGGTGGTCGTAAATTAATTAGCAGTATAATCTCAAAATGTCTTAGTTGCTTTAGAATGAAACCAATATTAACTTAACATATTATAGGTAGCTTACCTACTGAACAAGTAACGCCAAACAAAGTCTTTAATACTACTGGAGTGGATTTTTGTGGCCCGTTTTATTACAAGTCTGAGGTGAGAAATCGTCCTCCTGTTAAATGTTACCTATCAATCTTCGTATGTTTTTTGCAACAAAGGCCACTCACATAAAAATGGTTCAAGATTTATCTACATCGGCATTTTTTTATTTTTTTATTGCAATTAGAGGAAAACCTAAAACCATTTGGTCCGATAACTCAACAAATTTTGTTGGTGCTAAAAACGAGCTGGCTGACTTAACACAATTATTTTTAAACGCATCACACCAGCAATCAATTCAACGGCAGTGTCTTGAAGATGAAATAGAATGGAAATTCATTCCGCCAAGGTCACACCATTTCGGTGGATTGTGGGAAGCTGCGGTAAAATCGGCTAAACTGCACCTTTATTGTACAGTAGGGCTCAATAAATTAACATTAACATTAACGCACTTTGGCTTGCCAAATTTCTGCAATTTTAAATTCTCGCCCGCTTTCTCCAATTTCAGAAAATTGTGACGACCTTGATTTTTTAACTCCTGGACATTTTTTGGTAGGTGGTCCTCTAGTTTCTATAGTTGAGCCTGACATCACTCATATCGACACAAGCCACCTCAGCAGATGGCAAAAGGTTACCCAAATGCAACAATTTTTTTTGGAAAAAATGTAGTAGTTCGTATCTATCTCTTTTGCAAGAGCGCACAAAGTGGCGTGAGCAAGGTAAAAACATAACCTATGGAGCAATAGTGATTTTGAAGGACGAAAACCAGCCTCCATCTGGCAAATGGGCCGTATATCGGATGTGGTACTTGGAGATGATGGCGTAGCTCGAGTCGCAATTGTTCAAACGAATAATGGTTTGATTAAACGTGCTGTTACCAAACTTGCTGTTCTTCCTATAGAATCATCTGTTGAAGGCCCTCACCTTCCAACGGGGGGAGGATGTTAACCGCAGATGCGCTCCTGCATTATTTGAAGTTGATTATTTATGCATTCATATGTACATGCATACATATCTACATATATACATGCCCATATATATTGCATTAAATTTCATTTATCTATTTTTTGTTTCATATATTCAACTTTAAACCGTACATAAATATGTATTTTCGGTAAACGGCTCTTATTTATCATAATGTAAATATGTACATATACAGTTTTTGCCATTTATGCTTTGCACTACTCTTTTTTTAATTCATAATTTCATTCGACTTATTAGTTTTGAAATAAAAGGTCAATACTTAATTTGTAAGCTAAAGATTTTTTATTTGCCTGCAAAAAAGATTGTAGACACAAAAATATATTTTTAACGTGTTCATGGTTTGTTAACTAATGCTTGAAGCAGTGTATTCTGCTTTCGCAGTATTGCTTGCATCATGCTAGTCATATTTGTTGCAAAGTTGTTTATAGTTAGCACCATATTCTCAATAGTAGCTTTAAGGTGACTAAAGTTAAAGTTTGAGTTTGCATTCGTTGAATTATTTGGCGATGAAACATTTTTTGTGGGAATAGAACTAGCCTTAGCAGCATTGGCATACGATACACGTGAAGTAACTGGTTAGCTCACTTGAGCAAAAGTGCCGGAGTAAGCGTTTAATGCTTGAGCTGGAGCTAATTAAGGTTTCTGATCCATAGCCTGTTTAACGAAAGAACATACAGGGCAACATCTGTAGTTAGCGGTGTGATTACCTCCACAATTGCTGCATTTTTTATCACTTAGATCTTTTGGTTTATTGCAACTAGCAGTGTAGTGTAATTCGCCGCACACAACGCAAATAGAGGGTAAATTGCAGTATGTTTTTGTATGGAAAAATTTTCTTGGCAATTATGGCACTGTACAGGACCTGAATGCTTATGTGGCTCTTCAACTGTAATTTTTCGGTATAAGAGGTATTTTAAGTTATAAATTGTGTGCGTCTCATTTTTTTTTAATTTCATATCATTCGGCTCAAGTCAACGCGAAATAGAGGTTAGGGTATCTTCTCCCCATTAATTATATTGGATAAATTTTTTACCTTAAAACCCTGGGAGACCAGTGCATCTTTTATTTCCTCGGGAACAACATAAGAATATATGACCTTAAATAAGATTTGCAGGCCTTTAGCGCTCTGAAGCTGGTATGTGCAGAAACTTGTTTTATTTTTTTCAAATTCAGAAACTATTTTGCGGAAATATTTTTCGTCATAAATTTAAATTTACGTTTCATCGATGTTGCCATGTTTTAAAGGAACAATATGAAATTTATTCTCATCAATGACTGAGAAGTAGTTGAATAGTGGATGTGCTGCCCCCATTAATTTTAATGGGGTAATAAAAATGATGTTAATTAGCCAATTAATGATGTGATAAAAAATTAATGGGGGTGTCGGCTTTGTTTGATGTGTGTGTGTTTATATTTGGTGTTTGTTTACATATTTTTTATGTGTTTATGTTTCGTCCGTCTGTCGGGCGTATTGATTTCCGTTTGGTTGTTTATATTTGGAGGCTGTCGGTGGCGCGTTAGTTTATGTTTCGTCCGTCTGTCGGGCGTATTGATTTCCGTTTGATTGTTTATATTTGGAGGTTGTCGGTGGCGCGTTAGTTTTTGTGTGTCTGTCTGTCCGTGGGAAGTTGTGGTAGTTTGATACTTGTTGATAAATTTTGTTTATATTGATTGTGTGCATGTGTGTAATGGCATCCATTCATCCATGTTTGATATACGCTTGTTTGTCTGTCCTTCGCTGGCTGGCGTATTAATGATTAACAAAAATGAAATGAAGAAAAAATTGTTGTCAAGTAATGATTTTGGAAGAGAATAGTTTGTAATTAATTCTGATAAAGAAATATGTATGTACATATGTAGCTTTTTTTTGTGATCGTTGATTTATAAACATTTGTATATATCTATGTATGTATGTATGTATACACTTTTGATACATGTAGATATGTAAATACATTCAGCCATAGGAAGAAATATTTGTTTACATTAAATTTTGAGAAGTATGCATGCTCGAGATCGCTTCTATGTTGACCCTCAAACTTTTTCGCTATTTGTTTACATGAAATTTTTTGTCAAGTGGTTGATGTGATATTATGTATAAATTTTTTGTGCATGCTTCTGCTGGACATCTCAATTTTGTCTTATAGTTTTGTTTGATATACTAACATACATGCATGTATGTATATGTACATACGTACATTTAAATCTATAAACAAATGTAATAACATGATAATGTTTTTTTAAATTCTCCTTAGAAACAAATATTCGTCTGATCGATTAAATTTCCAATTGTGTTGCTAAGTATAAAACATACTGATGAAATTTTTTTATGTAACATATTAAATCTATGAGTATGTATTCGAATATGTACATATGCATGTACTATATGTACGTATGTTTGTTTATTTTTGTATACATGTCAACCACCAATACTAATTTTTGACGACAAATCTTTGTTTGACTGTATCAACTAATTTCTTTAATAATAATAATAAAACATTGGTTGATAGTGCTGAAATCATTTAATTTTTATTGAATAAATTTTAATAAAAATAATTATCTATGAAAACTGTATTATTTTTCATCTTTTTTTAATTTATAAGATTTTACGAACTTGTCCTCTTATAGGTATGTATTCAAGCAGACGATCATGAATAAGAATGCAGTAAGCTGATGTTTTGGCTGGAATGTTTGTTGCTGTTTCAAATTCAATTTTTATGTCAATTGGTCCGCTATTAAGCGTTTCGTTTTGATAACTAACATCTACTACAATAATGGGGGCATTATTCTTGAACTCTTGAGAAGTTAGGAGAGGTTGTGACTCCTTCATATAATAGTTTTGTTGAAATCTTACATACATATCATATAGAATTGCGTAGCGTTCATTTTTAAATTTTATGTTAAGATCATCATATGGATATGAAACTGAATTCAAATGTACTTTTAGATTAGTGAGATCGCAATGAACAAACTTTTTTTCTTGTTGAAATGCAATCACTACAAAACGGGGTCGCTCTCTACTTGCAGCCATCTTTACATTCCAGATGTGGCTAGTTCCTGCAGTTAATTGTGGATTTACATGACAATCCCAACTGCGGAATGCTATTGGTATAGATGCAGCATTGTTTATAATTTTAATCATATTCAATTTACTATGATCGGATAAGTGTACATGGGGAATTCTCCATGAGATTAACGAAATTGTAAGTTTTGGTTTGTCAGTAGAAGTGCTCGAATGTACAAGATCTTCATCACTCTTGTTGCGCATGAGTATTAACTCATGTTTACCATTTAAAATTATTTTATTATAGTCTTCGGCAAAGCCTAAGAGCATTTTAAGTGGAACATAGAAATTAAAATATCCATTTTCAATATTCAAATTATCAATTTTGATAAAGAAATCAGATTTTTTATGGTGCTTGTCTGTCCTAAATGCCTTGTATGATCAATTTCAATACCATTAAGTTCATAACGGATTTCATCAAAGAGATACGCTACAAAGTTGTTTTTTAATTTAAAGCTTAAATTAGAGGATTTTGGGCTCTTATCATCTACAATACATCCTTCCACATATATATAACTTTCACTGGGCAATACGTACAAATCTTGATTTTGTATTGAAATACGAATTTCGTCATTATTGTTAAATGATTGTAGATATGGTACATATGTGTGATAGTCTTTTTTGATTATACTCTCATCAGATAATGGCTTATCTAGTACATCCATTATTGAATTCATTTTTTCGTTTTCAATTTTAAATTTAACGACTTGAGAAAGTTTTGATTTGATTTGGTTAGATTTTTTCGTTGGACTGATCTCTTCAACTGCCGCTTAGGTTCTGATATAGTTTTAGAATTAAATGCAGCTTTATTCTTCGATATGTTTGTGTTATATATTATCATTATTTAGTTGGTCTCAAATGTATGCGAATGGTTATTTCCTCTCCTCGGAAATTTATTAGGTCACCGTGCTGATCAACAACGCGTAGAGCAAGTGAACTAATCTCTTGAGAGTTAACTGGTAAATAAATCAGATTTCTAGGGATTTCATCTATTTTATAGCCTGGAGGAACATTAATCGGAAATTCATGTAGTGTATGTGCCTT
The DNA here is from genome assembly GCA_905220375.1 of Tachina fera. NCBI lineage: Eukaryota > Metazoa > Arthropoda > Insecta > Diptera > Tachinidae > Tachina > Tachina fera. Next base: position 48,127,321 of record LR999967.1, read on the forward strand.
GGAATTGTTCATGTATGTATTAACAGCGATACTGCTTTCAACTCGCAAGAGATTTACCTTAAATATATTGACTGGAAGATCTGAGTAATGATCATGGTTTGGAGTCAAGATTTTAGTATTAAATCCCAAAAGTTTTCCAATTGTATTTTCTTTATTAAAATCTATTACATCTTTAGAGCTGTTAATTTTAACTTGCATTGTATTGTTATTAGCTTCTATTCGAATTTTATTTGTCGGACTGCAGTCTTTATATTGCTTATCTAAGTAATCAACTATATCATTTAATTCATAAGATCCAATTGGTATTTTAATTACATGTTCTCCTATGTGAAATATATTGTTATAGACGTCTACATTCGGTATGCTATTATATGAATGAAAAGCAGTTAAAGCGCACTCATAACCACCATTTAACTCTATAGGAGGAAAGTAATTTGCAGATAACTCTGATGAGTTAGAGCTCAAAGTAAGTGTTATTGACATTATGACGATCTGATTGCAAATAAATAAAAGCTTACTGTAATGTTGTTTATAAAAACGATTTATTTCTTATTTTAAATATATATTATTACATTATGTGCTAAATATAAGTAATGTTGTTGTTGTTGTTGTTTTACTCCAACTACAATATATCATCTTTACTTATCCAAGAATTATGTTGACTAGAAAACCCCAACCATTTAACATATGCCTCCTCTCGTTTAGTTTTAAGAACTTTTTCAACCAGATATGTATTGGGATATCTAGTTTTTGAAAGTTCTTCTTCATAGAATCCACCTTCAATAGGACTTCCGAGATGATCTTCTAATATGTATGTTGTAGGATATGTATTTTGAACTCTTTTAATTGTGAAAATTTCTGTTGTCCAGTTTGGTGTATAGCCCTTTTCAAAAGTATGCTTATATTTGCTTATACGTACATGATCTCCTACATTAAATTTAGACATTTTAAACATCTTTAAATTACTATATACTGTATTTAACAACATTTTCTCATTTGTTGAGTTGACTTTAATAGGAGACATTTTAATTGTGCGATGAAATTTGTTATTATATGCATAAAGTAAACCTTTATACATATCAATCCACTTATATGAACCATTATAGCTAAATTCTTTCCACATCATCCCTTTCAATGTTCTATTAAATCGTTCTACTATTGATGCTTTCATGCTGCTATATGTTGAGTAGTGATTAATGTTGTATTTCTGCATTAATTTTCCAAAGTGTGTATTGAAAAATTCTTTACCATCATCCGTTTGCAAGTTTTTTGGAACTCGTCCTAATTGAAAAATATTTTCCATTGCTTTGCTTGTTTCGAGTGCAGTTTTCGTTTTCAGCGGTACTGCCCATGCAAATTTTGAGAATGTGTCAATTACAGTCAACAAAAATCGATAATTTTTATTTTTCGATGAATAAGTACCCATTTCAACTAGATCAGCTTGCCAAAGATCATCTAATCCTTTCATCACAACTCTACGGCGTACAAAAATTTTTCGGGCTTGCTTATGGAGTTCGTCAACTAAGTTTCTTTTTGGAGACATTGAGTAGTTTTACGGATTTGTGGGGGAGTGTTGTGATCTAGTTGATGCACTTTCAGCTATTGATGCAAACATGTAATTTTCTAATCTATAAATTTTCTCATTCAGCAGTTCAATTTGTTCTTCAAATGATGATTTAATTTTTAAAATGGTTTTTTCAATTTTATAATTATCTTCTATATGTAATTTTCTTTCGCTTTGTAATTCCTCGATCTGTACTTGAATATTTTCTTGAATTAGATTATTGTCTTCCTTGAAGCTATTTAATAATTGGACTTCTAGTTTTTCGATTTGAGTTTACAGAAACAATTTATTGACAGCATCGTTTTCCTTCAGAGCTTTTGCAACATTTTTGATCCTTTTGTTTTTGACATCAATGTTGTTGTTCGTATCCATAACGAACCCCAACAGTTTAGGTGCATTTTTAATAGAAATTATAATAAAACAAGTAATATACTAAAAAAATAACTCATGCCAATTTGTCTTCATCCTGATGTTTCTTTTCAAGTAAGATTGCATTTCGTAAAGCACAAATACCATTGAAGTGATAGCTGCAATAAAATTGACCTGGATACTTCATCCCCATTTGACTAAAGTTGATACAGCCAATATCTTCAATATTAAGAACACTTTTTTGCACCATTTTTTCTAACCATTGCCTCTTTTCCTCGCCTTTAACATAGATATATGAATCACCTACATTAGCTTTTAGAAATTCGCAAATGCTTTTAAATGAAACAGTCCCATCGTTCCAGCTTAGATGATGATAATGTTTTGTTAACCAGTTTGCTTCTCTTTGCTTTTTTGTTGATAAACATTTAAAGTCAAAAGGAGGTTTTATGATAAAATTGATATGTTGGTTATTGTTAAAAATGAATGCGAGTTCTTTTACAATAAAATCGTTTGCATTACTTTTGAAGCCTTGCATGTCTATGAAAACTATATTATTTTTCATCTTTTTTAATTTATAAGATTTTACGAACTTGTCCTCTTATAGGTATGTATTCAATTAGACGATCGTGAATAATTATGCAATAAGCTGATGTTTTGGCTGGAATATTTGTTGCTGTTTCAAATTCAATTTTTATGTCAATTGGCCCGTTATTAAGAGTTTCGTTTTGATAACTAACATCTACAATAATCGAATTTTGATTTCACAATGATACATATAAATTTTCGATTACCATTGCTATTTTCTCTCTCTCTCTTTCTGTCTCTTTCTCCATCTAATCGCTCCGCATAGACATATTCACTATTTCACAACAAATATTTTCAAGTAGACTTCTTAGATTCATCGAATCTACATTTAATATCAATATTAGTAAAATACTCGAAGACAAAAGAACTTAAAATGGACTCTTCTCAAAATCTAATTAAAAAGTTTAGTTCATTGAACAACAAGTCCTTGATCCATATCAAGGACTTAGATATTTCAAAGAAATATCGGATTGTTACTGCCCAGAGGACAACGACGAAATACGGGGCAACTGTGAAGGTAGAAATGGAGGATCACTTCATGTTCTTACCAAACAGGTACAACTCCCTATCGGATGAGGAGCTCAACCACCTCTCAGATGGTACATTCTGTGTACAAAGACAAGGGGAACGAAATTTAATTTTGTATAAGGAGGAGGTGGAGGAGTTTTTGATCTCAAATGACCAATACCCAATTTGGCAGTAATTTAAATTTATTGTATACATACATATATATTTTGCAACTAATAAAACAAAATTTTATATACATTATTTAATTTTAAATTCTAGTCTTTTTATTTATTTCATAAAGATATTGAAGGCATAAATGACCACAATTAAATCTATTAAACTTCTGATATTGATTATAGTTGTATCTTATATTTTTACCCAGATATTTGATCACTTCTCTAGGAGGTTGTAAGTTTCCAAAGCTATCGAAATATTCTATTTCTTTATTGTTTTTAAAATATGCTACCCAATGTGTACCGAGTCCTGTTGCCACATCTAAATTGATTATTCCACATTCTTTTTTCCTCGCACGTTTTGGTAGAGTGTTCAACATATAAACTCCCCTAAAGTATGGAATTTTTGATGCAAAATTTTGTAGATCAACATCGGTCAATGGTCTAGTGGGCAGCATTTGAATTAGTTTTTTGAATTTTCTTTACAAATCAAACCATAACCTTTCTTATATGGTTTGATGAAAAGTCCTTCACCTACCGCTATAGATTCTATTGCTCTATTATGTCTAGCAGCTTCCTCAAGTTGTCTTTTTGCATTTTTTGTTGCATTTACAGTCTTCGCTATAGCAGCACCTCCAGTCGCTAGACTACCAATTGCTCCCAGAGCGGTTAAAATTGGAATTAATGGCAAAAAACCACCAATTTTTGGAACACGTATTATACGTGGTGCTATAATTTGTGATTTTTTCCCCTTCAAAGAACTGTTAATAGTTTTTCGTGCAATTTTAATGGCTGAGTTAATATCCAACGGTTTTTTCTTCTGCAACATTTTTGATGCAGCTCTAATTGATGTCCTAAACAGCTTTTTAGCATTTAAACTATTTTTTTTTATTTTTCTTTTTCTCCACACCCATACCAAATTTTGTTTTAGCTTTCATCGCGTTAGTAACCATATATGCAAATAATTTTTCTGTGACAGTGCTATCTTTTGAAAGAACCCGGTTCCAAGCTTTGTTTTCAAGTATTTTATCAGCTTTATGTCTAGTACTTGAATACTTATTTTGGGATTAAGCAATGTCGTGTTCTTTACAAGCGAAATCCAATATATTAATTCCTTTATCACCTCTACGTAAACGTTTTCGTAGTTTTGTTCCAGGTCCACAGTACTGATATCCAGGAAGATGAAGTTCAACAGGTAGAGAGTTTATTATATTGTTAACTAAACCTTCTCCAATGACAGTTTTGTTATGACTAAACGATTTCCGATATCGTATAACCATATTATTTTATTTTTTTCTATAATAAAAGGTAGTATTTATGAATTGCATTTAGTAACAAAAATGCAGTTAGTAAAACAACATAAAAATATTTTAATCCGTAATGTTGATGCTTCATCAAACATTAGCTCAAAAATAAAGCATAGTTCCCTCTTACCAAATTCTATTCGTGCTCTAATAGTTGGCCCATCAAATTGTGGAAAGACTAATATTATGATTAGCTTGATAGAAAGTCCTAATGGACTCAAGTTTAAAAACATCTATTTATATTCAAAATCGTTATATCAGCCGAAATATGAATACCTGAGAAATTTAATTTTACCAATAAAAGGAATGGGATATTACACATTTACAGATAATGAATCCGTTATTTCCCCTAATGAAGCTAAAAGCAATTCAATTATGATATTTGACGATGTTGCATGCGAAAAGCAAAATAATATACGTGCATATTTTTGTATGGGACGACATAAAAATGTTGATTCATTTTACTTATGTCAAACGTATACCAGAATTCCAAAACATTTGATAAGAGACAATGCTAATGTAATTATAATGTTTAAACAAGATGAGAAAAATATGAAGCATGTTTATAGTGATCATGTGGCAAGCGATATGAATTTTGTGAAGTTTCAAGAAATTTGTCGAGAGTGTTGGAAGGATAAATATGGATTTTTGATGATAAGCAAAGATAATGAACTAAACAATGGTCGTTACAGAAAACAATTTGACTATTTCATAACAATATAAATTACTTCACATAAAAGGTAGTCTTTAGTTCTTAATCTGGCTTTAAACTTCATACATCTATTTTTATAATTGGTCAGACACATAAAATCTGATCTGATAATCTGATCAGCAACCCAATAATACCGGTCTGATAACATTAACTGATAAACTGATCAGATATCTCTTCTGATACCTGATCTGATAACCTGTTCTGATACCTGATAACTGATCTGATAACCTGTTCCTGTAACTGATAAGTGATCTGATATCTGTTAACTGGTCTGATAACCTGTTCTGATACCTGTTAACTGGTCTGATAAGCTGTTCTGATACCTGTTCCTGTACCTGATAAGTGATCTGTTAACCTGTTCTGATACCTGTTTACTGGTCTGATAAGCTGTTCTGATACCTGTTAACTGGTCTGATAACCTGTTCTGATACCTGTTAACTGGTCTGATAAGCTGTTCTGATACCTGTTAACTGGTCTGATAACCTGTTTTAATACCTAATAACTGATCTTATAACTGATCTGATACCTGATAACTGATCTGACCCCTGATAAGTGATCTGATATTTGAAGCTACTAAACATGAATGAGAAAGTTTTAAGAGAGCTGGTTACAACAAGAAATGTCTTGAAGAAAAAGCTCCGTAGTATAAAATCTGGTGAAATAGATACACTTGAACAACTAAGAGATACATTTAAACCTATAACAGAACCTCTCAAAGAATTTATAAATAGTTCTAAAAATAGTGAAATAATCCCCAAGAAAGAAGAAAGTAAATTCCAAACAAAACTTGAGAATAACAAAACTTTAAATTCCTTGAAAACATCAGTGAAGGTAGAGACAAGTACACCAAAGAAACTTGTAGAAGGAACAATATTTGATAACACCATATTATTTAATGACGACAGTGAAAAGGATGAAGATGAGTTTTACTCACAGACTTCCAACACTGAAGAGAGTTGTACAGACTTAGCACTCTTGGAAGCGAGAAATGAATTAGATACTTACTATGGTCCACATAGAGATTACAATAACGAATGGAAATTTGGTAGTAGTAACATTGAGCTAAATGAAGATAAAATTCAAGTTGGTGGTCAAAGATGGGCTCTAACACCTGGTTTGTTTTCTTTAATGTTTCATAAAAAACCAAAAAACTATGACAATTTTGAACTTGAAATCTACAAAAAAATTTTAATTACAACTAATGCATGCAGGAGAGACTATAATCCTGATGGTCAGATCAAGGGGACGAGAGGTTATAAATATAAGCATATAATTCAAAAAATATTTAAAGAAAATACTCAGAAGAGTAGTGCAGTAGCAAATGCAGCAATTCCTAATTATAAAGGCGATGGAATGATGCACCTTAACACTCGAAAACAAAACTATATATATTGGGATGATCCCAATGAGTTAGTAGATCGTCTTCGACTACTGATTGCATCACAAGGTGCAGGTCATACTAATCACAACAACGAGATTGTATCAATTATTGAAGAATTACGTGAAGCGAATATAATACATTAACTCTAATAAAGTATTTACATATGTATGAAGTATGTCTGTTGATAAGTTTGGACATTACCTAAACGATACTAGTGATATAATTTCTATTAAAAATGCACCTAAACTGTTGGGGTTCGTTATGGATACGAACAACAACATTGATGTCAAAAACAAAAGGATCAAAAATGTTGCAAAAGCTCTGGAGGAAAACGATGCTGTCAATAAATTGTTTCTGCAAACTCAAATCGAAAAACTAGAAGTCCAATTATTAAATAGCTTCAAGGAAGACAATAATCTAATTCAAGAAAATATTCAAGTACAGATCGAGGAATTACAAAGCGAAAGAAAATTACAGATAGAAGATAATTATAAAATTGAAAAAACCATTTTAAAAATTAAATCATCATTTGAAGAACAAATTGAACTGCTGAATGAGAAAATTTATAGATTAGAAAATTACATGTTTGCATCAATAGCTGAAAGTGCATCAACTAGATCACAACACTCCCCCACAAATCCGTAAAACTACTCAATGTCTCCAAAAAGAAACTTAGTTGACGAACTCCATAAGCAAGCCCGAAAAATTTTTGTACGCCGTAGAGTTGTGATGAAAGGATTAGATGATCTTTGGCAAGCTGATCTAGTTGAAATGGGTAGTTATTCATCGAAAAATAGAAATTATCGATTTTTGCTCACTGTAATTGACACATTCTCAAAATTTGCATGGGCAGTACCGCTGAAAACGAAAACTGCACTCGAAACAAGCAAAGCAATGGAAAATATTTTTCAATTAGGACGAGTTCCAAAAAACTTGCAAACGGATGATGGTAAAGAATTTTTCAATACACACTTTGGAAAATTAATGCAGAAATACAACATTAATCACTACTCAACATATAGCAGCATGAAAGCATCAATAGTAGAACGATTTAATAGAACATTGAAAGGGATGATGTGGAAAGAATTTAGCTATAATGGTTCATATAAGTGGATTGATATGTATAAAGGTTTACTTTATGCATATAATAACAAATTTCATCGCACAATTAAAATGTCTCCTATTAAAGTCAACTCAACAAATGAGAAAATGTTGTTAAATACAGTATATAGTAATTTAAAGATGTTTAAAATGTCTAAATTTAATGTAGGAGATCATGTACGTATAAGCAAATATAAGCATACTTTTGAAAAGGGCTATACACCAAACTGGACAACAGAAATTTTCACAATTAAAAGAGTTCAAAATACATATCCTACAACATACATATTAGAAGATTATCTCGGAAATCCTATTGAAGGTGGATTCTATGAAGAAGAACTTTCAAAAACTAGATATCCCAATACATATCTGGTTGAAAAAGTTCTTAAAACTAAACGAGAGGAGGCATATGTTAAATGGTTGGGGTTTTCTAGTCAACATAATTCTTGGATAAGTAAAGATGATATATTGTAGTTGGAGTAAAACAACAACAACAACAACATTACTTATATTTATCACATAATGTAATAATATATATTTAAAATAAAAAATAAATCGTTTTTATAAACAACATTACAGTAAGCTTTTATTTATTTGCAATCAGATCGTCATAATGTCAATAACACTTACTTTGAGCTCTAACTCATCAGAGTTATCTGCAAATTACTTTCCTCCTATAGAGTTAAATGGTGGTTATGAGTGCGCTTTAACTGCTTTTCATTCATATAATAGCATACCGAATGTAGACGTCTATAACAATATATTTCACATAGGAGAACATGTAATTAAAATACCAATTGGATCTTATGAATTAAATGATATAGTTGATTACTTAGATAAGCAATATAAAGACTGCAGTCCGACAAATAAAATTCGAATAGAAGCTAATAACAATACAATGCAAGTTAAAATTAACAGCTCTAAAGATGTAATAGATTTTAATAAAGAAAATACAATTGGAAAACTTTTGGGATTTAATACTAAAATCTTGACTCCAAACCATGATCATTACTCAGATCTTCCAGTCAATATATTTAAGGTAAATCTCTTGCGAGTTGAAAGCAGTATCGCTGTTAATACATACATGAACAATTCCAAGGCACATACACTACATGAATTTCCGATTAATGTTCCTCCAGGCTATAAAATAGATGAAATCCCTAGAAATCTGATTTATTTACCAGTTAACTCTCAAGAGATTAGTTCACTTGCTCTACGCGTTGTTGATCAGCACGGTGACCTAATAAATTTCCGAGGAGAGGAAATAACCATTCGCATACATTTGAGACCAACTAAATAATGATAATATATAACACAAACATATCAAAGACTAAAGCTGCATTTAATTCTAAAACTATATCAGAACCTAAGCGGCAGTTGAAGAGATCAGTCCAACGAAAAAATCTAACCAAATCAAATCAAAACTTTCTCAAGTCGTTAAATTTAAAATTGAAAACGAAAAAATGAATTCAATAATGGATGTACTAGATAAGCCATTATCTGATGAGAGTATAATCAAAAAAGACTATCACACATATGTACCATATCTACAATCATATAACAATAATGACGAAATTCGTATTTCAATACAAAATCAAGATTTGTACGTATTGCCCAGTGAAAGTTATATATATGTGGAAGGATGTATTGTAGATGATAAGAGCCCAAAATCCTCTAATTTAAGCTTTAAATTAAAAAACAACTTTGTAGCGTATCTCTTTGATGAAATCCGTTATGAACTTAATGGTATTGAAATTGATCATACAAGGCATTTAGGACAGACAAGCACCATAAAAAATCTGATTTCTTTATCACCAACGGAAAGCACTGTTATGCAAAATGCTGGATGGAACAAAATTGATAATTTGAATATTGAAAATGGATATTTTAATTTCTATGCTCCACTTAAAATGTTCTTAGGCTTTGCCGAAGACTATAATAAAATAATTTTAAATGGTAAACATGAGTTAATACTCATGCGCAACAAGAGTGATGAAGATCTTGTACATTCGAGCACTTCTACTGACAAACCAAAACTTACAATTTCGTTAATCTCATGGAGAATTCCCCATGTACACTTATCCGATCATAGTAAATTGAATATGATTAAAATTATAAACAATGCTGCATCTATACCAATAGCATTCCGCAGTTGGGATTGTCATGTAAATCCACAATTAACTGCAGGAACTAGCCACATCTGGAATGTAAAGATGGCTGCAAGTAGAGAGCGACCCCGTTTTGTAGTGATTGCATTTCAACAAGAAAAAAAGTTTGTTCATTGCGATCTCACTAATCTAAAAGTACATTTGAATTCAGTTTCATATCCATATGATGATCTTAACATAAAATTTAAAAATGAACGCTACGCAATTCTATATGATATGTATGTAAGATTTCAACAAAACTATTATATGAAGGAGTCACAACCTCTCCTAACTTCTCAAGAGTTCAAGAATAATGCCCCCATTATTGTAGTAGATGTTAGTTATCAAAACGAAACGCTTAATAGCGGACCAATTGACATAAAAATTGAATTTGAAACAGCAACAAACATTCCAGCCAAAACATCAGCTTACTGCATTCTTATTCATGATCGTCTGCTTGAATACATACCTATAAGAGGACAAGTTCGTAAAATCTTATAAATTAAAAAAAGATGAAAAATAATACAGTTTTCATAGATAATTATTTTTATTAAAATTTATTAAATAAAAATTAAATGATTTCAGCACTATCAACCAATGTTTTATTATTATTATTAAAGAAATTAGTTGATACAGTCAAACAAAGATTTGTCGTCAAAAATTAGTATTGGTGGTTGACATGTATACAAAAATAAACAAACATACGTACATATAGTACATGCATATGTACATATTCGAATACATACTCATAGATTTAATATGTTACATAAACAAATTTCATCAGTATGTTTTATACTTAGCAACACAATTGGAAATTTAATCGATCAGACGAATATTTGTTTCTAAGGAGAATTTAAAAAACATTATCATGTTATTACATTTGTTTATAGATTTAAATGTACGTATGTACATATACATACATGTATGTATGTTAGTATATCAAACAAAACTATAAGACAAAATTGAGATGTCCAGCAGAAGCATGCACAAAAAATTTATACATAATTTCACATCAACCACTTGACAAAAAATTTCATGTAAACAAATAGCGAAAAAGTTTGAGGGTCAACATAGAAGCGATCTCCAGCATGCATACTTCTCAAAATTTAATGTAAACAAATATTTCTTCCTATGTCTGAATGTATTTACATATCTACATGTATCAAAAGTGTATACATACATACATACATAGATATATACAAATGTTTATAAATCAACGATCACAAAAAAAGCTACATACATACATATTTTCTTTATCAGAATTAATTACAAACTATTCTCTTCCAAAATCATTACTTGACAACAATTTTTTCTTCATTTCATTTTTGTTAATCATTAATACGCCAGCCAGCGAAGGACAGACAAACAAGCGTATAGCAAACATGGATGAATGGATGCCATTACACACATGCACACAATCAATATAAACAAAATTTATCAACAAGTATCAAACAACCAAAACTTCCCACGGACAGACAGACACACAAAAACTAACGCGCCACCGACAACCTCCAAATATAAACAATCAAACGGAAATCAATACGCCCGACAGACGGACGAAACATAAACTAACGCGCCACCGACAGCCTCCAAATATAAACAACCAAACGGAAATCAATACGCCCGACAGACGGACGAAACATAAACACATAAAAAATATGTAAACAAACACCAAATATAAACACACACACATCAAACAAAGCCGACACCCCCATTAATTTTTTATCACATCATTAATTGGCTAATTAACATCATTTTTATTACCCCATTAAAATTAATGGGGGCAGCACATCCACTATTCAACTACTCTGAGATTAATTTTTTGATAAGAGCGTTTTAATTTTTTTCTCTCAAATATATTGGTGGCGGCTTTGAGGTTTTGTTTGTGGGTACATCGGGTTTATCGTGTTCATCTTGCAATATTTGAAAACGGTTTTGACGATTTGTAGAAGATGCGCTGTTATCCTTATTTATCTTTGGCACAGATGTAATTTTAGTAGAATTTGGCTTCGCCCGCGCTTTATTACAGTTATATATATGTCCATTCCAACTTGGACCTTGAGTTTAGGGCTACTGTTAATAACTTGCTTTAGTGACACGAACCCGAAGCGGATGATATCGATGGGTTAAATGTAGAGGTACAAAGCAACGGTAATGTTAATGAATCACTAGTTATCATTGGACAAAGCGAGGTTGATCGCTGGCGAAGTAGTAGTTTTGCCGTTAGAAAAAGTATGTCATCAGGTTTTTTACTTTTATTGTCTTCATTAAGGGCTTCAGAACTCACAGTAAGCCTCAAATCAGATTTTTTGTTTTTTATTGTTTTCATCAAGAGCTTCAGAACTCACAGTAAAAAAGCCATTTCTGCCGTTTGAGCTCAATTCACAATATTTTATAGAGTATTCCTATAGTATTCCTCAAGTGCACTTTGTTTGTTTGTGTGTTTTTTTGTTTGCGGTTTTTTTTTGTTTTTGTGGCTTATGACTATGTAAAAAATATTAGCAACCCAAATAAAGCTTATTTATCAATAACAATATGTATTCCAAATATTTTTTTGTATGATTTTCTTGTTTAGTATGAAATAAAAACTCTGCTAAGACGACTTTTCACTATGAATGTACAACGAGAACTGATTTAAGAAATGCATATTTACTTTATCAGTAAAATAACTAAAAATTTATTTTAATATTCTATTCTTACATTGTTACAACATACTTATATTTACGATATTTTTTTCAAATAAATAAATAGATTAAAGAATATACAAAACTGCTGTTCATTTATTTATTTACATATTCATACATATGTATGTAGTAAGTAAGTATGTATGTATATAAGTATGGTTTGTTTGACAAATATCAACCTCTTTGCATATAAAACAAAAAAATTAAACTGAATAAAACCAACAACAAAAAGATTGATATTTCACCAGCATACATAATTTCTTTCTAAAATACCCTTCCATGTTCTTCAGCTAAAAGGGATATTACAAAAAAAAACTAATGCTGAGTACACACTACGATATTTTGTAAACTCGCAACAGTGCATAAGAGTGCCAACGTTTGTCGTATCCAATACTTTTTTTATTGTGTGGTATCCATATAGAAACATAATGTGAAAGACGTTGCCCACATTTTAAAAAATGATTAGAACACAAGAAGTGTCAGATGTCTGCCACCGCTCTAATAATTGTAAAACATACTCAAAAATACGCAAATATCTTACACTTCAATTTCTCCAACCTACAAATAAGTTCATTGCGCATAAATTGCATATTTTATTCATCTCTTCAAATTCCTTAAACATAGGAAAATAATTAATAAAAATCAAACTAGAACAAAACTAAAACACTTCTTTCTAAAACACCCTTCAATTCCACCAGCTATAGAGAATATTACAAAAAAACTACGGCAACATTTTCTCTATGCACACTCTAACTAAAAAAAAATTGCACTCTTAAACCATAAACCTGCTGCTTGAGTACGTACATCGACCGGCCGGCATCAAAGTATCCTTAGTTTACACTTATGCTCACACAACAAAACATCATCACCACGTTCATATCCATGTACAAACCATCGATTACCCTCGTCACTTCACACCATTGAAAATAAACAAAACATCGTCATCACGTACACATCTACATATGTATATATAAAACCATCGGTAACCCTCGTCGCTTCACACCATTGACTTTAATTACCAGAATTGTTCCATAAATTACAAAATTTCGATTTTAATTACCCACATTTGGCAATTCAAATTGCCACAGAGCCGCCAGTATCTTACTACTACCAAAACAAACATTATTTTCTCTGAAAATTGCTATGCATTTCCTACGCCTTGATCCGCCAAGTTGGCCTAAGAGCGAAACATTTTTTGGAGAGAAACAGATAGCCAAATGCATTATTGTTGTAAATGATGCCTCCGAAAGCGGTTTGGCACCACCCGATCAGCCTGAAAATTCGCTACACCAATTTGACCATCAAAACGCATATTTTCTCTCGCTACACACATTCAAAATTCCAATAAAAGTTTTTTTTAACCCTTAACTACATTCGTGGGGTAATTTTTTACCCCACACTGCACTCCATATTTTATAACTTACTTTGTACTGAAGCATATTCCTTAAACCTCCGTGTATTCTCCGTTCATACCGGTATCTTGAAGTGTATGTACGGAGATCGCACTACGTGAAATCATATTTTAATAAAAAATAAACAAATGTAATATTTCACATTAAAACTTTCTTTTTTTTATGTGAGGACCTGCAAAATTGAAAGATTATTTTATTTTGGTAGAAAATTGCTCCACCAATGTAGTAACGTAAGTTGAAAAAGCGAATGTAGTTAAGGGTTAAGCCAGGTCTAATTCATATAACTATGGACGCATAAAGTTTTTCTTTTCCTGGACTTTTTCATTTCCCGGGAAAACGGGAACGACTTTTTGGTTTTCCGGGTTTGGCCAATGCAAACCAATACAAAATATTTTTTAATATAATCTATTTCTCATTTAAGAAATTTATTATTCGACATATTATCTGCATACAAGCTTTTTAGTTTTGCGGAACTTATTCTAGTAAGAATTGTTTGAAAATTATTGATATAAAATTTAAAAAAAAAACAAAACACTAATTTGAAAGTTATTTGCTGGTATTTCACCCCCGCCCATATGCAAGTCATTGTTGCTGTAACAAATCGTCGGTAGGCTTCAACTACACATTTCGAATAGTCACAAACCTCTTTTTTTATGCACAGACTTTCAAAGACTGTTTGAGAATTCACAAATAATTTTATTTTAGAATATCACAAAAGAAATTTAAGCGTAGTAGGCTTAAGCGGCCCATACACTACAACAGCATGCACGCACAATCAAGCGATTGAGCATTCATGCTCGAAGCACACATTATACCAACAAGCTGGTACAATATTCATTTTTTACAAAATTGCGGTAAGGGTGGTTATGAATAGTGACACAGTTTTTGCTACAATTTATTTATTTTTTTCAGTCTATGGACAAAAAATTCTTACAATTACTATTGGTATGTTGTTAAAATTAGCAGCTATGTATAACTAAAGAGCTAAAATTCTCTTTTCCATTGAAAAATATTATATTTCAATAAATTATATTTTTTAAATGCATGTTTACTTCATGAAAACTTTGCTCAACTGAGCTAATTTCACCATATACTACACCAGCAAGCTTGTACCATCAGCAAAATATCAAACTCTATTTGACATCACTACAGCAACATGTACAATCACACAAAATGCCCATACACGACCCAACCGCTGGCACAAACACTTGATTGCGCATGCATGCTGTTGTAGTGTATGGGCCGCTTTAGGAAGTTATACAAACCCAGCAAATAATTTATTTTCGATATGTATCTATTTTATTTTTATACACCTTTATACAATCAGAAATTCAACGGTTGAAGTCTACTTAAGACTTGTTACAGCAATAATGACCTGCATATGGAACGGGCTGAACCACCAGTAAATTAATTTCAAATTAGGGTATGGTTATGACAATATGTGGAATAATAAAAATCTTAAACGTTAAATTTTAGATTTTATTTTTCATTTTGCCTTGTAATTACTTTTATTCAAAACGTGTGGTTGAAGTCTACTGACGATTTGTTACAGCAACAATGAGGTGCACATGGGCGGGGCTGAAGCAATAAAATTTCAAATTAATGTATGGTTATGACAATATGTCGAATAACAAATTTCTTAAATGAGAAATAGATGATATTAAAAAATATTTTGTATTGGTTTGCATTGGCCAAACCCGGAAATTCCAGGGAAACCGAAAAGATGTTTCCACTTTCCCGAGAAATGAAAAAGTCCGGGAAAAGAATATCTTTATACGTCCATAGTTATATGAATTAGACCTGGCTTAAAAAACTTTTTTTTTGGAATTTTGAATGCGTGTAGCGATGAAAATATGCGCTTTGATGGCAAAATTGGTGTATCGAATTTTCAGGCTGATCGGATGGTGCCAATCCGTGCTATAATGAGGCCAAAGGTAAAAATTTTTAAGACTCACTAAATTACTCTTTTTGCATTTCATTAATTTTTTTATTAAGAAATATTATAATATATTTAATTTACATTTTGTAAAGGCTGGAAAGTCCTCTACAATGTGTAAAAAGTACTGTTTATCAGCTTTGTTGTGTGTTAAGCATCTGCTAAAGCCAGTTATTAGTTTGAGTTTACTTTCGGAGGCCTCATTCACAACAGTAATGCACTTGGCTATCTGTTTCTATCCAAAAAATGTTTCGCTATTAGGCCAATTTGGCGGAGCAAAGCTTAGGAAATGCATAGACATTTTCAATCGAGAAAATAATTTTTTTGGTGGTACTTACATACTGGTGGTTCTATGGCAATTTAAATTGTCAAATTTGGGAAGTTGAAATGGAAATTTTGTATTTTATGGGACAATTTGGGTAACTAAGGTCAATGGTGTGAAGTGACGAAGGTTACCGATGGTTTGTTCATAGATATGTACGTGATGATGATGATTTGTTTTGATTTTAATGGTGTGAAGTGACGGGGTAATCGCTGGTTTGTATATGGTTATGCATGTGATGATTATGGGAGATAAGGATAGTTTGATGCCGGTCCGTAGATGTACATACTCGTATTTAATTTTAAATTGAAGCGTGATTTTTTTTGGTTTGTCAAGCATCAGGTTTATGGTTCTAGAGTGCAATATTTTAACATTAACATATTTAACATTCTTTTAAGCTGGTGAAGGTGGAAGGGTATTTTAGAAATACAGAAACTATGTATGCCTGTGGAAATCTATTAATGTTTTTGTTGTTAGTTTTGTTTAAGTTTGATTTTTATTTATTATATCCTATGTTTAACGAGTTTAAAGATATTAATAAAATATGTATAAGTGGAAGATATTTCGGATTCTCAAATGGAATTAGAGATGCATGATTATAAGCAACGTTATATTTATGCATAAGTTTGTGAATATTTTTACAATTACTTTAGCGGTGGCAGATGTGTAGGTATAAAAAAGCAGGCTTGAAGCAGGCCGAGTACACATCTGGCATTTCTTGTGTTCTAATCAGTTGCTAAATGTGTGCAACGTCTTTCACATTATGTTTCTATATGGATATCAATACCACACAAAAAAAATATTGGATATGACAAACATTAGCCCTAGTATGCACTGTTACGATTTTACAAAATATCATAGTGTGTACTCGGCATTAGTTTTTTTTTGTAATATTCCTTTTAGCTGAGGAACATGGCAGGTTATTTTAGAAAAAAATTATGTGTGCTGAGATATCAATCTTTTTGTTGTTGGTTTTATTCAGTTTTATTTATTTTTTGTTTTATGTACAAAGAGGTTCACATTTGTCAGACAAACCATGCATACTTACTTAATACATAAATATGTATGTATGTATTAGTGATGCACGAATATTCGTATTGGTATTCGAATTGTCGAATATTCGGCCATTTTCAGGCGAATACGAATGTATTCGCATTCGCTAAATTCAGGCGGATGCGAATACGAATATATTCGTATTCGTCAAATTCAGGCGAATACGAACACGTATATTTTTCCAAAGTAATCAAATAAATAAATGCATAAATTCTAAACGAAAGTTAAATAAATGACTAAAAATTTTAGATTGTACAAATACATTAATTTTTTATAGAAATTTGTGCTTTGTATCATTTTCAAATATTATTCTATGACGATCATTTGAATTTCGGGTACTTTTTATTAACTTTAAAGTACGCCAATAAGAGTCCTTTTTCATAACAATTTTTTAATATTTCATATTGCATATAATATTCGTATTCGCGAATATCGTTTGAAATATTCGTATTCGTAATCGCGAACATCAAAAATTGACATAAGTTACATCACTTGTATGTAATAATAAATAAATGAACAGCAGTTTTTTATATTTTTTAAACTACTTATTTATTTGAGAAGAAATATCGTAAATATAAGTATAATGTAACAATGTAAGAATAGAATATTAAAATAAATTTTAAGTTATAACTTTGAAGTGAGTTCTTGTGGTAGAAATGCCTACTTCACTGTGAGTTCTGAAGATCTTAATGAAAATAATAAAAATAAGAACCCTGATAATAGACTCTTTTAATAATAAAATTGTAGCACATGGCAAAGTTTTTTTGATTTATATTTTGAAATTTTTGTATGAAAAAAATTTAGCCACTTGGTAGAATTTCATTATGAATACGGGCATTACTGAGTACTTAAAATTCAATGCACTTCATCTTATAATAAATCATTTAGTTAGTTTATGTAATATTGTATATTAAAATTAGTTAGCAAACTCCTGCAACACACTGTAGTTATTCTTGGAACAACTGCATTATTGTAAAAACACTCAAAATCGTATGATACTGAGATAGAACTCAAATACTGTTAAACGGTTATGTATGAATGTATGTATCCATCAATATCTAAAAGCAGTTTTGTAATTGATTTAAGACACACGTTGTGTTGCCTTTGAAAAAAACACAAATAAATAAAGTCTTAACAAGAGATTTCTTAAATGTCGATTTTATTTACATACACAACATATTTTGGGGACGAGAAAAAGATCCTTTTAAAATTACTTTCAAATTCAAATAAAGAAAATTTATTTTTGTATAAATTAAAAGAACAAAATTTTGAAACATAAAAAATGGCACTAATTGGTAGCATTGAGCAATTTGTTTTTGGTGATGATTTTGAAGAATATTTAGAACGAATGGATCAATTGTTTAAAATAAATGTGGTAGAGGATGCCACTAAAGTTGCAATGTTTCTGACAGTAGTGGATCCAGTAACATATAAAAGAATAAAAAGCATTCTGTTACCGGAAAAAGCAACTACAAAAACGTATAAAGAATTGATCGAAGTTATCACACCACATTTTAAACCTGAAAAATCATCATATCTGAACGGTTTAAATTTTATAATTGCGCACAAAAAGCAAGATGAATCTGTTGGCGAATTTATCGTGAATCTCAAGTTAATTGCAGCACAATGTAATTTTGGTATTTTTTTAAAAGAAGCATTGTGGGATCGAATGGTATGCGGTGTAAGATGTAGTCAGCTACAAACAAAGATATTGTCAACCGCAAATTTAACTTGGGAAGAGGCATGCAAGATAGCGCAGTCGTTTGAATTGGTGAACAAAGAACAAAAGGGCATGCAGCCGTCGTCGTCGTGCGATATAAATAAATTACAACAGCAGCATAAACAAACTAACAATTTCCAGCAGGAACCTAACCAAAAAAAGTCGTTAGAAAATGTCAAAAGTGCACTACAAGGCACGCTGTTGGGAGTTGTCCGGCAAAGAAATGGAACTGTTTTAAATGCGGAAAAAAAGGACAATCATCCAAGTCCTGTTTCTCAAGATCTAATAAAAAGGATCAACAATGCACATCTCCAAATCAATTTAAAAATCAACAAATTAATGAAGTAGACAACAAATTGGCAACAATCAACTGGGTAAACCGAGAAAATGAGCCGTTATCAAGAAATGTGGTGATAAATGACCAGAATGTGGTAATGTAGCTTGATACGGGAGTGGTAGTGTCTGTAATTTGCAGTATAGATTATCAATTTTATTTCAGCAATGTAAAATTATATAAAGTAAATTATCCCCCATTACAGGTTTTTACAGGTTCTATGGTTGAGCTGATGGGTGAAATATCAGTGTTGGTAAAGGGTGCAAAGTTGAAATTATTAGTGGTTAACTCAAGTCACCGATTTACCCCCTTAATGGGAAGAAACTGGTTGAGTGTCATATATACTACATGGCGTAATTTTTTCAGTGATCTGACCGGTAAGTCTAGTGACAATATTTTAATACACAGCATCTGCCAGCCGAATATTATGAAGGAGTTGAAATGTAAATTTCCCTCGTTGTTTTTGATAAATAAGATTCCTATTAAACAGTTTTCTTATGTACTTATGATTTTAAAATCGAAACTAGAGGCGGAATTGAAAAATATGTGCGAAGAAGGTTTTACACAACCAGTTCGAAATAGTAAATGGGCGGCACCCATAGTCTGTGTTTTGAAAAAAGATATGTGTCAATTTTAAAGTTACGATAAATCCAGTAATTGAAACGGATGTATATCCACTACCGTTAATAGACGAGATCCTTACAAGTATGAGAGGAAAAACTCACTTTTGTGTTTTGGACTTAAGCAAAGCGTATTTGCAATTATTAGTAAATTATCCGTCAAGGCAATTTTTAACAACAAATACCCACATGGGATTGTTTGAATTTTGAAGATTGTCCTTTGGTATTTCTACGGCACCTATGATTTTTCAGCGGGTCATGGACCAAATAATGCAAGGCCTAGAAGGAGTTGTAGTTTTTAGATGACATTTTAGTGGCCGGTATGGGTAAAGATGATTGCCGGGACAAATTGTTTAAAGTCCTGACCAGGCTACAAGAATTCAATGTTCGCATAAATTGGGAGAAGTGTAAGCTTTTAGAGAGCAACCTGGAATATTTAGGGCATGTTCTGACTCCCGAAGGAATAAAACCTTCAAAGAAAAAATAGAGGCAATAATGTTAGCTCCCACACCAGTAAATGAGAACCAGCTTCAAAGTTTTTTGGGGTTGATGAACTAGTTGAAGTTTTTGCTCAACTGATCTATGGTTTTGGCACCGTTATATAATCTGATTCGTAAAGAAATGAAGTGCCACTGAGACGAAGAGTGTTCTCAAGCTTTTGTAAATTGCAAAAAACTGCTATGTGAAAACGATTTATTAGTGCATTTTGACCAACAAAAGAAATAGTAATCGCGTGTGATGCTTCTCCGTATGGTGTTGGGGCGATTCTCAGTCTTGTTATGAACCACCAAGAGAGACCATGTTTTATGGCGTCAACTACTTTGACTAAAAGTGAGAAAAATTATTCGCAAATTCATCGGGAAGCCTTGGCAGTAGTATATGCTGTAAAAAAGTTACATAAGTTTGTTTATGGTTATAAGTTTACAATGTACACGGACCATCAACCATTAGAAAAGCTTTTGGGACACCAAAAAGCTTTGGCAAATATTGTGTTGATACGTTTCCATAGATGGATTCTGTTCCTTTCAAATTATAATTGTAAAATTAAATATCGCCCTGGAGCGAAACAAAAAAATGTCGATGCGCTGTCCCGTTTACCTTTAGCAGGTACAACAAATATAAGTAACAGTAATTTAAATTTTTTTAATTTCGATAAAGATTACATTCCAATTTCTATTGATAAAATTGCGCATTATTCTGGGAAGAATGAGCACATCAGACAGATAATTAATTTTATAGAAAATGATTGTTGGCCAAAGTCAAAAAGACTAGACAATAGTCTAAGCGCCTACAACAATGTAAAACTATCTCTTGAGGTAAGAGATAAATGCCTTTTTTATGCAGACCGATTGGTAATACCATCAATTTTGAGGGGAAATTTTTTGTCAATATTACATGACACCCATGTTGGTATTGTACGCATGAAACTTTTGGCTAGAACTTGTGTATGGTCGCCGTTAATTGATGCAAACATTGAGAATTTTGTTGCAAATTGTTCAGTATGTCAAAAGTCGCAAAACAAAACAAAAGATTTTTTAATACATACTTTTATTTATTGTATTTTCAAATATGAACTAACAATTTTTTTTATGCATGTTTCTTATTTATTGTATCTTTATATATGAACTAACAATAAGTATTCAAATCTTAAATTTAACATATAATTAATAGGCCCGACCAATGCCAGACATAACTAAGTGATAGTTGTAAATAATACATAAGTAGTGATAAGGAAAAAAAATAAAAAATTTCAAGCAACTTCATTCGTAGTGTTTAGTATTAGAGCCCTTGTATCTCTCTTTGTTAAGCGGATGTGTCCAGTAAAGTTCAAAATTTTACGAGCAAGCGGATTAGGATGTGACTCGAGTTTTGTTAGATATATGCTTGCGTATTTTGCAATTTCTTCAGTCACTAGTGGCATATTTAAATCACGATGTATATTTGAATCCTTAATGTACCATGGAGCAGATGTTATTAACCATAAAATTTTGTTTTGTCTTCGTTGAATTCTCTCTACATTGGAAGCAGAAGCAGTGCCCCATAACTGGATACCGTAGCACCATATTGGCTTTAAAAGCGACTTGTATATTAAAAGTTTGCAGTCTAGGCTGAGTGTTGAATTTCTGTCAATCAGCCAATGTACCTGAGTTAATTTTAGTTTTATTTAAGTTACCTTGTAGTCA
Source organism: Tachina fera (assembly GCA_905220375.1). Lineage (NCBI taxonomy): Eukaryota > Metazoa > Arthropoda > Insecta > Diptera > Tachinidae > Tachina > Tachina fera. The sequence goes on from LR999967.1 coordinate 48,149,428, forward strand.
ATGTGATGTTTCCATGTAAGCCGTCGATCGAGGTGTATACCAAGATATTTCACATGTGAATGTTGAGGAACAACTTGATTAATTCGAATGGGGGAACAAGTATCTCTTCGTAAGGTAAATATTATATAAACACACTTTTGCTCATTTACCTTAATTCTCCATAAGTTTAACCATAGTTCCATCTGGCTAATGTGTTCCTGGAGTTTTCGGGATGCCTCATCAGGGTTTTCGTGCATACTAAGGCAGGCGGTATCGTTGGCAAATGTAGAAGTGTGGATACTACTGCTCACAGGCATATCAAAAGTGAGCATCCTGTGGCACACCGGATGAGATAGTTTCAGGCATACTCATAAAGTGTCCTTCCACAACTTTGAATTTTCGTGCAAGAATGTAACTTTCCAAAAGACTTAGAATGTTTATTGGTAAGTATGTCTTTAATTTCAAAATCAGGCCTTCATGCCACACTTTATCAAATGCCTGAGAAACATCCATAAACAGGGCAGAACAATACTTCTTTTCCTCAAATGTTTTTCTGATAAATTGAACCAATATATGAGTTTGCTCAATTATGCTATGCTGGCTTCTAAAAGCAAATTGATGGTCCGGGATTCATCCATTATCAGTTAAAATTGAAGACAATTTTGCCATGAGTAACTTTTCAAAAAGCTTTGACATTATTGACAGTAAACTTATTGGCCTATATGACTCAGCCTTGGAAAGATCTTTACCTGGCTTTTGAATCATTTTAACCTTGGCAAGCTTCCAGCAGTCTGGATAATACTCCAGTCGTAAAATGGCATTAAAAATGAATAACAGGATTATAATTGCAGTACGAGGTAACTTAATCAGCATCTGGTTACTAATTCCATCCATACAAGGAGCTTTTTTCGGGTTGAGTTCGGCAATTTGTTTTTTTACATCACACATCGTAAATTTTTAGAGCAACTACACTCGGCAAATCAGCAACACCGGTACATATATTTGGTGTAAATACGGATTTTAAATGCTTAGCAAATATGTTAACTTTTTCAGTATCGCTTCTTGCCCAACCTCCGGTAGATGTGCGCAGAGCTGGCTTAAACTCAAAGGGTGTTTTAAGCTTTCTAGCAGCGCTTCACAAAGAGTAATTAGTTGTTGGTGTGACATCAAGACCTTCCAAATATTTTTTAAGAGATGCAGTTTTTTCAAATGCAAGCAACTATTGAAGTCGTTTAGAAAATTTTTTAAGTCTGTGTTTATGTTGGGGTGATCTATGTTGTTGCCATTCCCTTCTAGCTCTTTTTTTTCACGTACGAGATGTTCAACGTCTGTAAAATAAATTTTATTGAACCCAGTATGCGGATGGGAGGTAGTGGCATGTTCAGAAGCTTTTTTAATATTCTCGTTAAGATTTGCAATGTTCGATGCAATGTCATTGGGTGTTCTTAGCGTAATATTTTCCGTGCAATGATTACTAAGATATTTTTTGAATCCCAGCCAATTAACACGATTTATCATCTTGACATATGGGTGAGGTAAAGCGCTTCTCAGTGGGCTACAGATTGTAACGATCGTGGGAGAGTGATCGGACGAGAGATCTAGAGAAGCTTCAACGTGAATTAATTCCCTAGAAATACTTTTTATGACGCCGAAATCTATAACATCCGGAATTTTTTGTACGTCAGTAGGCAGTAGGCTCCCCTCTCGAATTAACATCCAAGCCCATTTTTGAAATTGTGTTGAACAACGCCCTACCTCTAGGCGTAATAAGACGCGAACTCCAGAACGTGTGCTTAGCATTGTAGTCGTCAGGACCCTCTAGGGTCCTTTGTAACATATATTGTGTATCCATTCATTTTAAAGAGGCTTCTAGAAGTCAAATGAGCCTCAGATACCAACATTATATTAATATTTTTTCCGTAAGGAAAAACATATTCTTAACGTGTTCATGGCTTGTTAAGTAATGCTTGAAGCAGTGTATTCTGCATTTGCAGCATTTCTTGCATCATGCTAGTCATATTTGTTGTAAAGTTATTTATAGTTACCACCAGATTCTCAATAGTAGCTTCCAGGCGACTAAAGTTAAAGTTTGAATTTGCATTCGTTGAATTATTTGGCGGTGAAACATTTTTTGTGGTAATAGAACTAGCCTTAGCAGCATCGGCATACGATACACGTGAAGTAACTGGTTGGCTCACTTGAGCAAAAGTGGTGGAGTACGTGTTTATTGGTTGAGCTGGTGCTAATTTAGGTTTTTGCACCATAGCCTGCTTTACGAAAGAGTACACAGGACATCCTCTGTAGTTAGCGGTGTGATTACATCCACAATTACTGCATTTTCCGCTTGATCTTTTGGTTTGTTCCAACTTGCAGTACAGTGCAATTCACCGCAGATAACTCACACTGTAAGTAAATTGCAGTAAGCTTTTTTATGGCCATATTCTTGGCAATTATGACACTGGACGGGACCTGCACGCTTATGTGGCTCTTCAACTGTGATTTTTCTGTATAAAAGGTATTTTAGGCTATAAATAGGATGAGTCTCGTTTTTTTCAACTGTATATCATTCGGCTCCAGTTCAACACGAAATAGGGGTTGGGGTACCTTTTCTCTGTTCATTATGTTAAATACATTCTTTACCTTAAATCCCTGGAGGACGAGTGCATCTTTTATTTCTTCAGGGACAACATAAGAATCTATGCCCTTCAATACGATCTGCAGACCTTTAGCGCTCTTAAGCTGGTATGTGTAGAAGCTTGTTTTATTTTTTTCAAATTCAGAAACCATTTTGCGGAAATCCTTTTCGTCATAAATTTGAATTTTCGTTTCATCGATGTTGCCACGTTTTATTGGGACAATGTGTAATTTATTTTCACCAATGACCGAAACTAATTTTTTAATAAGGGCATTTGAATGTTTCTCTCTCAAGTAGATTGGTGACGGCTTTGATGTTTTGTTCGAGGATACATCGGGTTTGTCGTTCTCATCTTGCAAAATTTTAAAACGGTTTTGGTAATTAGTTGAGGATGCGCTGTTATCCCTAGACATTTTTGGAGCGGATGAAATTTTTGAAGAATTCGGGCTAGCCCACGCTTTACCACGGTTATATATCTGTCCATACCGACTTCCACCGTGGGCTTTGAGCTACTGTTATCTGTAGTGATAACTTTGTTAAGTGATGAATACTAGCCTGAAGGGGATGATATTACTGACTTATATGAATAAGTACTATGCAATTGTAATGTTACTGAATCACTACTATTTGGCATTGGATAGAGCGAAGTTGATCGCTGACGAAATATTGGCTTTGTCGTTAAAAAAACACTTTCATTAGAATTATTATTTATATTTTTTTCATTAAGAGCTTCAGAACTCACAGTAAAATAGGCATTTCTGCCATTAGAACTCACTTCATAATTTTTTGTATTTAAATGAAAGTTTTACAAATCAAACTTCCTAAAAATTTTATTGCAATAAAATTTGACAAGTAAAACTTCTTAAAAAAATCAGTGTATGAGATTGCCTTGGTATATGTTTTTTCTAGGATATCATTGATAAATACTTTAATTAAATTTAAGTTCTTATATTTAAATTATTTAAATGGAATTGTATGTATATTAATTTGAAAACAACGTGTTTTTGTACCTGAATTGAATTTATCCCCCAGTAAAAAAAGAGACTCCAGTTAAAACTAAACGACTAAAGTTAAAGCTTGAATTTGCATTCGTTGAATTATTTGGCGGTAAAATATTTTGTGTGGGAATAGAACTAGCCTTAGCAGCATCGGCATACGATACACGTGTAGTAACTGGTTGGCTCACTTGAGCAAAAGTGGCGGAGTACACGTTTAATGGTTGAGCTGGAGCTAATTTAGGTTTTTGCACCATAGCCTGCTTGACGAAAGAGTACACAGGACATCCTCTGTAGTTAGCGTTGTGATTACATCCACAATTACTGCATTTTTTTCCGCTTGATATTTTGGTTTGGTACAACTTGCAGTACCGTGCAATTCACCGCAGATAACACACACTGTAGGTAAATTGCAGTAAGCTTTTGTATGGCCATATTCTTGGCAATTATGACACTGGACGGGACCTGCACGCTTATGTGGCTCTTCAACTGTGATTTTTCTGTATTGGAGCGGATGAAATTTTTGAAGAATTCGGGCTTCGCCCACGCTTTACCACGGTTATATATCTGTCCATACCGACTTCCACCTTAGGTTTTGAAATACTGTTATCTGTTGTGATAACTTTGTTAAGTGACGAATACGAGCCTGAAGGGGATGATATTACTGACTTATATGAAGAAGTACTAGGCAATTGTAATGTTAATGAATCACTACTATTTGGCATTGGACAAAGCGAAGTTGATCGCTGACGAAAAATTGGCTTTGCCGTTAAAAAAACACTTTCATTAGATTTATTATTTCTATTTTTTTCATTAAGAGCTTCAGAACTCGCAGTAAAATAGGCATTTTTGCCGTTAGAACTCACTTCATATTTTTTGTATTTGAGGCACTCATATAGAGTATTCCTCAAGGGCACATTTTGTTTTTTTTTTTGCTTACGGTTTTTTTGTTTTTGTAATTTATGATTGTTTGTCTGTTTTTGAGGTATAGAGTATTCCTCAATGTCACTGTTTATGTTTTTTTTTTTATTGCGTTTTTTTTTGTATTTGTTATTTCCACTATGTAAAAAATATTATCAAAGCAATAAAGCTTATTTATTAAAGTCAGTATGTACCTATTACGAATAATATGTACTACGAATATTTTTTTGTATAATTTTTTGTTTGTTTGGTATGTAAGAAAAAATTCCGCTAATCGACTGTTCGCTATGAAGGTACCACGAGAACTGATGAAATTGCAAAATTGTTTTTGCCGTTTCGTACGGCCAAAAGAGTTTTTATTCGTACAGATATACATACAGATATCTGCATACAAAAATATGTACAAACATACATATGTACTTATCTCATCGTTTTCCATTTCTTTCCACTTTTTATATACGAAATTCCTTATTTGAGTAATTTACGCTCACCATTTGTTAATCAACGGCGTACTTTTGGCAAATTACCATATTTATTCCATAAACATAAAATTCTCTTAAAAATTAAAAGCAATGATATATAATATATTTTACATACTAAACAAATAACTGTTTCCATAAAGTAAATGAACAAATAAACCAAAGCCATAAAATTATTTTCGATATTTCAAAATATCTAATAAAAATAAATGCATAGCATTTTTTTCTTTTGTAATAATCTATGTAAAGCTGTGTTCTCATTATATGTACTTGTAGTGTGGAATGTCACTTTTTCACATGGTAAATTTGTACATATAGTCTGAACGCCCTTAAACAATAGCATGTGCTATTTCTCTGTGTGCAGTACAAACGACAATTTTGATTTAGAGCGTGTTCTATTGACAAAGCATCTGACACCAGCTGGTTTTAAATAAAGCAAGTGCTTGTGGCGTTAAAAATTAAGTAAAATTGTTTACCTTTATAGGTTATGTCAGATGTAGATAACATACCAACGTGTGAAGACAAAAATTATAAACCGTATGTAAAATGCAGATTTTAACATACACAGAAAATATCACGTGTAAAAAAAGTGAAATTCCATAAGGCAAATACATATAATATGAACACAGCTTAAGTTTATTCCTAGAAATATCGATAAAAAAAGATAGCAAATTCATGGTTATTTTACAAATTACTTCTCGGCAACACTGACCGTCTCTCTTAGTTTTTTTTATTAGTCCTTTATATTTTGGAAGTATTTTTGCAAAAACCAGTCATATTTAAAATCAAACATTCTGCTGTGTTAAGTCCCTTTGCGCATCAATACTAAAATAAAAGTATAAAAGTACATACATCCATACATATATACATTTTTCAGTTTCTTATTTTATTTTTTTTATACATGCATATATATAACTATACATTTATTACATATATATTTGACTTCGGTGCTGAAAGCAACGTATTTATTTTATCCTGATTTGGATTATTGATAATCCTTTCAATCAAAAATATCACCAATTTTGAAAAGCTCAAGTGCATTAGCGAGCCTATTAATATAAAATGGATTCCTGGAAATATTGGTACTTCCAGTCAACAAAGATTGAACGCCCTATGATAAATTGTTTATTAAAATCCAGCTGATTAAGACTCCAGATATTGAAATAATCAATCATTCTGCTATACATACGTTTAAATATATCATATCTTCCGTTTCCATTTTTCGTGATTTGATAACATATTAAAAAAAAAGAAAATCTGATTTTTTTTGGTCATTGCGAAAGTTTTGAATTATTCTTGGGATAATTATTTGCAAATCTTACTGCATCAGATCCTCTGTTATTATTATTACTTGAGGTAAAATAAATCAAAACTGTCTTTTAAGATATATCAATTCGTTGCCTAAAATGTCCAGCAATTGAAATTCACAGATCTGAGTTAAAGTCAAATTGGTCGCGACTTGAGAGGCATAGTAAAAAGAGGGCGGGAAAAAGGTTACATCAGGTTTTGAATTGGTCAGAGAAAAGAACAGGGATACCTACATTGCGTGTTGCAATTGTTTGACTAAGTTGGCAGAAATCTCTGCCGCAATAACACTACTTTCCACATCGGCTTCTGAAGACGCAGGTTCAGTAAATCAAAGCTTACCTCAAAGCACTTTTGAGCGCAGCAACCTTCATTTGTCCCCTATGCCTCCTGGCCTACGTTTCCAATTCTAAGGCTACCAAAGTTGAATAATTGTTTTATCTCTCACAAAAAACAACGGTGGAAGCAAATGAAATCGTACAAAAAAGTCCTCTTACTAACCAAGGATTTGATCTTGCATCGGAGAATTTATGTCTTCGTTTTGAAAACAAAATTTTGTTTTAGTAAATTGTCCATTGAAAGTCCTTTTTAACCCGACTAGTATCAATTTCGAATCAGGCACATCCTTTAAAGAATTGCAGAGGGATATGAACTCCTGGATCTCTTCCTTGAGAATTTATAATGTTGACACTGCGATTTGGGATCCCATCTTCATCTTTATCGTTACAAATAAGCTCCTAGAGTGTACTCTAACATTATGGGAACAAGAACTTAGGGATGAAACAGCCATTCCGCAATGATCTGACTCAGATAACTTCTTAACTAACAGATATAGAACGCTTGAGTCAGTTTCTGAAATTCATAGTTCAACTAATTCTAGGAATGATTCTCGATCCAGTTCAAATCCAAATAGTAAAAAAAGGTTATTAGTTTCCAAATAAACCTTTTAAGTCCGAAATGTAAATTATGTCCAAAGGAGAACCATACTATCCAAATATGACCCTAGTTCATAAAGATGGATTATGAGCATAGATTAGCTGAAATAAAAAAGTAAGGGTTATATTTGAACTGTTTTTCAATAAATCATAGTGTAAAACATTGTATGAGCAATCACAGCTGCTTCAGATGTCAGAAAAGACAAAATTCACTTCTCCGTAAAGAATCTGATAATCCTGATTTATCTTTTCCAGTGTCAAACATTATCCTTAATCCCTAATCTGCCACCGTTTTTCTTAATTTTGACCACATACAGTCTGCTAGTAGTTCAAGTTCCAAACGAGTACAATCCTGTTTTGTGACTCACAATAAGGGTGTTTTATTAGGAACTGCTTGGGAATAAATTATCAGGCACATGCATTAATTGACTCTGGGCCGGAAGAAACTTTTGCTTCAGAACGAATTTACAGTCTTTTCAAACTACCTCGTAGTCCTACAAGTGTGCTGATTTTATGTTTAAATCTGTTTATATCTGCTAAAGTTCAGCATCGCTGTTCATTTGTATTATGTTTATTGGTGTATAACAATATGGCCATTCCGGTAACAGCGCTTGTGGTTCCTGACCTATCCAGTAATATTCCATCTCAGAACATTCCGAATTACAATATTTTTAATCCACCCAAAATTCCATTGGTTGACGCGATTCCCTCATAGCCCAAGCATTTGGATGGATTCTAACGGGTCCCATTTCACACCTTTCTAGTTCAATCCCCACAATCGTATCAAATTTCTGTGCAGATTCTTTGGATAAAGAATTTTCTCGCTTTTAGGAGGTGTAGGATCTTCCAGGGAAGAAGTTCCTATCAGCATCTAATCAAGCTTTCGAAGATTTGTTTATCCGCACAATAATGAGAGATCCTGAAAGTCAATATATAGTATCACTCCCCTTCAAAACTGGGATTCCCGATTCCTCAGACTTAGAAAATTTGTGATCCAGCTCCTCAACATAGTTTTTTCGAAATAAGGCTAGGTTAATTCGTAATCCTAGCCTTAAAATCGATAACGATAAAGTAATTAAAGAATATGAAGAGTTAGGGCATTTGAGAAAAGTCAAACTATCAAACATTTCCAATAATCCAACTATTGACTATGAGCTAACGATCGTTACGTTTTGGGTCAATTGTGTACCATATCTTGCTATTAGAACGCTTTTGCAGTTGGAGGATTATGTCCAGTCATCTCATCCTATCGCTATTTCCATTCTTCGAAATTCAATGTATGTTGATGATATCTTGGCTGGATTCCATGCCAAGCAAGATTCTATAAAAGCACGAAAAGAGCTTATACTAGCCTTAGAATCTGCTGGGTTTTCATTTAGAAAATGGATATACAATTCAAAAAATAGTTTGGTTGATATTCCAGTAGAACATTTATTACACGACTACTTTTTGAAACTGGAAGATACAGGTTCGACAAAGACACTTGGCATACGCTGGAATGCATGCTCAGATTGTTTTTATTTTGCTGCCAGTCCATTTCCAGTAACGGAAAAGTATACAAAAAGAGAAGTCCTGTCGCAGATCGCCAAGCTGTTTGATCCCGCTCGATGGTTGGCGCCATGCATTATCCTAGCAAAAACAATTATGCAAAAGACATGGATAGATGGTACGGTCTGGCATGACATCCTTTCTCCCGACTCATTAAATAGTTGGAAAGCATTCCTGAAGAACTACACTGACATCAATACCATTTGTATTCCACGATGGATTAATTACAATCCAGAAGTCGAAATCCAGTTCCATGGGTTATGCGATGCATCCGAGAAAGCATACGCAGCAGCATTATATGTTCGAATAGCAAAGGCTAAGTCCGTGTCAACAAATCTCATTGCTGCAAAAAAAAAGGCTGCTCCCACTAAAATACTATCTATTCCAAGGTTAGAACTTTGTGGGCAGTTCTTCTAGCAGATATGATAGATAGCGTGCTTTCACACGTAGATATAGAAGGACATTCAGTTCACTATTCGACCGATTCTAAAATTGTGCTGGCATGGTTAACACAGTCGGAGTAGTAGTAAAATGTATGCGCCCGAGCAATAAAAATTGTCAAATTTGGGTAATTTAAATCGAAATTTTGTAATTTATGGGCTAAAATTTACATATTAAGGTAATTACTGTCAATGGTGCGAAGTGACGAGGGTTATGGACGGTTTGTACGTAGAAAAGGGTAGTTTGATGTCGGCCGTCGATGTGTGTTTGTTTTAATTTTATGGTTTGATATCCGTTCGCCGATGCGCATAGTTAATTATGTATGCACGTGGGGGCTTGTTTGTACGTAGTATGTATTTTCGTTTGTTAAGCGGTGCGGAAGGGTACTTGAGAAAGAAATTGTGTGGAAATCAATGAATGTTTTTTGTTGTTGGTTTTATTTAGTTTGATTTTTATTTATTTTTTTTCTATGTTTAAAGAGTTCGAAGACATGAATAAAATATATGGTTTGTGAGATAATCATGGTTTGATATCCGTTCGTCGATATACATAGTTAATTATGTAGGTACGAATGATTTTATGTATGTTTTTGTTTTAATTTTGAATGGAATTTTTTTTTGTTTCTTAATCGGTTGAAGCAAGTTTATGATTTTAGAGTGTAAGTGCGTGTGTGCATAGAGCAAAATGTTGCTTTTGTCTTTTTGCAATATTCTTTTTTTAGCTGGTGGTCATGGAAGATTATTTTAGAAAAAAATTATGTATGCTTGTGGGAAATCTATGAATGTTTTTTGTTGTTGGTTGTATTTAGTTTGATTTTTCTATTTCCTATATTTAAAGAGTTTGAAGAGGTAAACGAAGTATGTAATTTATGAACTTATTTTAAGGTTGAAAAAAATGAAGTCTAAGATATTTATGATTGTCAAAGGGAATTAGAGATGCGTGATCACGGGAGCCAACGTTATGCTCATACGTGTGTATGTTTTTACAATAACTTGAGCGTTGGCAGATGGGTAAGTATATGGTATGGTAGTCGTATATGTATATGTGCAATGTCGAGTACAAATCTGGCATTTTCTTGTGTTCTAATCATTTTTTAAAATGTGTGCAACGCCTTTCACATTATGTTTTTTTTATATGGAATACAAAACGGAAATGATAAACGTTACCACTAGGGCACACTGTTGCGATGTCACAAAATATCATAGTGTGTACTTTTTGTTGTTTGTAATATTCGTTTTTTTAGCTGGGGACATGGAAGGGTATTTTAGAAAGACCGTTAGATTAGAAACGATATCACTATGGAATTTGGTTAATGCATCAACTGTTGAATGGTTTTTTCTGAATCCAAACTGAAAATCCGGTATATATGGTCTGTTTAAGCCCACATCCATTTTTATTCGAACTATTTTCTCAAATAATTGTCCTAAATTAGAAAATAATGAAATAAGGCGTAGGCTATTTACATCTGTGTCGTTCAGTTTTTTCTGAATTGGAATAATTTTGGCAATTTCCCATTGTGTTGGAAAGTACGAGTTATTTAAGCAATTATTAAAAACAATTGTTAGATACTCAAAGGCTTTCATTGGGAGTTTTTTAATAATAAAATTTCAAATATTATCTAAACCGTATGATTTTTTATTTATAATACCCGATACAATAACTAATTCGTCCAAAGATGTAAGATCCAGGCAATTATCAGTGTTAGTCGCTCTAAAATCTGCATTGAAAGAATGTTTGACTTTTCTTGAACTAGATCCTCAGAAAAACATAAATGTGAAAAAGGCCCAGTTCCCTTCCACAATTTCGGCCATCAAAAGCAGTGAGATACAAATTTTGACCAAGTTCGTTTTTGGTACAATAACTATCACTGCAATAGGTATGCAATATCTAAATTTGTAATCGTAAGGGAGTTATATAATTTCTAGATAAAAGCAGAAATTTTGGAAGGGAACTTCGCCTTTTTTCACATTTATGTTTTTGTGAGGATCTGACTACTTTTTGGAAAGTTTTCTTAATAAAGCTTTTTAAAGTTTAAATTTGTTATAGTTCTATTCATAATGCCTGCGCCAGTTCAAAAGGACAGATATACATAAAATTATGGGTTGTAGGGTGATATGTGCACCATTGTGCCATAACAAGGACTGAGTAGTTTTATTAATTTTTAAGAGTCATCTGAGTAGAAATATGTAAAATATAGTGTAAATTTTAGTGTAGTAAAGTGTGCTCAGACATGAGTGAAATGTGCATGCAAGGTTTCAATACAGTAGCTCGTGTTTTAAATTTATCTAGTTGGTAACTTACATAAGCCTATTTTTTTTTTTGCAAAATTTCAGTTAACGTCCGTATTATATTTTAATACAAATTTGATAAACGTGGCCCTACTTCCCTAATTTAACAATCGGTGCTTTCAGATTTTTCCTGTTCGTAAATCCTTTAACTTAAATTCTAAATTTTGAGCTTAAAGTGCGTGTCCATGCTTCCCAATTGAAACTTCCAGGATTTTAAATCTTTCTTGGTGATCTCTAACTTAGATTTAGTTGTGTATTGAATTTAAGCTCCCTAGTGCAAATTCTAGCTTGAATTGTTATGGCCGTTACCCCCAGTCTCCGTCACTTTTTTAAACTCTAGATTTTGTTATGAGCAGCGCTCAATTATCATCGCACCCTTTTTAAGATGATAACTTTTAGTTAAAACCTTCAGTAAAAAATTATTGTGGCCTCTGCCACTCTTGGTTAAAATATTTGGGCTTTTAGATTTTTCTATTTGGTCTCATCTTGACCTATTTTCAGCTCTCTAGCAAAAAGTTAATTATTTAATTCTTTTGGGCGTATTACCGCCCACTTTTTTTAAATAATTTTTTTGCCAGTGCCTATCATACGTGTCAAGTTTCATTGGAAACGGATATTAATATTTAAATAAATAGTATATTTAAATCTGCTGATCCGAAGTACATGAAATAGGAGGTTTGAATTGTATGGGCGTGTTAACTTCCACTTTTTTCAATGAAATTTTATAACTTTGCATTGTTCCAACATTTGTGCCAAATTTCAATAAAATCGCTTGAGATAAACGTTTTAAATTTGCTCTTTTAATTGTGTGCTTTATTGGAATAGCTCTGCCCCCTGTTTAAAATCTCCGGGTTTTCATATTTTTCTAGTTAGTTGCTAATCTAGACCTACTTGTTTCTTTAATTTCAGCTTACTAACGTACATTTTATTTATTTTCTTTTTATGGGCCCACTTTTTCAATCTCGATACCTGCTGGTGCCATTAGTTACTCTTCCTGTCGAGTTTTGTTGAAAACAGATAGTAATAAATTTGAAATTTATTTGCTTGTGGTTTAGCTTGGTCTATATACGTATTTCATTGGCGCTTAAACCAAATCATCAGTAGACTTCAACCACAAATTTTGAACAGTCACAAAACTCTTACTTTATGCACAGACTTTCCAAAACTATATGAGAATTCATAGAATAATAATATTTTTGAAAATCACAAAGACAAAATAAGTTTGGTAGGCTTTGAAACTCATACAAAACCCAGCAAATAATTTATATTCGATATGCATCTATTTTATTTTTCTACACCTTCAATGAAATATATTGTTATAATCATCTACATTGGGAATGTTATTACATGAATGAAAATCAGTTAGAGCACATTCATATTCACCATCCAAACGAATAGGAGGAAAGTAATTTGCAGATAACTCAGATGAGTTTGAGCTAAGAGTAAGTGTTATTGACATTATGGTTGTCTGATTACAAATAAGTGAAATTAAACACAGCACTTTGTATAAAAAAGTAAGTTTATATTTTATTTAATATATTAGATACAAATATAGACTTATATATATATATATATGTATATATATATATATATATATATATATATATATATATACACACTTAACTACAATATTTCATTTTTATTGATCCAAGAATTATGTTGATTGGAAAATCCTAACCATTTAACATATGCCTTCTCTCCTTTAGTTTTAAGAACTTTTTCAACTAGATATGTATTTGGATATCTAGTTTTTGAAAGTTCTTCATCATAGAACCCACCTTTGATAGGATTACCACGATAGTCTTCTAATATGTATGTGGCTGGATATGTATTTTGAACTCTTTTAATCGTGAAAATTTCTGTGGTCCAATTTGGTGTATATCCTTTTACAAAAACATGTTTATATTTACTTATGCGCACATAATCTCCCACATTGAACTTTGATAATTTAGTTAAGCGGTTAATTTAGTTTTAAGCGGTTATATACCGTGTTTAATAATTTTTTCTCATTTTTATAGTTAACTTGAATCGGTGGCATTTTGATGGTGCGATGAATTTTCTTATTATATGTATTAATCAAGTCTTTGTAAATGTCGAGCCAGTTATAAGACCCATTAAAGCTAAACTCTTTCCACATCATTCCTTTTAATGTTCTGTTAAATCGTTCTACTATTGATGCTTTCATTCTGCTATATGTTGAGTAGTGATTAATGTTGTATTTATTCATCAATTTTCCAAAGTGTTTATTGAAAAACTCTTTACCATCGTCTGTTTGCAAGTTTTTTGGTATTCGCCCCAGTTGAAAAATATTCTGCATAGCCTGGGTTGTTTCCAATGCAGTCTTTCTTTTCAAGGGTACTGCCCAAGCAAATTTTGAAAATGTATCAATTACGGTCAGCAAAAATCGATAATCTCTATTGTCTGTAGAATAGTTCCCCATTTCAACTAAATCAGCTTGCCAAAGATCATCTATTCCTTTCATAACAACTCTTCGACGTGGAAAATGTTTTCGTGCTTGCTTATGTAGTTCATTTATTAAATTTCTTTTTGAAGTCATTATTTAACGTATTTAGAATTTGACGGGATAAGTTGAGTTCAGTGCGAGTTCATTTAAATACTGTTGACCATCATATTTCTTATATACCCATAGATTAACTCATTTATCTTTCTAATTTCTTTTTCAAAGAATAATTTCATACTTGAAATTGTTTCCCTAATTTCATTTAGTTTCTGACTTAAAATTAAATGGATTTCATCTCGTACCTCTTCAATTTGACTTTGCAGAAACAATTTATTAACAACGTCGTTTTCCTCCAAAGCTTTTGCCACATTTTTGATTCTTTTGTTTTGAACGTCAATGTTATTAGTTGTATCCATAACGAAGCCCAGCAGCTTAGGAACATTTTTCACAAAAACTCTGCCACTTGTATCATTAAGATAGTGCCCAAACTTATCGATAGACATGATTTACGTAGATAAATATTATTCTATAATTTTTGCTTCATATAGTTCTTCGATAATTGAGACAATTTCGTTATTGTGATTAGTATGACCTGCAGCTTGTGATGCTAGCAATAGCCTAAGGCGATCTACTAACTCATTAGGATCATCCCAGTATATATAGTTAGCTTTGTATGGGTTTAGTTTCATCAAACCCTTACCCTTGTAAGGACTTTTTATTGCATGTAGTGATGACGAAGTTGATGAGTTTTTTTCACTTTCTTTCTTAAACAATTTACTGATAATATGCTTATATTTATATGCTCTCGTTCCTTTGATTTGTCCATCAGGTCTATAATCTCTTTTGTATGCATTTGTGCTCACTAAAATTTTCTTATATATATCTAATTCATGTTTATCATAATATTTTGGTGTTTTGTGAAACAGTAAAGAAAATAAACCTGGTGTAAAAGCCCATATGTGATTTCCAATCACTATTTTATCTTCAGTAAGTTTAATACTACTATTGCCAAACTTCCATTCATTATTAAAACCTTTATGTGGACCGTATATAGTGTCTAATTCATTTCTGCTTTCCAAGAGTGCTAGGTCAGTATAACTCTTATTATTATCTGAATTGTCTAGAGTTTCCGATTGAGAGTAAAAATCATCGTTGTCATCATCATCATCATCAGTATCAACATTATCAACCTTGTTTGCGTTTCGATTACTAAGTGAGATATTTTTATTGCATAACGTTTCTTCAACAAGTTTCTTTGGAGTACTTGTCTCTAACTTAACTGATTGTTCGTTGAATGGAAAATTTGAATTTTTATAAACTTTCGTTTTAAGTTCATCTCTTTCTGCCTTAATACTTCTTTTATTATTTTTAGAATTGTTCACAAATTCTGTTAATGGTTCTATTATTGGTTTAAATGTATCTTTGAATTGCTCATGTGTATCTGCTTCATCAACTTTTATACTACGAAATTTTTTCTTTAAAACATTTCTTGTCTTTATTAGCTCTTTTAAAACTTTTTCATCCATTTTCAACTATTAGACACCAGATCTGGTATCAGCTATCAGATCAGGTATCAGATCAGCTATCCGATCAGGTATCAGGTATCAGATGAGGTATAAGATCAGCTATCAGATCAGGTATTGGGGTATCAGATCAGGTATCAGCTATTAGATCTGGTAACAGATCAGCTTTCAGATCAGGTATGGTAAATACTTTAGGAAATAAGTAGATGTACTATGCGCAAGGCCAAATTAAGTACTAATGTTTTACTTTTATGTAGAGTAATTTATATCGTTATAAAATAGTCGAATTGCTTTCTATAGCGTCCATTGTTTAAGTCATTATCTTTGCTTATCATCAAAAATCTATATTTATCCTTCCAACACTCTCGACAAATTTCATGAAACTTTTCATAACTCATATCGCTGACAACATGATCACTATAAACGTGCTTCATGTTTGTCTCATCTTGTTTAAACATTATAATCACATTTGCATTGTCTCTTATTAAGTGCTTGGGGATTCTCGTATAAGTTTGGCACAAGTAGAATGAATCAACATCCTTATGTCGTCCCATGCAAAAATATGCTCGTATATTATTTTGCTTCTCGCATGCAACATCATCAAAGATCATAATAGAATTAGTTTTCGCTTCGTCAGGAGGAATAACTTTTTCATTATCTGTAAATGTGTAGTATCCCATCCCTTTAATTGGTGAAATTAATCGCTTTAAGTATTCATATTTTGGTTGATAAAGGGATTTTGAGTATAAATAGATGTTTTCAAACTTGAGTCCATTAGGACTTTCTAGCAAGCTAATCATAACATTAGTCTTTCCACAATTTGATGGTCCAACTATTAGAGCACGAATAGAATTTGGTAAGAGAGAGCTATGTTTTATTTTAGATCTGATTTTCGTTGAAGCATCAATATTGCGAATCAGAATATTTTTATGTTGTTTTACTAATTGCATTCTCATAACTAATTGCATTTCATAAATGTTACTTTTATTATAGAAGAAAAAATAAAATAAGATGTTAATACATTATAACAAAACGTTTAGTTATAAAAAACCAGCCGTTGGAAAAGGTTTATTGAATAGAGTAATTAACTCTCTTCCTGTTGAATTACACCTTCCTGGATATCAGTTTTGTGGACCCGGAACAAAATTACAAAAACGTTTAGATCGCGGTGACAGCGGAATTAATTTATTAGACGCTGCATGTAAAAATCACGATATTGCTTATTTCAAAACAAATGATTTAAATAGTAGACATCAAGCTGATAAAATTCTTGAAAATAAAGCTTGGGAATGAGTTATTTCAAAAGATAGCAGTCTTGCAGAAAAATCGTTTGCATACATGGTTACTAACGCAATGAAAGTCAAAAGAAAATTTGGTATGGGATTGAAGAAGAAGGTTGCAAAAAAAAAGTGAACAAAATGGAAAAAAGCTGTTCAGTACATCAATTAAAACTGCAACAAAAATATTGAAGAAGGAAAAACCTCAAGACATTAACTCTGCTATTAGGATTGCACGTAAGATTATCAACAAGTCGTTAAGGGGGAAGAAATCGCAAGTTGTATTACCACGCGTAATTAATGTTCCAAAGATTGGTGGCTTCTTACCTTTGGTACCTATTCTTACTGCTCTGAGTGCAATTGGTAGTCTTTCTACTGGCGGAGCATCTATAGCAAAAGCAATAAATGCTGCAAAGAATGCCAAACAACAACTTGATGAAGCAACTAGACATAATAAAACAATGGAAGCAGTAGCAATGGGGAAAGGTTTTTACCTTAAACCATATAAGAAAGGATATGGATTGGTTTGTCAAGAAAAACAAAAAACCAAATTTTTTCGTAATGCTACCCAATAAACCCCTATCTAATGTTGATTTGAGAAACTTTTCAATAAACATTCCATACTTTAGAGGAGTTTTCATGTTGGATACACTACCAAAACGATCGAGAAAAAGAGAATGCGGAATCATTAATTTGGATTTATCAAGAGGACCTGGAACCCATTGGGTAGCATATTATAAAAACAATGAACATAAAGAATATTTCGACAGTTTTGGAAATTTACAACCTCCATTAGAATTAGTTAAATATCTAGGCAAAAATATAAACTATAATTACAATCAATATCAAGATTATAATTAATTTAAATGTGGACATTTATGTCTTCAATTTCTTTACAAAATAAGTGAAAAGAATAAATAAATAACACACACACACACAACAATTTTTTAAATTTTGCTGTTTTATTAATAAAAAAAAGTTTATAAAATATATTTCTACATATTATTCCCACTGTGGGTATTAAGTATTTGTTAGAAATATACTTATTTCAGCAGCAGTGTCCAATTTTAGGGAATTTTCTCCTTGCTTACATATGCAATATATCCCAGATGCTATATTTCTACCAATCTTTAAATAGGTAAAAAAAATTCTTAAAAGAAAGACCAGTAACGTAGCTATCTCTTTTTCTCATATTGTAATTATATTTTACGTAAATTTTTTGTTTTGTCACTGACAGAATTGTAGTGAAAGAGATAGTTACATATTTTGACGTTCTAAGGTGTAACTGAAACAAAAAATTTCAAAACAAAAAATCATAGAGATAGTTATATTCATGTGCTAAAGTGTAACTGAAACAAAAAATTACAAAGCAAAATATTAGAGAGATAGTTATATTAATGTGCCAAAGTGTAACTGAAACAAAAAAATTTCAAAAGAACTCACAATTTTTTGTAAAATGTTAATTTCACAAGAATATTTTACTATAAATAAGAATGTAAACCTTTCAAGAGTACTAATATAAAAATAGCATTCAAGAAAAAAGTATTCTTTAAAAAAAGAAAATTAAAATAAAAATAAAAAAAATGAGTCAAATACGTGAACGATTATTTGATTTTCTTAAATCCTTTGAGGACTTATTGCTCTATGAGCATAAAGAAACCATCAATTTTTTCGTCTCCATGCTCACTGAAAATGAGGACTATGGAGTTATAGAACAAGAGGACTCTGATAGTGTGCATTTTGCCAGCTGCCCCTGGTATAGCCAAGGATGCGAGGAAGGGCCCGACACATGTAGATGCACCATGTTCCACATAAGGAAAAAAATTATTTTTAAGATTATTGAAACTTATAAAAATTTGTCAAAAATAAATAATGAACAAATATAGAATATATATGTATGTGTATGGGTTTTATTTAGTTTTTTATTGTTTTTTTTTTTTAATATAAATATGTATATATAGAGATTAATATAGCGAAAAAACTATTAGTTTAAATATTATTTTCATTGAGGATGGATAAACGTACTTTAAAAAATATATTTCACAACAATCAAGAACGAAAACCTCAAATATATGATTTGGTTTTTGAGTTTGAATACTTGCTCAATTGGAAATTGAAGACTTCATGTGGATTTTCAACAGCTTTTGGCTTTAAGCCAATGATATGGTTGAATTATAAAAATAAGCAATTCATTGGACTGGATCGGGAAGAGTGGTTACATCTCATGTGTTATAAGGAGTATATTCATGATATGCTTAATCGTCGGGATTTTTTAAACTCTATAAATATAATTGATAATGAAAGTGAGAGAGATGTTGAATATAAGTTTCAATATAAAAGAGGTGTTTGTTTTTTAGTCATCATACAAGGAAACTTTAAAATAAAAATTGATTCTGACACTTGGAGATCACTCACTCAAATTCGAGTATTTTTTACATCAATTTTATGTTGGAACAACATTCTGAGAAAACAAATCCTTCATTTCTATCATGAATATTATATACCAACCTGCTCCGCTTTAAACAAAACAAAACTTCAAATCAATGAAATACAAGGAATACACGAAAGGGATGTAAAGATTGAATTAACACGACTTTGTTATGAGATTGGAGAAAAAATGCAACACAAGATTGTTACAGATGTGAAAATTCATAAATTTTATTTAAGGATGGATAATAAATAAAAAAACTGTACACAAAAAATATTTGTTTTTAATGTTTTTTGTTTTTATTTATTTTTTATTTTCATATTAGTGTATATTTTATTTAAAAAACTAAATAACTAGACAATATTTCTTAAATAAAAAATAATTTACAATAGACACAAAGATTTTTTACTTAAAACTAAATAATTATAATTAGAGAAATAAATTACAGAAGCTTTAATTTGTATACATATTTTACTCATCTTCTTGAAGTTTTTCTATTTCTAATAATAACATATCAAGTTCATAATCAGGATTTGTTTCATCAATTTCAATATGATGCCATGCATATGTGTTTATACCATCACTTTTGACTTTTCTCTTGTCATCTTGATAACTTAATATTACTTTATGTATTTGCATAGTATATAATTCATGCAACTTAGACTTAAAAGTGAGCATATTATCATAAACATTTGATCTGTTAAATAAACAATCTCTATACGAACTTAGGCTATACTTATCTAAAACACATTTTTTTACTCCTTTAGATTTTTTAATTTCATTTCCATTTTGTACACTAAAGGAGTACATTTTAGACCGTAATCCCACAAATTCTTGCATAATCATCCCACAATTCTCATCTTTCATCATACCCAGAACTTTTTTGTTTACGAGTGGAATCCCGTAATCATTTATTTCTGGATAGTCAGAAGTGTCAAATTCATGTTCTATATCATTTTTAATGTCTGCGTAAAAGTCTTCAGTTTGTATTGTGTATATGAATGAGTCAGTATCCATGTAATTTAATTTCAATTTTGACTTGAATTTAGGTTGCATGTATCTATAATGAAAATTATACATCTTCCATTTAGAAAGTTCTAGCACACAAAATCCTAAATATATTGGCTTATTATAACATGTCTTCACTCGATTCATTTGAATCGCTACCATATCTTCTGAAAATATTGCTAAGCTATGAAAATTTGATTTAGATATTCAATTTTGAGCACCCAAGCGGTTTCGGTTTAATGTAGTCCAACTGGTAACAATCCTCACATCTTTCCTTTTGTCCACATTTTCCATGGTTTTCCCATATACTGCGTTGTTGAGCAATTTAAAAAATTTTTTTTTAAAGTTATTTCTAGCTTCGGCTCTGTATTTAGTATTAAGATCTATATAATCTTTCAACCATGGAGACTGCTTAAAAGTTAGAACTCTATGTATTTTTTTCAAAATCAAACCGTTTTCTAGACATTGCTTAAGTACTCTGTAATGAATTATATAAGAATGTTTTGGCGAAAAATCAGTTATTAGTTTTTTATATTTTGATGCTCCAATTTCCTTGTTTTCGGCACAGAAAGGAAGATCGTTATGCATGTTATGTAAATAAGAAGGATATTCTAAATCAACCTCATATACATAACCATCATTTGAATTATCATCTATTAACTGCGGATTAATATTTAGTTCTTCGCCTTTTAACTATCTGAATCCTCCATAAGGAAGATGTTCAGACATGGCCCAACCATAAAGATTGTTTGCATCTAAATACATAAGAAATTCGGAAGGTTTATTTTTATCAAAAGTGTCTAAATACTTATTATTTGCCTTGGAGTATCTTTTACAACATTGGACAATTCCACCTCGTATCCCTTTTTTAAAGAAATTGTACATGTCGATATCGGTTAATAGCTCTAATTCAATGTTTGTATGCTTAAGCATAGCATCCCAAGATAGCCCCGGGGCAGTATAGTATTGACAGGGGTCCAAGCTATAAATTTTTTTACAGACATTTCTAAAATTTTCAAAAATATCCGTTAGGAGAAGCACATCTGTTTTCAAATACAATTCCATATAATCTTTCAAAGTTTTGCAGTTAAAAATTGTCCAGACTTCATTCGCATGCGCATAGTCTTCAATAGAACATTCTTTGTTATTAAGTTTATTAAAGAAATCTTTTCTAGGTGGAAGTTTTGTTTCATTAAGTTTTTCAAAAGAATCAAGATAATCATAAGGAAAAATTCCTTTCCTCCTTATGAGATTAAATTCTTGGCTTGTTTGAAATTGTGCTCTAATAGTATGAAAATCGTTGACGGTAAGATTATTTGCCAACGATTCCAAACTATCGGCCATAAAACGCATTGTATCAAGAAACCTAAGTTCAAGATCTGTACCATCACTCATATTAATAAATTGAGATAGAGATATATATAACTCTTTATTTAACGGAAGGACTTTTATATTTGTCGCAACCTTACTTAATTCTTTCACAAAAAGATGAGAATCATAGGATGAATAGTTATGAAAATAAATTGGAATAAACTTGGGTACTTGATAACTTAGGTTGCATCTGTTATGCGCAGCACCTCGATATTTACCGCTTATATGACAATGATCTCTCACACGATCATTATTTAAGTATTGTCCACATATGTGACAAGTTATCGCATTGTAAAATGTTACATTTTCTTCATCTGTCAAGTTCTCCATTTCAATTGTTTTTGTGAGATAATTGTTATAGATATCTTGACAATCTTGATTCAAAAATGTAACAAATTTTTCAGAAGCATCTTTACCCGTATAAATTCTCAGCTTATCCAATTTATTCTCATGCTTACACTTAATAAAATAGCTGAATTCGCAGGGTACATGTGACTGATTTAATTTAGTTTTACTACTTACACTAAAGTCTATCTGTTGCAAAACACATTCAAAATCGGCGTATACAACAAAAGGGACGTAAATTTTTCTATGGTGGCTCTTGAACCGCAGTATGGAGTCTTCTGCCTTTGGCATTGTGGTAACTATTTTACCACATTCCATTTTATGTTTCTCCATAATATTTTCAAGATGGGTGTATTGCAGACAACTGTTGCAAAATAAGAGTCGTTCGCAATGTGTCCTTGTTTGCCTTTTTAGTAGTCTCTAAGACATCAAAAACGCGTATTGTATTATTTAATTTTAAATACTTTCCAATATATTACTTACTTTGAAATATCTTTTATAAAAATATAGTGATGCCCATCCACGTTTTCCAATAGCAATAAGTTAACATGCTTGGTCTTCTCATTTTGGGTTATATAAAATGGTCCAATTAGTTCATCACTCTCGTTGTCATATCCAAACACATTCACACTAACATCATTCTGTCCCTCAAATTCCCTAATATATTTTAGTGACATCGGAAATGTCAAATTTGAAAAATCAATTGTAGTTCCATCTTGAAGCGAAATTATATTAGCACTAATATCTTCAATGTTATATGAAGAGCATCGATTCGGAAAATTGATAGCCGAGGTACTCATTGCCGCAATTAAGGCCCACTTAAAACAGTAATTATCACTGTTTTCAATATTAATGCAAGCACCACGACTAGCAAGCTTCTGCGGGGTGCTAATCCAATGAGCTCCTTTTACCAAAGAAGATTTATTAATATTAAGTTCAGCTCGAACTATGCGAACAAGAGTCCATCCGGAATCTCTTTCCTGAAACTCAGACATTTTATTTTGAATTTCTCTGACCTGCTTACAGAAAAATTCATTCACGTCATCTGCTCTAGTCAACAAGCTCATTTTTGCTGTATGTACTATAATTATTATTTCTAATTCTTCGCCCACAATTTTTAAATATTCTGCAACTATACTTATATTAAATTTCAATATAGTATGTTGCTTCAAATGGTACTCAAGCCTCTCTATAAAAGTCGATTCATTTTCGACAACAAAATCTTCAAAGAGAAGTTGATCCTTTTTATTTTCTATTCCATAAGAAATAATATTATTTTGAAATGCTCTTCTGATCTCATAATATTTCATACACTCTCCGTCAATGTTGATATTATTATTTGTTGAGCTACTTCCTAAATCCTGTAAACCTTGCTGTTGTTGTTGTTGTTGATGTTCATAAGTATTTGTGTACCATTGCATGGAGGTAGAGGGTTGTTGGAAATACATTTGTTTTTGTTGTTGTTGTAGTTGATATTGCAATTGTTGGTCAGTATTTGGGTACCATTGCATGGCCGTAGGATATGGTTGCTGTTGTTGAGGATATTGATATTGTTGATGTTGTTGAGGATATTGATATTGTTGTTGTTCTTGAGGATATTGGTATTGTTGTTGTTGTTGTTGTTGTTGTTGAGGATATTGATATTGTTGTTGGGGATATAGATATTGTTGTTGTTGTTGAGAATATTGATATTGTTGTTGTTGTTCTTGAGGATACTGATATTGTTGTTGTTGTTCTTGAGGATATTGGTATTGTTGTTGTTGTTGTTGTTGTTGAGGATATTGATATTGTTGTTGTTGTTGTTGAGGATATTGATATTGTTGTTGTTGTTGTTGTTGAGGATATTGATATTGTTGCTGTTGTTGAGGATATATATATTGGTCCTCAACACCATGATTTTGGATGTGATCCAGAAAGCATTTTTTGTATTTATAAATCTTTTTACACACATTGCACTCATAAGCTAAAGAATTCACTTTCTTTTTTTTATTTTAGTTTATACAATATTATTATATATAAATATATATTTAATATTATTAAATTTAATATTTTTTATTCAAAAGTCACTTTGATTATTTACGTATTAACAGCGAAATTATTGAGGATTTGACACTTGTAGAGACAATGCTTTACTTGCTGCTAGAATAAAAAACTTCTCAATTTATACAAGTTACGATTAAGTCATATGCACAATGTAAAAGTCAATAGACAGAGACAAATGTCAGCAAGCAGTGAAAATAACAACCAATCTTTGACAATCCTCAATATCACAAACTTCAATTTCTTTACAAAAGAAGTGAAAAGAATGAATAAATACAACACGCATAAATTGTATATTTTATTCATTTCTTCAAACTCTTTACACATAAAAAATTAAAATCAAACAACAACAACAACAAAAACAAAGCATTGATATCTTACCAGCATACATAATTACTTTCTAAAATACCCTTCCATGTCCCCAGCTAAAAAAAACGAATATTACAAACAACAAAAAGTACACACTATGATATTTTGTGACATCGCAACAGTGTGCCCTAGTGGTAACGTTTATCATTTCCGTTTTGTATTCCATATAAAAAAAAATAAAAAAAACATAATGTGAAAGGCGTTGCACACATTTTAAAAAATGATTAGAACACAAGAAAATGCCAGATTTGTACTCGGCATTGCACATATACATATACGACTACTTACCCATCTGCCAACGCTCAAGTTATTGTAAAAACATACACACGTATGAGCATAACGTTGGCTCCCATGATCACGCATCTCTAATTCCCTTTGACAATCATAAATATCTTACACTTCATTTTTTCCAACCTTCAAATAAGTTCATAAATTACATACTTCGTTTACCTCTTCAAACTCTTTAAATAAGGAAATAGAAAAATCAAACTAAATAAAACCAACAACAAAAAACATTCATAGATTTCCCACAAGCATACATAATTTCTTTCTAAAATAATCTTCCATGACCACCAGCTAAAAAAAAGAATATTGCAAAAAGACAAAAGCAACATTTTTCTCTATGCACACACGCACTTACACTCTAAAATCATAAACCTGCTTCAACCGCTTAACAAACAAAAAAAAATTCCATTCAAAATTAAAATTAAAACAAAAACATATATAAAATCCTTCGTACCTACATAATTAACTATGCGCATCGGCGAACGGATATCAAATTATGATTATCTCACAAACCATATATTTTATTCATGTCTTCGAACTCTTTAAACATAGGAAAAAAATAAATAAAAATCAAACTAAATAAAACCAACAACAAAAAACATTCATTGATTTCCACACAATTTCTTTCTCAAGTACCCTTCCGCACCGCTTAACAAACAAAAATACATACTACGTACAAACAAGCCCCCACGTGCATACATAATTAACTATGCGCATCGGCGAACGGATATCAAACCATAAAATTAAAACAAACACACATCGACGGCCGACATCAAACTACCCTTTTCTACGTACAAACCGTCCATAACCCTCGTCACTTCGCACCATTGACAGTAATTACCTTAATATGTAAATTTTAGCCCATAAATTACAAAATTTCGATTTAAATTACCCAAATTTGACAATTTTTATTGCTCGGGCGCATACATTCTACTACTACTAGTCGGCATTTTGTTGGCTGACTTTTGTAGCCACCCGGCGGCTCAAAATTATACCAGCAGTACCATGTACACAAGGGAAACATAAACATTGGGTCAAATCCCGCGGATATAGCTAGAAGGGACCTATTGGCCACATGAACTACTAAAAAATAGCTTGTGGTGGTATGGCCCAACATGGTTTAAAGGAAACCCCACACATTGGCCGAGTACCATTGCACCCCATATTCCCATTACTGACTTAAAAGTTAAATTAATAAAGGCACACTTTTCTTATTTCACAGAGTTTGAAGACATATTGGAACGGGTTCCTTCCTTTAAAAAAGCTATGCGACTGATGGCATATGTTTTTTTGTTTTTTTTTATAGAACACATCCACGACTCCATTCCAATTTTTTCAAAGATTCACTTGCTTTGGCCAGAACCAAAATAATTAATGTTCGTGACCAATTGATATCCGATTGTCAGAAAGCCCTTTTTCCGAATGAGTACAAGACTTTATTTTCTAAGCAATTATTACCTAAATCCAGTTGCTTGCTAAATTTGAACCCCTTAATGGATGCAGAGGGAATACTTCGCTCCTGCGATCAATTAGAGTCTTCCGTTGGCCTTATTTATAACGAAAAGCATCCAATTATAGTCCCGTAGAACTCTCACTATGCTAGTATTTTGGTGAAATTTGTTAATTACATAAGTCTTCATGGAAGCAATAAACTAGTTTTGCGACTTATAAGAACTCAGTATTGGATTCCTAAGGCAAAAACGTAATAAAAACTAAAATAAACAACTGCAAAAAGTGTGTCATTTATAAAAAAAAGGTTGCCAAAGAATCGGAATGGACTTTGCCGTTCCTTTCAATGACAAAAGTTAT
Organism: Tachina fera; assembly: GCA_905220375.1. NCBI lineage: Eukaryota > Metazoa > Arthropoda > Insecta > Diptera > Tachinidae > Tachina > Tachina fera. Next base: position 48,175,870 of record LR999967.1, read on the forward strand.
TACGGTCGATCCAATCGCATTTCTAAGAGATGTGTGTTTATTTATTTGTTTTGCAACAAAAGCTATCCACCCTTCTAGCTGTCCTTTTTCACGTAAAAGACGTTCAATGTCTGTAGAATACTTTCTATTAAACCCAGTCTGCGGATGGGAAGTAGTGGCATGTTCAGCAGCCTGTTTAATATTTTCGTTAAGATTTTCAATGTTAGATTCAATATCACCTGGTGTTCTTAGCTCAATATTTTCCGTACAATGGCTACTGAGGTATTTTTTGAACCCCAGCCAATTAACACTGTTGATCATCTTTACATATGGGTCAGGGAAGTCACTTCTTAGTAGGCTACAGATTGTAACGATCGTGGGAGAGTGATCGGAAGAGAGATCTACAGTAGCTTCAACATAAATCTATTCCCTAGTGAAATTTTTCATGACTCCAAAATCTATAACATCCGGAATTTTTTGTATGTCCGTAGGTCAGTAAGTGGGCTCCCCACTTGAAATGACGTCCAAGCCCATTTTTGAAATTGTGTTGAACAATGCCTGACCTCTAGGTGTAATAAGACGCGAACCCCAGAACGTATGTTTTGCATTGTAGTCCCCAGCTGCTACAAAACAAGGGCCAAGAGATTTGTAGAATTCCTCGAATTGATCCTCAGTAATTGCGAATCTGGGAGGGGAGTAAATTGATGATATCACGAAATTTGTAACAAAATTTTCGACACAAATATTTGTTGCTTGTAGATGTTCTTCACAAATGTTATCAAGGACATAGAGTTTGAGTCTTGACTTAATTAGAATTGCTGACTGACCCACCGCATCCTCTCCCCCCCGGGTCCTTTGAATCATATAGAGTGCAACCATTTATTTTAAATAAGCTCCTTGAAGTCAAATGAGTCTCAGAGACCAACATTATATCAATATTTTTTTCCATGAGGAAGTGCTCAAGTTCATTTTTATGCTGGCGAATGCCGTTTGTGTTCCAGAAACATATTTTTAACATGTTCATGGTTTGTTAACTAATGCTTGAAGCAGTGTATTCTGCATTCGCAGCATTTCTTGCATCATGCTAGTCATATTTGTTGTAAAGTTGTTTATAGTTAGCACCAGATTCTCAATAGTAGCTTGAGTTTGCATTCGCTGAATTATTTTGCGGTGAAACATTTTGTGAGGGACTAGAACTAGCCTTAGCAGCATCGGCATACGATACACGTTAAGTAACTGGTTTACTTACTGGAGCAAAAGAGGCGGAGTACGCGTTTAATGGTTGGGCTGGAGCTAACTTAGGTTTTTGACTCATAGTCTGTTTAACAAAAGAATATACAGGGCATCCTCTATAGTTAGCGGTGTGATTACCTCCACAATTACTACATTTTTTTCTGCTTGTTCTTTTGGCTTAGTGCAGCTAGCAGTACCATGCAATTCACCGCAGATAACACAAACTGTAGGTAAATTGCAGTAAGTTTTTGTATGGGCATATTCTTGACAATTATGGCACTGTACAGGACCTGAACGCTTACGTGGCTCTTCGCTTTACCACGGTTATATATCTGTCCATTCCGACTTGTACCTTTGGTTTTGAGCTACTGTTATCTATAGTGATAACTTGGTTAGGTGATGAACAGCCCGAAGCGAATGATTTCAATGGCTTAACTGACGAAGTACTAGGCAACTGTAATGTTAAAGAATCACTAGTAGGCATTGCACAAAGCGAAGTTGATCGCTGTCGAAAAAGTGGATTTGTTGTTAGAAAAAGTCTATCATCAGATTTTTTATTTTTATTAAGAGCTTCCGAACTCACAGTAAGTCTATCATCAGGTTTCCTTTTTTTATTGTTATCATTATGATCATTAGAACTCACAGTAAAATAGGCTTTTCTGCCGTTATAACTCACTTCACATTTATTTGTTTTTGAGGTACTCATATAGAGTATTCCTCAAGGGCACTTTTGTTTGTTTGTTTGTTTTTTTTATTACGGTTTTTTTTGTTTTTGTTATTTATGACTATTTAAAAAAATATTAACAAAGCAATTAAAGCTTATTTATCAAAGTTAATAATATGTATTACGAATATTTTGTTTTTTTATGATATATTTTTTGTTTAGTATGTATGTAAAAAAAAACTCCGCTATGACGTTAGGTTAGTATGAAGGTACAACGAGAACTGTAACAAAAGATTGCTCAAATTTTACTTGGCCTTCTACTTCATATCCTTTTGAACACATCCACGTGGATCTTTTATAGCTGCAGAACAAAGATTTTTTTATAATAGTTGATGATTTTGGAAAATGGATTGATGTGCACATTTTATTAAAAACCACTACATTTATCGTCATAGAAAAATTTAAATTTATATTTTCAAATTTTGGATTTTGCAACACTTTGGTTAGCGATAATGGACCTCAATTCCGCAGCGAAGAATTTAAATTATATTTAAAATGTAATAGCATAAACCAAATGTTTAGTCCAGCATATCACCCTCCTAGTAATGGATTGGCAGAACGTGGTGTACAGACAGTAAAGCGTAGCTTAAAGTCGTATTTTATGTCTGATCAAGCCAGGAAGCTATCCATACAAAACATTATTTTAAATTTTTTATTTAAATATCGAAATACGCCAACAACCGTCACTGGTATTTGCCCAACTGAGCTTGTGTTAGCTTTTAAACCAATAACTCCTTTATCATATGGTAGCTCCAAACAGGATTCAAATATTATATTAACACCCACAAAGTACAAAACTCAAAAAAGTAGAGAAAAAGAAGCTTTCAAAAAGAGCACAAAAGCAAAAAGTTTTCATTTAAAAATTGGAGAACAAATATTATATTTGAATACAAATGGAAACACGACCGCAAATTGGATCAAAGGATCAATCTCTAAAATTATTTCAAATACGCTCTATTTAATACAAATAAATAGCAGACGTATAGTAGCTCATAGAAATCAACTTAAAAAAGCTGAAAATAATATAGTTTTAACGTTTTCTAAAGGTAACCAAAATCATCAGATTCAAAGAGAAGAAATTAGGGATGCGGAAGAATTTTTTAAAGAATACCTCTGAAAGATAGGTTGAGGAAAAAGCCTAAGGTAAACTACAAAGTATAATCTAATTTTTTTAATTAATATAAATTACAAACTATATAATAAATTATTGAAATATTGTAATTCTTATAATATTTATCGAAATGAATCTAAAAAAAAATATGTCTATACTCTATTTTTTGGAAAAATTAATTAGCAAACTCCTGCAACACACTGTAGTTATTCTTGGAACAACTGCATTATTGTAAAAACACTCAAAATCGTATGATACTGAGATAGAGCTCAAATACTGTTAAACGGTTATGTATGAATGTATGTATCCATCAATATCTAAAAACAGTTTTGTAATTGATTTAAGACAAACGTTGTCTAGCCTTTGAACAAAGCACAAATAAATAAAGTCTTAACAAGAGATTTCTTAAATGTCGTTTTTATTTACATACACAACAGTTTATAAAAATTGCAGAAACAATTTTTAGTGATTAGTAAAAATTTACTGGTTACAAAAATATTTTTACTGAAATTTTAGTAGCACCGCAAAGAGCCTATCTATGGTAAATGCCTTAAGTACAAATAGTTAATATTGGCTTATGGTGACTAAAATAAGATAATTAAATCTTTGACTGTACTGTAAAAATCTATGGAAAACTGCATCTATAGTAGATTATTAGTTGCGGGGGTTTGTGGAGAATCGCTCATATGAAAGTGGGAAATGGCAAATAAAAATTTCGATAAAGCTTGCATCTGTGGGTTTGCAAATTTTTTTATTAAAATCTCCACCCATAATAATTAGCATGAGATGGAGATTGTTACCCAATTGTCGTGCATCAGCTGCAGTATAAGCCCAATGACGAAAACGACGATATGATGACTTATTTTGTGGTTTTCCTCAATATAAATATAATCTCATGAAATTATGTATATGGAACAAATGGAAATAAAACACAGTTTACTAGGACTTTATATTTCGGAAAAGTAGGATTTTATTAAATATGGAATTACCTTAGGGTATCGCTGCTCAAGAACAAGTAAGTAAACTTCTTACCAAGAAAACGGCAACCAAACTCTTAGCCAGCTTTGATAGATTCGAAATTTATTTAGGATTGATGTGCAAATAGGACAAAAATTCTTCAATATTCAGCTTAAATATATATTGGTTGAAAAAGGGTAATATATAGCTCATCACTATTATTAGTGCCAAATGGGAGATAAGCCCTTTTTGGCATTAACATTGCCACCCGCCTTGCAGGATATATCCAAGGGATAAAAATTATTTTTAAAGCAGTTAGGCCAGAAATATGGTTTTTGTTACAACAAGTTCTGTATTAAATTTGGAGTGATAATGATAAGTAGTCTATAACAGTCAAATGAAATTCAGTTGATTTCTCAGATTACAGTCTTACTTCATACATACAATGCAAAGGAAAGTTATGTTATTTAATATATAATAATAATGCAATAACATAATATAATATAAGTATTCATAGGACTTCATATTAACAAAAAAAAAATAAAAGAACATTTAAGTGGTAACTAGTCAAAATTTAATTCCATTCACAAGAGAAAATGTATAAAATAGTTATGTCTAGAATACATTTTTGTTTGTTTTGATTTTGCAAGATTATAATGAGCATGGCCAAAAAATAGTTCAACCGAACACCGTACTTTGAGCGGTAGGACGACTTGCTCGAGCAAAAACCCCTGACACATCACCCTGGGATATAAATCGACTCCAAGAATGATACCGATGCAATCCGATTCATAAAATTTGGAGTAGGCTAGGAAGAGATCATGGAAGTTTCGTTTGTACGACTCAGCAAGTGATTTCGTTGGAGTGCCTAATGCTATTCAATTGTCCACCCTAAACATGCCCTCAATATTTGACGTTGAATCATACCCAGATTTGAGCACCATGGGGCAAATAGTGCCATCGTTAAGGGTATACGTTGTTAGATGTATGTAGTTTATCAAATAATCTTTCCGAAACAAGGCTTAGTCCAGAACCAGAATCCAACAAGCAACGTGCATGTGATGTAGTCGTTTAAATTTTTATTAAAGCAGTTGGTAAAAGTACTAGCGTATTTTTGCGTAGAACTTCAGACAACGATGTGTATTTAGGGAACCTCTCTTCAGATTTGGATATCAAATCTTAAGCTTAGAGACCGATTTCGAAGACGCTTGAAGGTAATGCATCTTTAGCAAGTCTTGGGTTTACATGTAGAAGTGTGTGGTGATACTTATGACAATGTTTACATCCATGTTTGAATAAGCAAGTGCCCTTAGAGTAATTGTGAGCGAAACAATTGGTACAATATTTGTTATCATGGACTGCTCGAATACGTTCGGACACATTCATGGATAGAAAGTTTCTACAAGTGCGAAGTGGTTGCGGTCTTTTAAAAATTTTGCAGGGAAAAGCATTTAAAATTTTTCAAACTGGGCTTAGGAGAAGCTCTGGAGCTGAATGAAGTTATAGTCATGATGATTTGGAAAAAATTATGAATAACTATATAAAATTTTTAATACAGAGTATAGTTACACTATTCAGGTAATAAGATTAACTTGACTGCAGGTCGTTTTATTACGCCACGTTGGGTCAAGACATCAGCAACTCGGACGCTCTTATCTGAACTGGAGTAAGTCTTTACGATGAGCCCAAGCCGCCAAAAATTTGGAAGGAGGTTTTCGTCTTTGATCATTTCCATTGCGTGTTCCTTAAGAGATGCTTCAGGTGTCTGCCATTTAGTTTTCTTATTGATCTCTTTTAAATACTCATTTTTCCATCTCATGCAAAAGATCTGATGAATGAACTTTAACCTTTGCCATCTGTTGAGTCTGGTAAGCGGTGAGCCGTCCACTTTAGGATCGACCAGTGCAAGGATTGGAGTTCCTTTAAAAAAGTTTCCTGGTGTTAGCGCACAAAGATCGGTTACTTTAGACGAAAGAGGTGATATCGGTCTGGAATTAAGACAACAAAGTCCTTAATTCTTCAAATGTGTATTTGTGTTGTTCCGCAACCTTACGAAAATGAGTTTTAAAGCTCTTAACCCCAGCCTCCCAAAGCCCACCCATATGTGGAACACCTGCTGGGATGAAGTGCCATGAAATTCCTTGATGTGCATAATTCGATTCTATGCATTGTTGGGAAGTGTGTAGAAACTCTTGTGCGATGACTTTAGATGCACCAACGAATGTTGTACAGTTATAAGAGTGTAAATGTAACGGCAATCACGACGAGATACAAAGCTGGAGAAGGCCGCCAGAAACACGGAAGTGGATAAATCTGTGGTAGCTTCTAGGTGGATAGCTTTTGTTGCAAAACAAATAAATAAACACACATCTCTTAGAAATGCGATTGGATCGACCGTAATAACTTTTGTCATTGAAAGGAACGGCAAAGTCCATTCCGATTCTTTGGCAACTTTTTTTATAAATGACACACTTCTTGCAGTTGTTTCTTTTAGTTTTTATTACGTTTTCGCCTTAGGAATCCAATACTGAGTTCTTATAAGTCGCAAAACTAGTTTATTACGTCCATGAAGACTTATGTAATTAACAAATTTCACCAAAATACTAGCATAGTGAGAGTTGTACGGGACTATAATTGGATGCTTTTTGTTATAAATAAGGACAACGGAAGACTCTAATTGATCGCAGGAGCGAAGTATTTCCTCTGCATCCATGAAGGGGTTCAAATTTAGCAAGCAACTGGATTTAGGTAATAATTGCTTAGAAAATAAAGTCTTGTACTCATTCGGAAAAAGGGCTTTCTGACAAACGGATATCAATTGGTCACGAACATTAATTATTTTGGTTCTGGCCAAAGCAAGTGAATCTTTGAAAAAATTGGAATGGAGTCGTGGATGTGTTCTATAAAAAAAACAAAAAAACATATGCCATCAGTCGCATAGCTTTTTTGAAGGAAGAAACCCGTTCCAATATGTCTTCAAACTCTGTGAAATAAGAAAAGTGTGCCTTTATTAATTTAACTTTTAAGTCAGTAATGGGAATATGGGGTGCACTGGTACTCGGCCAATGTGTGGGGTTTCCTTTAAACCATGTTGGGCCATACCACCACAAGCTATTTTTTAGTAGTTCATGTGGCCAATAGGTCCCTTCTAGCTATATCCGCGGGATTTGACTCAATGTTTATGTTTCCCTTGTGTACATGGTACTGCTGGTATAATTTTGAGCCGCGGGGTGGCTACAAAAGTCAGCCAACAAAATGCCGACTGTGTTAACCATGCCAGCACAATTTTAGAATCGGTCGAATAGTGAACTGAATGTCTTTCTATATCTACGTGTGAAAGCACGCTATCTATCATATCTGCTAGAAGAACTGCCCACAAAGTTCTAACCTTGGAATAGATAGTATTTTAGTGGGAGCAGCCTTTGTTTTTGCAGCAATGAGATTTGTTGACACGGACTTAGCCGTTGCTATTCGAACATATAATGCTGCTGCGTATGCTTTCTCGGATGCATCGCATAACCCATGGAACTGGATTTCGACTTCTGGATTGTAATTAATCCATCGTGGAATACAAATGGTATTGATGTCAGTGTAGTTCTTCAGGAATGCTTTCCAACTATTTAATGAGTCGGGAGAAAGGATTTCATGCCAGACCGTACCATCTATCCATGTCTTTTGCATAATTGTTTTTGCTAGGATAATGCATGGCGCCAACCATCGAGCGGGATCAAATAGCTTGGCGATCTGCGACAGGACTTCTCTTTTTGTATACTTTTCCGTTACTGGAAATGGACTGGCAGCAAAATAAAAACAATCTGAGCATGCATTCCAGCGTATGCCAAGTGTCTTTGTCGAACCTGTATCTTCCAATTTCAAAAAGTAGTCGTGTAATAAATGTTCTACTGGAATATCAACCAAACTATTTTTTGAATTGTATATCCATTTTCTAAATGAAAACCCAGCAGATTCTAAGGCTAGTATAAGCTCTTTTCGTGCTGTTATAGAATCTTGCTTGGCATGGAATCCAGCCAAGATATCATCAACATACATTGAATTTCGAAGAATGGAAATAGCGATAGGATGAGATGACTGGACATAATCCTCCAACTGCAAAAGCGTTCTAATAGCAAGATATGGTACACAATTGACCCAAAACGTAACGATCGTTAGCTCATAGTCAATAGTTGGATTATTGGAAATGTTTGATAGTTTGACTTTTCTCAAATGCCCTAACTCTTCATATTCTTTAATTACTTTATCGTTATCGATTTTAAGGCTAGGATTACGAATTAACCTAGCCTTATTTCGAAAAAACTATGTTGAGGAGCTGGATCACAAATTTTCTAAGTCTGAGGAATCGGGAATCCCAGTTTTGAAGGGGAGTGATACTATATATTGACTTTCAGGATCTCTCATTATTGTGCGGATAAACAAATCTTCGAAAGCTTGATTAGATGCTGATAGGAACTTCTTCCCTGGAAGATCCTACACCTCCTAAAAGCGAGAAAATTCTTTATCCAAAGAATCTGCACAGAAATTTGATACGATTGTGGGGATTGAACTAGAAAGGTGTGAAATGGGACCCGTTAGAATCCATCCAAATGCTTGGGCTATGAGGGAATCGCATCAACCAATGGAATTTTGGGTGGATTAAAAATATTGTAATTCGGAATGTTCTGAGATGGAATATTACTGGATAGGTCAGGAACCACAAGCGCTGTTACCGGAATGGCCATATTGTTATACACCAATAAACATAATACAAATGAACAGCGATGCTGAACTTTAGCAGATATAAACAGATTTAAACACAAAATCAGCACACTTTTAGGACTACAAGGTAGTTTGAAAATATTGTAAATTCGTTCTGAAGCAAAAGTTCCTTCCGGCCCAGAGTCAGTTAATGCATGTGCCTGATAATTTATTCCCAAGCAGTTCCTAATAAAACACCCTTATTGTGAGTCACAAAACAGGATTGTACTCGTTTGGAACTTGAACTACTAGCAGACTGTATGTGGTCAAAATTAAGAAAAACGGTGGCAGATTAGGGATTAAGGATAATGTTTGACACTGGAAAAGATGAATCAGGATTATCAGATTCTTTATGGAGAAGTGAATTTTGTCTTTTCTGACATCTGAAGCAGCTGTGATTGCTCATACAATGTTTTACACTATGATTTATTGAAAAACAGTTCAAATATAACCCTTACTTTTTTATTTCAGCTAATCTATGCTCATAATCCATCTTTATGAACTAGGGTCATATTTGGATAGTATGGTTCTCCTTTGGACATAATTTACATTTCGGACTTAAAAGGTTTATTTGGAAACTAATAACCTTTTTTTACTATTTGGATTTGAACTGGATCGAGAATCATTCCTAGAATTAGTTGAACTACGAATTTCAGAAACTGACTCAAGCGTTCTATATCTGTTAGTTAAGAAGTTATCTGAGTCAGATCATTGCGGAATGGCTGTTTCATCCCTAAGTTCTTGTTCCCATAATGTTAGAGGACACTCTAGGAGCTTATTTGTAACGATAAAGATGAAGATGGGATCCCAAATCGCAGTGTCAACATTATAAATTCTCAAGGAAGAGATCCAGGAGTTCATATCCCTCTGCAATTCTTTAAAGGATGTGCCTGATTCGAAATTGATACTAGTCGGGTTAAAAAGGACTTTCAATGGACAATTTACTAAACAAAAATTTTGCTTTCAAAACGAAGACATAAATTCTCCGATGCAAGATCAAATCCTTGGTTAGTAAGAGGACTTTTTTGTACGATTTCATTTGCTTCCCCCGTTGTTTCTTGTGAGAGATAAAACAATTATTCAACTTTGGTAGCCTTAGAATTGGAAACGTAGGGCAGGAGGCATAGGGGACAAATGAAGGTTGCTGCGCTCAAAAGTGCTTTGAGGTAAGCTTTGGTTTACTGAACCTGCGTCTTCAGAAGCCGATGTGGAAAGTAGTGTTATTGCGGCAGAGATTTCTGCCAACTTAGTCAAACAATTGCAACACGCAATGTAGGTATCCCTGTTCTTTTCTTTGACCAATTCAAAACCTGATGTAACCTTTGTCCCGCCCGCTTTTTACTATGCCTCTCAACTCGCGACCAATTTGACTTTAACTCAGATCTGTGAATTTCAATTGCTGGAAATTTTAGGCAACGAATTGAAATATCTTGAAAGACAGTTTTGATTTATTTTACCTCAAGTAATAATAATAACAGAGGATCTGATGCAGTAATATTTGCAAATAATTATCGCAAGAATAATTCAAAACTTTCGCAATGACCAAAAAAAATCAGACTTTCTTTTTTTTTAATATGTTATCAAATCACGAAAAATAGAAACGGAAGAGATGATATATTTAAACGTATGTATAGCAGAATGATTGCAATTATTTCAATATCTGGAGTCTTAATTAGCTGGATTTTAAAAAACAATTTATCATAGGTCGTTCAATCTTTGTTGACTGGAAGTACCAATATTTCCAGGAATCCATTTTATATTAATAGGCTCGCTAATGCACTTGAGCTTTTCAAAATTGGTGATATTTTTGATTGAAAGGATTATCAATATTCCAAATCAGAATAAAATAAATACGTTGCTTTCAGCACTGAAGTCAAATATATATGTAATAAATGTATAGGTATATATATGCATGTATAAAAAAAATAAAATAAGAAACTGAAAAATGTATATATGTATGGATGTACTTTTACTTAAGTATTGATGCGCAAAGGGACTTAACACAGCAGAATGTTTGATTTTAAATATGACTGTGTTTTTGAAGAAATACTTTCAAAATATAAAGGACTAATATAAAAACTAAGAGAGACGGTCAGTGTTGCCGAGAAGTAATTTGTAAAATAACCATTAATTTGCTTTCTTTTTTTTATCGATATATCTAGGAATAAACTTAAGCTGTGTTCACATTATTCATTCACTTTTTTACACGTGATATTTTCTGTGTATGTTAAAATCTGCATGTTACATACGGTTTATAATTTTTGTCTTCACACGTTGGTATGTTATGTACATCTGACATAACCTATAAAGGTAAACAATTTTACTTAATTTTTAACGCCACAAGCACTTGCTTTATTTAAAACCAGCTGGTGTCAGATGCTTTGTCCATAGAACACGCTCTAAATCAAAATTGTCGTTTGTACTGCACACAGAGAAATAGCACATGCTATTGTTTAAGGGCGTTCAGACTATATGTACAAATTTACCATGTGAAAAAGTGACATTCCACACTACAAGTACATATAATGTGAACACAGCTTTACATAGATTATTACAAAAGAAAAAAATGCTATGCATTTATTTTTATTAGATATTTTGAAATATCGAAAATAATTTTATGGCTTTGGTTTATTTGTTCATTTACTTTATGGAAACAGTTATTTGTTTAGTATGTAAAATATATTATATATCATTGCTTTTAATTTTTAAGAGAATTTTATGTTTATGGAATAAATATGGTAATTTACCAAAAGTACGCCGTTGATTAACAAATGGAAAAAGATGAGCGTAAATTACTCAAATAAGGAATTTCGTATATAAAAAGTGGAAATGGAAAACGATGAGATAAGTACATATGTATGTTTGTACATATTTTTGTATGCAGATATCTGTATGTATATCTGTACGAATAAAAACTCTTTTGGCCGTACGAAACGGCAAAAACAATTTTGCAATTTCATCAGTTCTCGTGGTACCTTCATAGCGAACAGTCGATTAGCGGAATTTTTTCTTACATACCAAACAAACAAAAAATTATACAAAAAAATATTCGTAGTACATATTATTCGTAATAGGCACATACTGACTTTAATAAATAAGCTTTATTGCTTTGATAATATTTTTTACATAGTGGAAATAAAAAATACAAAAAAAACGCAATCAAAACATAAACCGTGACATTGAGGAATACTCTATACGAGTACCTCAAAAACAGACAAACAATCATAAATTACAAAAACAAAAAAACCGTAAGCAAAAAAACACAAAAAGTGCCCTTGAGGAAACCTCTATATGAGTGCCTCAAATACAAAAAATTATGAAGTGAGTTCTAACGGCAGAAATGCCTATTTTACTGTGAGTTCTGAAGCTCTTAATGAAAAAAATAGAAATAATAAATCTAACGAAAGTGTCTTTTTAACTGCAAAGCCAATTTTTCGACAGCGACAAACTTCGCTTTGTCCAATGCCAAATAGTAGTGATTCATTAACATTACAATTGCCTAGTACTTCTTCATGTAAGTCATTAATATCATCCCCTTCAGGCTCGTATTCGTCAATTAACAAAGTTATCACTACAGATAACAGTATTTCAAAACCTAAGGTGGAAGTCGGTATGGACTGATATATAACCGTGGTAAAGCGTGGGCGAAGCCCGAATTCTTCAAAAATTTCATCCGCTCCAAAGATGTCTAGGGATAATAGCGCATCCTCAACTAATTACCAAAACCGTTTTAAAATTTTGCAAGATGAGAACGACAAACCCGATGTATCCTCGAACAAAACATCAAAGCTTGTGACGGCTACTTCTACTTGAGAGAATAAAATTCAAATGCCCTTATTAAAAAATTAATTTCGGTCATTGGTGAAAATAAATTCCACATTGTCCCAATAAAACGTGGCAACATCGATGAAACGAAAATTCAAATTTATGACGAAAAGGATTTCCGCAAAATGGTTTCTGAATTTGAAACAAACAAAACAAGCTTCTACACATACAACCTTAAGAGCGCTAAAGGCCTGCAGATCCTATTGAAGGGCATAGATTCTTATGTTGTCCCTGAAGAAATTAAAGATGCACTCGTCCTCCAGGGATTTAAGGTAGAGAATGTATCTAACATAATGAACAGAGAAAATGTACCCCAACCCCTATTTCGTGTTGAAATGGAGCCGAATGATATGCAGTTGAAAAAAACCAGACTCATCCTATTTATAGCCTAAAATACCTTTTATACAGAAAAATCACAGTTGAAGAGCCACATAAGCGTGCAGGTACCGTCCAGTGTCATAATTGCCAAGAATATGGCCATACAAAAGCTTACTGCAACTTACCTACAGTGTGTGTTATCTGCGGTGAATTGCACGGTACTGCAAGTTGTACCAAACCAGAAGATCAAGCGGAAAAAAAATGCAGTAATTGTGGAGGTAATCACACCGCTAACTACAGAGGATGTCCTGTGTACTCTTTCGTCAAGCAGGCTATGGTGCAAAAACCTAAATTAGCTCCAGCTAAACCATTAAACGCGTAGTCCGCCACTTTTGCTCAAGTGAGCCAACCACGTGTATCGTATGCCGATGTAGCTAAGGCTAGTTCTATTCCCACACAAAATATTTCACCGCCAAATAATTCAACGAATGCAACTTCAAGCTTTAACTTTAGTCGCCTTGAAGCTACTATTGAGAATCTGGTGCTAACTATTAACAACTTTACAACAAATATGACTACCATGATGCAAAAAATGCTGAGAATGCAGAATACTCTGATTCAAGCATTAATTAACAAGCCATGAACACGTTAAAAATATGTTTCTGGAACGCAAACGGCATTCCCCAACATAAAAATGAACTTGAGCACTTCCTTACGGAAAAGAATATTGATATAATGTTGGTCTCTGAGACTCATTTGACTTCTAGAAGCCTCTTTAAAATTAATGGCTACACTTTATATGATACAAAGGATCCTAGAGGGAGAGCATGCGGTGGATCAGCAATTCTAATAAAGTCAAGACTCAAGCACTATATTCTTGAAAACATTTGTGAAGAACATCTACAGGCAACAAATATCTGCATTGAAAATTTTTGTACAAATTTCGTGATATCTTCAATTTACTTCCTTCCCAGATTTTCAATCACTGAGGACCAATACGAGAAATTCTACAAATCTCTTGGACCTTCTTTCGTAGCAGCTGGCGACTACAATGCTAAGCATACGTTCTGGGGTTCGCGTCTTATTACGCCTAGAGGTAGGGCGTTGTTCAACACTATTTCAAAAATGGGTTTGGATGTTATTTCAAGTGGGGAGCCTACTTACTGGCCTACTGACGTACGAAAAATTCCGGATGTTATAGATTTCGGCGTCATAAGAAGTATTTCTAGGGAATTAATTGACGTTGAAGCTTCCCTAGATCTGTCGTCTGATCACCCACGATCGTTACAATCTGTAGCCCACTAAGAAGCGCTTTACCTCACCCATATGTCAAGATGATAAACCGTGTTAATTGGCTGGGATTCAAAAAATATCTTAGTAGTCATTATACGGAAAATATTACGCTAAGAACACCCAATGATATTGAATCTAACATTTCAAATCTTAACGAGAATATTAAACAAGCTTCTGAACATGCCACTACCTCCCATCCGCATACTGGGTTCAATAAAATTTATTTTACAGACGTTGAACATCTCGTACGTGAAAAAAAAGAGCTAGAAGGGAATGGCAACAACATAGATCACCCCAACATAAACACAGACTTAAAAAATTTTCTAAACGACTTCAACAGTTGCTTGCATTTGAAAAAACTGCAGCTCTTAAAAAATATTTGGAAGGTCTTGATGTCACACCAACAACTAATTACTCTTTGCGAAGCGCTGCTAGAAAGCTTAAAACATCCTTTCAGTTTAAGCCAGCTCTGCGCACATCTACCGGAGGTTGGGCAAGAAGCGATACTGAAAAAGTTAACATATTTGCTAAGCATTTAAAATCCGTATTTACACCAAATATATGTACCGGTGTTGCTGATTTGCCGAGTGTAGTTGCTCTAAAAATTTACGATGTGTGATGTACAAAATCTAATTGCCGAACTCAACCCGAAAAAAGCTCCCGGTATGGATGGAATTATTAACCAGATGCTGATTAAGTTACCTCGTACTGCAATTATAATCCTGTTATTCATTTTTAATGCCATTTTACGACTGGAGTATTATCCAGACTGCTGGAAGCTTGCCAAGGTTAAAATGATTCAAAAGCCAGGTAAAGATCTTTCCAAGGCTGAGTCATATAGGCCAATAAGTTTACTGTCAATAATGTCAAAGCTTTTTGAAAAGTTACTCATGGCAAAATTGTCTTCAATTTTAACTGATAATGGATGAATCCCGGACCATCAATTTGCTTTTAGAAGCCAGCATAGCATAATTGAGCAAACTCATATATTTTTTCAATTTATCAGAAAAACATTTAAGGAAAAGAAGTATTGTTCTGCCCTGTTTATGGATGTTTCTCAGGCATTTGATAAAGTGTGGCATGAAGGCCTGATTTTGAAATTGAATACATATTTACCAATAAACATTCTAAATCTTTTGGAAAGTTACATTCTTGCACGAAAATTTACAGTTGTGGAAGGACACTTTATGAGTATGCCTGAAACTATCTCATCCGGGAGTATACTGGGGCCATTTTTATATTTGATTTATACTTGTGATATGCCTGTGAGCAGTAGTATCCACACTTCTACATTTGCCGACGATACCGCCTGCCTTAGTATGCACGAAAACCATGATGAGGCATCTCGAAAACTCCAGGAACACATTAGCCAGATGGAACTATGGTTAAACTTATGGAGAATTAAGGTAAATGAACAAAAGTGTGTCCATATAACATTTACCTTACGAAGAGATACTTGTTCCCCCATTCGGATTAATAATCAAGTTGTTCCTCAACATTCACATGTGAAATACCTTGGTATACACCTCGATCGACGGCTTACATGGAAACATCACATTGACTATAAGTTAACTCAAATGAAACTAAAATTAAACATTGGCTGATTGGCAGAAATCCAACACTCAGCCTAGACTGCAAACTTTTAATATACAAGTCGATTTTAAGGCCAATATGGTGTTACGGTATCCAGTTATGGGGCACTGCTTCTGCTTCCAATGTAGAGAGAATTCAACCGAGACAAAACAAAGTTTTAAGGTTAATAACATCTGCTCCATGGTACATTAAGAATTCAAATATACATCGTGATTTAAATATGCCACTAGTGACTGAAGAAATTGCAAAATACGCAAGCAAATATCTAACAAAACTCGAGTCACATCCTAATCCGCTTGCTCGTAATATTTTGAACTTTACTGGACACATCCGCTTAAAAAAGAGAGATACAAGGGCTCTAATACTAAACACTCCGAATGAAGTTGCTTGAAAATACTTTTTTTTTTGCTTATCACTACTTATGTATTATTTACAACTATCACTTAGTTATGTCTGGCATTGGTCGGGCCTATTAATTATATGTTAGCCCAGCTAAAAAAAATTATATATGGCCATATATTTTTAATATATGAATGTATATTACTATATATGAATATATATGAATTCATGTATGGAAATATATGGGATTATACATTGCAAAACTATTATATATGAACTAATATATGAAATGTATTATAACATATGAGTTCATACATGAAAAATTAATTATGAAGCTCTTCATATGTGGATCCATATATAAATATAAGATTTTGTATATGGAGCCATATAAGAATGTATACATACATGATATCTCACATAAGATCGTTCTTGCAATCAAAAAAGCTTGGAATTTTATCACTGCTGAATTAGAAGTCCATTAGAAAATACATACGGTATGCAAAGTTTACATGCGTACCCTCAACGTTTAAAAAAGAAAAACTTTTTGTTAAAAAAAACATTCTTTTATGATTTTATACATTGTGGCCCCATTTTATATATATCAAATAATCAAAAGGATAATCCAGTCATTAATTTTATAGAAAATAACAAATACATGATTCTCTAGATAAGAAACAAAGTTCATATTACTGTATTGAAAACTATTGTTAGAGGGATTATTTTTTCTTTTATAATTAATTGCATTAGTTTTTAATCTGATTTCTTAAACTAAATGTTATGTACGAATATGACTTATGTGTTTTTTAAATAATTGATTCACCTTTTGATGAATGAAATAACTTTTAGTTCGAATTATTTGTCCAAACAAATATTTCATTAAATATAAACCTCTCTCTCAAGTCTAAAAAAAATTTAATCTTATAAATTTAAATTATTGCACATTAGTTTGCTTTTGTGAATCAAGAGTGTATGAATATGAACTTTGCATACTGTGGAGGGAATTTACACATACATGTATGAAAATTTATGAATATATATAATCATATATGCTCATATACCCTTAATTTTTCGGATCCTAACCATATGTGGGATATCATATATACTCCATACATATTTTTTTAGCTGGGAGATTTAAGATTTTAATACTTATTGTTAGTTCATATATGAAGATACAATAAATAAAAAAACATGCATAATGAAAAAAAAAAAAAATATCAATCCAGTGTCAGGCATTGCACCAATTTTCAGCAATTGCTTACAAGGCTTATCAGCAGATGGAAGTTTCGGCAACTGAACCTGAACGTTGATAAATACATATGAAGACTTCAAGCAATCGTTAATTTCATCGGCAGCTGTCGTTCTAGGAATGACGGCAAATGTTTTGTCAACTTGGTGCGTTTCGCACCATTGTGGGTGCTTTTTGAATTTTTTGAAATTAAATCTTTTTTATGGCCCGATGACAACAATAGTGATGAAAATATTAGTTTTATTAATTTGGAATATTTAATTTTTGATCTCATTTTAAATTAATGTACATAAATGTATATTATTTTTACAAATTAATTTGTGTGCCCTAAATTATGAAACTTGTATAAGTCATACATTTATTTGCTCGAGATATTTAGTAGGTTACATATGAACAAATCCAAAAACATTTTTTTATTATCCGACAGTTTAATTTAGAGTTGTACTAGCTTTAATTTACATAAATTTATTTTTTTAAATGTATTTGCTATTTCGAATCAAAAATGCATACCACTCAGACCAGTTTAGCCACGCACTTCATCAGCACCTAGTCAACAATTGTATACACAAACAATCATTTCTCATATTCCGTTTCATTAAAACATTTACGTCAAATAGCTGATGCTAATAACAAGCTTTACCCAAGTCGATAGACTAGGGTGCTGATGAAGTGCGTGGCTGTACAGAAAAATATCGATATTTCCCCTAGCTAATAAAAGCCTAGTTTAAATTTTGTTCTCTTATTTAGAAACTCACATTAATTAATAAAAAATATTTTATTCAATAAGAACTTAAGCCCGAATAAGAAATTATTTCTGATTAAAATTTACTACAGTTCAATTAATCTAAAAAAATTTCTCATTTACAAAAAAAAATATATTTTGCATATTATGCAAAATTATTCAATAAACATTTTAAAATAAAAATAAAATAAATTCTAAGCTTGGTGCGTTTTTTTGTAAATGGCGAGCTTTTTCCTCCATTTTGGTGCGTTTTGAAATTTCAAGGTTGACAACGCTGACTCTGAACTATCCAAAGCTTCAACAGATTTCTTATTCGCCATCGTGCACTCTTCCCGAATAATGATACCGCAACGTTTCAATAATTTTTCCGTTCCAAATGTTATTGAAATGTTACATGTGGGAGTTTCATTAACTTGGTAATTCAATGGCAATATCAAAGCAGAATGTGCTATCCGATTACCACCTAATGGAGTGGCTGCTATGCCAGAAGACGTCAATGCCAATGCAATTTTATTCTGGAAACGTATCGTTGCCAACAACAATGAAATTAAGAACGTTTTTCCGGTGCCTCCTGGTGCATCCAGAAAATAAAATCCAACGGCTTCACTATTGACAGCTTGCATAATAGTATCGTACTCCTACGTGAAATCCATTGCAGTATTACGATTTTCCTGACGCACTCGAAACAGAATATCTTTCGATAGACAGTCTTGAATTTTTGTCCACAATTCAGATGGATTCGATGGAAAACAGGTAGAGAAAATAATTCCAAACAAAGCCTGAATTTGATAAAGATGAGCGACAACTGCTGCATCTGCTGTGCATAATGTATTTAAATATTTAAGTTTTTAGTGATGTGTTTATATGTTATTTATTTCATATATCCCCGAAGTTGTGATTTACAATAGCTAAGTATATAAATTCAAAATATTTACACCAAACTAAGTCTTCCTCGAGTACTTTTGACGATTAAAAACTGATTAAACACTTGCGTGCTTGAAAACATACTCGAAAATGAGTCGTACTTATGCTTTAAAAGTAATTTATTTATTTATTTTAAAATATATGAGTCATTAATGAGTCGAAACTGATCAGAAAAGCGGGTAATAAAAGACTCTTCAAGAAGAGTCGCATGTAGGGTACCATTTTCTCCCGACAAAACTATCTTTTATACTCAGAAAACGAGCGCATATTCTTGTTTTTTGATCACTTGAAAGTTTTAAAAAAGAATCAAATTTAATTAAAAATTTCCAAAAATGCTAGCAGGGATAACTTATGACCCAATACACATACAGAGACCGTTTATAGATAAAACCTTAGTATTTACGTCACTTTTCATATAAACTGTGCATAAGCAAAATCGGTTAATTTATGCTGTTTTCACATTTACCTAGTTCATTGCTCACCTATATCTACTCTTGGAAAAAATTTCAGCTTTCTAGCTATAGCGGAATTATTTCATCAATTTTATGAGTGCGTCAGTGGTCAGTCAGTATGTCTGAAAATATGCACTTTTTGCAGGATCCTTTTGTTCTTTCAAACTTCGCATATCAGGTTAAATTGAATTATTCTAATTACGAATTAAACTTTAGAATTTTACGACGACGGGGAACAAAGTTATCAGGAGGGTAAAAACACGACAAATGGCTTCCAAAATTTAGGCGCATTCCAGACAACATCAATTACTAACACAATGCAACTTATTTTTATAAAACACATTTAAACATATAAAATCCCAGAAATTTTGTTCAAACCATATTTTTTCATTTATTTTAATAAGCACTCACACATGCACACTAATTAAATTTTATGTACGTGTGGTTTTTGAGAGTTCATCGTATAAGATTGTTGTTATAGGATTTATTATAACAATGCTCTCATTAAATATCTTATATGTAAGATTGAGATAACACTAATTTGAAATCAACATATAACATAATTCCCTCTGCGATTGAATTTGACGCTCTCATCTAACATATTATGTTAGGTGTAGACTCTATATTATAAAGACTATATATAGACTTTATGTCTTTTAAACAAGTATTTCACATTTAAAACGCTCTTTTATTTAAAAGTTTATATATATTTTATTTATTTTATACATTTAACTTTTCAGCAAACTTATCCCCACTGGCAAAACTATTACACTTCACAATCAATTTATATTAAAAGTAACTCCTGATGGTATGCTTTAAAATTCGGATGACTGTGTTTCTATGCAGCTGTTATGTTTCTTTGTACTCTTTGTTGGCATGAATACACTAATACACTCATACAAAGCTCACGCCGATTGCATAACGCGGTGTGCATCTTACTCAAAATTTGTGATTGTATTGTGAAAAAGATTTTTACCCTCTAGGGTATAGATGTTTACACATCAAAAAGTATTGTTTATTGCCGTTTCTCAGGTATGTGATAAAGTGTAGCCTTCATGCCTTATATTAAAATTGAAGACTTACCTACCAATAAACATTCTAAATCTTTTGAAAAGTTACATTATTGCCAGGAATTTCACTGTTGTGGAAGGAGACTTAATGAGTATGCCTGGGGGAGTATAATGGGGCCAGTTTTGTATTTGATTTATACTTGTGATATGCCTGTGAGCAGTAGTATCCATACTTCTACATTTGCGGACGATACAATCTGCCTCAGTTTGCACAAAAACCCTGATGAGGCATCCGCAAACTCCAGGAACACATTACCAAGATGGAACTATGGTTAAATTTATGGAGAATTAAAGTAAACGAGCAAAAGTGTTTTCAGGTAACATTAAGCCTGCAAAGAGATAATTTTTCCCCAATTCGAATCAACAATCAAGTTGTTCCTCAACATTCACACGCAAAATACCTTAGTTTATACCTTGATCGACGGCTTACATGGAAACAACACATTGTTTCCAAGCTAACACAAAAATTATCTCAGGGACAATGGCTGATTGGTAGAAATTCAACCCTCAGTCTAGATTGTAAACTTTTAATAACTTTTGAAGTCAATATGCTGCTATTCAGCTTTGGGGCACTGTTTCAGCTTCAAATGTTGAGAAAATTCAATAAAGGCAAAACAAAATTTTACGTTTGATAACATCGGCTCAATGATACATAAAAAAATCCAGTTTACATCGTGATTTAAATATGCCACTAGTGATTGAAGAAATTGCAAAATACGCAGGCAAATATTTAACAAAACTCGAGTCACATCCTAATCCGCTTGCTCGGAATATTTTGAACTTTACTGGACACATCCGCCTTAAAAAGAAGGGCACAACACGCCAGATGGGACTTCTTGAAAATACTATTTTTCACTCTTTGATTGTCACTACTTACGTTTTATTTAAAACTATCACTAAGTTTATGTCCGACACTGGTCGGGCCTAATAATTATATTTTAGATTTAAGATTTGAATACTTATTGTTTAAATGCGGGATGTTTCCAACATTTAAAAAAAATAGGATTACTTTACTTTGACTTTGGGTAGCGGGAGTTGCACGTCAGAGGAGAGGTAAAGTATCACGATTAGGATGGAGATATGTCAGCTATAGCTGGGGAAAAGAGTGGACGAACACCGAGACTGTAAGGGTTTGAGATATTTAGGTCGCATTGTTGAGTTCCGAGAATTGAGAAACCAAATATATGTACAATAATAGGCTGTCGCCTGGTTTATTTGCCTTCCTTGGCGTTAAAGTTTAAAGATGTATGTAATTGTATACAAATTTCTTGTCGTGTATTAGTAAGTGTTCTTTCTTCTTTTCACATATGTAAGTATAATAATTCAATTCAAAATATAAGTTCAAAAAATATATGGAATTACACTTCGATCAATTTGGTTGCTTGAAGAGCTGAGCAAAGACAAAAAACTAATGACTTAAAAAAAATTAATATTGAAAAAACTTAAAGAAAACCTGGTTGTCGACTTTCTTCCAGTGGTTAAACTTCGAAACTGGAAAGAGTTGCCGGCTTTCCGGAAAGTGGTTTAAACACTTATTATTAGTTCATATTTGAAGATACAATAAATGATTACAAGCATTAAAAAATATTTTCCTTTTGATGGGAAGTTAGTTTTTCCTTGTAACGAAATGACCTTATTGACTTGAATTGAATCTCAAGAAACCAGAACAACTCTTTTATGGTTAACACATCTCTGGGTTTATTTAGTGACATTTTTAAATGGAATATAGAGAGCATTATCCAGTTTTTTAATCATTAGTTGTATGAATATGGCATCTCAAGATGAAGTGTCAACATTTAAGTTATTTAATGCCAGCAAACATTTCTTGGCAGTGTCATGAAGCGCTTTAATTGACGCACTAGATGGTTCCTGTTGGTTGGTTAAGGGTCTTCTCTGCTAAGGAAGCTACTATGTTGTTTGTATGCTGTTTTGTAGTTCTCTTCGGATGGCGTTAATGGCCAATAAGTTTTGTGGCTTCTCCTAAGTTGTTTGATTTAAGGTACCACATTTTCTGAACGTTTGGCAGGGGTTGTTTGTCGACCATTTCCGTAAACAGTTCATAAAATTAATACCACTTTAAACAATCTCCATTAAATTGTGTAATTTTGACATTTATTAGAGGCAATGAGCTATGTTTGCTTGGGTTGATTTGCAACTGTACTCCACAATATACATGCTACCGTTTGTGTTGATCTGACTGTACTGCTAATTTTTTCATATAATGTTGAACTGAATCGTCCAGATTATGGTATTCATGCTGATCGAGTTCCAATTATGTAGGATATTCTACTTCATGCCATACTTCTTTATAAAATTGTTGAGTTTGATCCAACAATTTTTTATGCTTTCACTCTTAATCTGATAAAATTCCAATGATAAACAATTAAACGAGCGTGCTAAAGCCGTCATTCGAGCTTTTAGTCTTCTAGCTAGTCCTTTACCTCATGATCAGATGGATTAGTTGACGGACATTCTAATGTCTATGTTCTGATTGCTGGTAATGGCTTGATACTAAGTCTGGTAATTTGAGACGTAAAATACTCAACTGTCTCACTGTAATTTTCACCTATGAATTTGTGCAGCTTTTTGGACAATATATGGATCGCTAGCTGATAGCGTATTATCTCTTCTAATCCAGTTTTCTTGTTTTTCAAAGCAAGCCAAAATGCAACTAATTATTTGTTTTTATTTCTGTATAAGTGTAGCGTTTGCCGGTCATTTGGGGCCTTCTTGATGTTTGAAATAAGTTTCTCTATCTCAGTTGCTTTCTCTTGCTGCTGAGACATAAGACTCTCTAAGTTGGCCATGTCATATTGCCTTTTTGTTTCCTAGAGTTTTGTTTTTTGTTGAAGAAATATTGTGAGAGGATTTGATTAAAAACTGCTGCCTTTAGGTCCAGAAATAGGTAATGTAACTTATTGAATTATTGTGTAAGAACTGGCTGTCCAGGGGGTTGATTTTCGTTCTGTTAAACTATGAAATTAAAAGTTTTTTCACGATTTCATAGCATTTTTGATTCTCGTTCAGTGAAATATTGAAAGAATTTAAATACATTTTCATTATAAAAAGAAACAAACAAAACTTTGCACAGTTACAAAACTCCATCGATTCTCGTTGAGTGTAACTGTAAAAACACTTAAAAAACTGTTTATATGATAAATTATTTTACACAAAAAATGCTTACGTGCAAAACAGTAAAACAGCCTAAATGCTGGAAGCCTTTCGTTGTGTTTTTACCCCCCTGATAACTTTGTTCCCCGCCGTCGTAAAATTCTAAAATTTAATTCATAGTTAGAATAAATCCATTTTACCTGATATCAACAAAAGGTTCCTGCAAAAAGTGCATATTTTAAGACATACTCACTGACCACTGACACAATCATCAAATTGATGAAACAATAGCTAGAAAGCTGAAATTTGTTACAAGAGTAGATCTAGTTGAGCAATGAACTAGAAAAATCTGAAAGCACCATAAATTACAATTTTTGGCAGCAAGCTGAAATTCGATACAGAACTAGAAATAGATGAGACATAAGCTAAAAAATCTGAAAACCCGGAAATTTTAGCCAGGAGAGCAGGGCTACGCCCATAAAGTTCAGGATTAAAAAAGCCAATCTAAATCGATTAACTGAAGCGATTTTATTGAAATTTGGCATATATATATATATATATTTGGCGTAAAAAACAGAAAATTAATATTGATACTTATAAATGTGTTTACCAAACGTAAATCAATTGTATACACAACAATCGTTTCTCATATTCCATTTCATTGAAATTTTAAGTTAAATAGCTGAATTCAATAAGAATCCCTACCCAAGTAGAAAGACTAGGGTGGTGAATAAGTGCGTGGCTGCACGAAAAAGTATCGGCATTTCCCCCAGCTAAAAGTCTAAATTTAATTTTTCTTCTCTTCCTTAGAAACTCACATTAATTAATAAAAATATGTCATTCAATAAGAATTTAAATTACTAAACTTAAGCCTGACTAAAAATTATTTCTGATTATAAATCACTAAAATTCAATTAAAATTTACAAATGTCTCACTTAACAGCAGAAGTTTTGAAGAATAATTGATTATTTACAACAAAATAATAAAAAAATTTATAAAAATAAATTTTTATTCAGTTGTCAGTTGTTTTTTTATCATAAGAATATGGTTACCATTTTTAAAGTTGAATATATAATTTTCTATTAAAAAAAATTAATAAAAACTATTTGTAAACATGTTGGCAACATAATATTTTGCCACAGGGTGGGATATATATGCGAATTAATGTAAGCTGCACGAGTCATGTTGCACAAACGCTTTTCATTACGTATTCGTGCATCGACTGGCTTGTCGTGAGTCGGCTTTGTCGCGCTCTACAAAAAGGCTATTACTTATTCTAATATACATACATTCATACATTTAGATTACATACATACATTGTATTAATAACTACACATTGTACCAGGCATACGTTTGTTTGTTTCGGTGTCATTTCGCTTTACGCATCGTAATAATTTATTCAAGTCAGCATAATTCAAACTATTTAGCAATAGCGAGCATAGACAGATAATTATAAGAATGTTATGTTACCGAAATTACAGCGTTTATGACTAAGTGTATTTGAAATTAAAAATCGTTACTGACCTATCTCAAGAAGACGTTGACTTTAAGTTATTTCAATTTGTTTAAATACTTTTGAATGCTATTGTTTTTTATGAATATCATAT
Organism: Tachina fera; assembly: GCA_905220375.1. Lineage (NCBI taxonomy): Eukaryota > Metazoa > Arthropoda > Insecta > Diptera > Tachinidae > Tachina > Tachina fera. The sequence goes on from LR999967.1 coordinate 48,201,147, forward strand.
TGCTGTGGCTGTTTGGTGGGGTACATGCATATGTCATACAATGTATACACTACAAAAATAAAGAAGATAAAAATTTTAAGTTTAATTATGTTGCGATAAGCTTTTAAACACTTTTACCTGTGCTCATACCGAGTTCTTTGAAATATGTACATAAATAATAATTAATGGTGGCTATTCGGGAAAACGCGTCGAAGAAGTGAAACTTTACAATAACAAAATTTAAAAACTTGTTTTTGTTTTCCATACTATTCTAAAATGAAATAAACGTGAGAATTTCAACGCGTTGCTCTCTTTTATAAAAAACGGTGAATTTTGTTTGATAAACAAAAACAAATATTTAACATTTATGAATTTTTGTTTTTGTTTTACATGTAAATTTCACCAAGTCGACGCGTATTCCAGAATAGACACCAATATTATTTATTTACATGACATATTTCAATAGTATAAAAACAAAAGTTTCATAGGCACAACGCAATAAAACAATGTTTTCATAATAGCAACGAGAATTGCATTTTATGTAATTGTGAAAAGTGTTATGAAAAATGGTTGTGAAAATTAAAAGTCTTTTTTCATTTCACATTATCACAAAACCAGAATCGACCCCCTGGTAACTTGTTGTATATGGACTGGCTGTCCTTCAATTGGATGCATATGGACTTGATATCCTGGCAAATTGTTGTTGCTTGTTTTTTTCTTAATTTTTAAAGCTCCTTACCACTGGTGGGGGAAACTTTTTTAAATTATGAAAATCACGTCGGCGTCACCAAGATGTACGGTAAAGCGATAGTTTAATTAAATTCAGACACATAAATCTGAATTGAAATTATTTTTACCTTATTTGTTCTTACAAGCTCTTGAACCTGAAGAACGCGAATCAATTAAATAAAAACACCTTGAATACCTTAAAAAATTATTGAATTATTTCTTTATTTTTCATTCTTATATACTAAAATAGTGTTACAATAAATTAATTTTAAATGCTTAGTAAGTAGTTAGAATAAACAACGTTTGGATAAATTTTTTTTGTTACAAAATTAAAAAATTAATTTCTGTCTTGTCAACAGTACTGGTTAATGAACTTAAAAACAGAAATTAAGCAATGTTTTTTAATAATGATAATTAAATAAATAAAAATAAAAAAACTATGTTGATCAACACAAGTAATGTAAAAGTGAAAGAAATGTAGGACTTTCCCAAGTTCTTTCCGAGGACAGTGATCTTAAAAAGAGGACAGTGTCCGGGGAAAAGAGGACGTATAACAACATAACAAGAAGTTTAAAGTACCAATCTATAACATCAAACTCAATGTAAATATGACGTTACGAGAATTTTCAGCATTTTGGTCGAATTTTTTTTTTCAATTATTTGTAGTTGCTACATGTCGTAAAATATTGATAGTATTTTTGTTCCAAAATCTAAATATGACAAATTTAGCCGAGTCGGACACATTTGCAGAGACAGAACATGAGTAGTGATGATTTTCTCAATTAACATGTATTGGTAGTTTACGGCATGTAGGCAATTACGCCTAGAGGTAGGGCGTTGTTCAACACAATTTCAAAAATGGGCTTGGATGTTATTTCGAGTAGGGAACCTACTTACTGGCCTACTGACGTACGAAAAATTCCGGATGTTATAGATTTCGGCGTCATAAAAAGTATTTCTAGGGAATTAATTCACGTTGAAGCTTCCCCAGATCTCTCGTCTGATCACTCTCCCACGATCGTTACAATCTGTAGCCCACTAAGAAGCGCTTTACCTCACCCATATGTCAAGATGATAAACCGTGTTAATTGGCTGGGATTCAAAAAATATCTTAGTAGTCATTATACGGAAAATATTACGCTAAGAACACCCAATGATATTGAATCTAACATTTCAAATCTTAACGAGAATATAAAACAAGCTTCTGAACATGCCACTACCTCCCATCCGCATACTGGGTTCAATAAAATCTCGTACGTGAAAAAAGAAGACCTAGAAAGGAATGGCAACAGCACGGATCACCTCAACACAAAATCAGATTTAAAGAGTACACTAAACGCCTCCAAGAGTTGCTTGCATCTGAAAAAACTGCATCTTTTAAAAATTATCTGGAAGGGCTTGATGTCACACCAGCATCTAATTACTCTTTGTGGCGCGCTGCTAAAAAGCTTAAAACACCCGTTGAATTTAAGCCATTTCTGCGCACATCTACCGGAGGTTGGGCAAGAAGCGATACTGAAAAAGGTAACATATTTGCTGAGCATTTAAAATCCGTATTTACACCAAATATATGTACCGGTGTTGCTGATTTGCCGAGTGTGGTTGCTCTACCCCCTAGACCCTAAAAATTTACGATATGTGATGTACAAAAAGTAATTGCTGATCTCAACCCAAAAAAAGCTCCCGGTATGGATGGAATTAGTAACCAGATGCTGATTAAGTTACCTCGTACTGCAATTAGAATCCTGTTTTTCAGTTTTAATGCCATTTTACGACTGGAGTATTATCCACACTGCTGGAAGCTTGCCAATGTTAAAATGATTCCAAAGGCAGGTAAAGATCTTACCAAAGCTAAGTCATATAGGCCAATAAGTTTACTGTCAACAATGTCAAAGCTTTTTGAAAAGCTACTCATGACAAAATTGTCTTCAATTTTAACTGATAATGGGTGCATCCCGGACCATCAATTTGGTTTTAGAAGCCAGCATAGTACCATTGAGCAAACGCATAGATTGGTTCAATTCATCAGAAAAACATTTGAGGAAAAGAAGTATTGTTCTGCCCTGTTTATTGATGTTTCTCAGACATTTGATAAAGTGTGGCATGAAGGCCTGATTTTGAAATTGAAGACATACTTACCAATAAACATTCTAAATCTTTTGGAAAATTACATTCTTGCACGAAAATTTACAGTTGTGGAAGGACACTTTATGAGTATGCCTGAAACTATCTCATCCGCTGTGCCACAGGGGAGTATACTGGGGCCATTTTTATATTTGATTTATACTTGTGATATGCCTGTGAGCAGTAGTATCCACACTTCTACACTTGCCGACGATACCGCCTGCCTTAGTATGCACGAAAACCCTGATGAGGCATCCCGAAAACTCCAGGAACATATTAGCCAGATGGAACTATGGTTAAACTTATGGAGAATTAAGGTAAATGAGCAAAAGTGTGTCCATATAACGTTTACCCTAAGAAGATCTACTTTTTCCCCAATTCTAATCAATAATCAAAATATTCCTCAACATTCCCAAGTGAAATACCTTGGTATACACCTTGATCGAAGGCTTACATGGAAACATCACATTGACTATAAGTTAACTTAAATGAAACTAAAATTAACTCAGGTTGACAGAAATTCAACACTCAGCCTAGACTGTAAACTTTTAATATACAAGTCGCTTTTGAAGCCAATATGGTGTTATGGTACCCAGTTATGGGGCACTGCTTCTGCTTCCAATGTAAAGAGAATTCAACGAAGACAAAACAAAATTTTAAGGTTAATAACATCTGCTCCATGGTACATTAAGAATTCAAATATACATCGTGATTTAAATATGCCACTAGTGACTGAAGAAATTGCAAAATACGCAGGCAAATATCTAACAAAACTCGAGTCACATCCTAATCCGCTTGCTCGTAATATTTTGAACTTTACTGGACACATCCGCTTAAAAAAGAGAGATACAAGGGCTCTAATACTAAACACTCCGAATGAAGTTGCTTGAAAATACTTTCTTTTTGATTATTACTACTTACGTATTATTTACAGCTATCACTTAGTTATGTCTGACATTGGTCACGCCTATTAATTATATGTTAGATTTAAGATTTGAATACTTATTGTTAGTTCATATATGAAGATACAATAAATAAAAAAAACATGCATAATAAAAAAATAAATTTATTTCTTATTAAATATTAAATTTTACACGTTTCATATGCAAGTTAGTTTACACAATACAAAACCATTTCTTTTCCTTATATCCATATTGTTAGGATTCATAATATAGACTTTCTGCAAACAAGTTCTAAGTTATGTGAAAAATTTCAGCTCTTAAATAAAAATCACCGAAATATTTTTGAATAAAATATCTAACAAATTGAAAAGCGGTATTTTTTAAAAATTCCCTACATTTTCATCAAAATAAAAAATCTGTCCTTTTTCCCTACGCTCAAAATTTAACAGAAAAATCGCTACAAAAAGGGGAAATTCCCTACTTTTGGCATCACTGTCAGTTATTGATTGTCCAAGCATATTTCACTAGTGCACACTAAATGACAATTGTAAAATAAGCATACAAGCGTACAATTATTAGTATGTGTAAAAGAAAAAATATACAACGTAGAATCTACGTCGAAGATTATTCGAGCGTATTAGAACGCATTAGGGATGAAAATCGGGAAAGATTTTTGGAAATTTTCAGTATTCCGGGATCTTCGAGATTTTGGGATCTAAATTTTTTTGGTAAAACAATAATTTTTTTTTAAATAAATATTACTTTAATAACAAATTTTAATAATAAATCACAATTGTCTTTAAACTTAAAAATTTTCTAATACGAGTATGAAATAAAAATCAGAAGAATTTTTCTCATCTATTTTAAAGTTGATTAATCACATTTGATATTGAGTTCTCGTGGTACCTTCATAGTGAATAGTCGATTAGCGGAATTTTTCCTACATTCGTATTAAACAATAAAAAAAATTATGCAAACAAATATTCGTAGTCCATATTATTCGTAATAGGTACATACTGACTTTAATAAATAAGCTTTATATGCTTTCCTAATCTTTTTACATAGTGGAAATAACAAAACAAAAAAAAACGCAAACAAAAAACATAAACAGTGACATTGAGGAATACTCTATACGAGTACCTCAAAAACAAACAAACAATCATAAATTACAAAAACAAACAAAAATAACCGCAAACAAAAAAAAACAGAAAAAGGTGCCTTGAGGAATACTCGATATGAGTACCTCAGATACAAAAAATTATAAAGTGAGTTCTAACGCCAGAAATGCCTATTATACTGTGAGTTCTGAAGCTTTTAATGAAAAAATAGAAATAATAAATCTAATGAAAGTATTTTTTAACAGCAAATCCAATTTTTCATCAGCGATCAACTTCGCTTTGTCCAATGCCAAATAGTGATTCATTAACATTACAATTGCCTAGTACTTCTTCATATAAGTCAGTAATATCATCCCCTTCAGGCTCGTGTTCATCACTTAATAAAGTTATCACTACAGATACAAGTAGCTCAAAACCCAAGGTACAAGTCGGAATGGACAGATACATAACCGTCGTAAAGCGTGCGCGATGCCCGAATTATTCAAAAATTTCATCTGCTCCAAAGATGTCTAGCGATAATAGCGCATCATCTACCAATCGTCAAAATCGTTTTTCATTATTGCAAGTCACCGACGATAAGCCCGCTGCATCATCGCAAAATTCATTTAAGCCACCACCTATATATTTGAGAGAGAAAAATTCTAATATCCTAATTAAAAAATTAGTCTCGACCATTGGTGAAAACGCATTTCATGTTATTCCAATAAAGCGTGGTAATATTGACGAAACTAAAATTCAAATATACGAAGAAAAAGATTTCCGCAAAATAGTGACTGAATTCGAAAAAAATAAAACAAGTTTTTATACGTACCAGGTTAAGAGTGCCAAAGGTATGCAGATCGAATTGAAGGGCATTGACTCTTATGTTAATGCCGAAGAAGTAAAGGACGCACTCATGATACAAGGATTTAAGGTAAAAAATGTTACCAACATAATCAATAGAGAGAAGATCCTCCAGCCTCTATTTCGTGTTGAATTGGAACCGAATGATATACAGCTGAAAAAAAACGAGGCACACCCAATGTATAGCCTAAAATACCTCTTATACCGAAAAATCACAGTTGAAGAGCCACATAAGCGATCAGGTCCCGTACAGTGCCATAATTGCCCAGAATATGGCCATACAAAAACATACTGTTAATTACCCACTGTTTGTGTTGTGCACGGCGAATTACACGGCACTGCTAGTTGCAACAAGTCAAAAGATCAAAGTGATAAAAAATGCAGTAATTGTGGAGGTAATCACACCGCTAGCTACAGAGGTTGTCCTGTGTACTCTTTTGTCAAACAGACTATGGTGCAAAAACCTAAATTAGCTCCATCTCAATCAGCAAATGTTTACTCCGCCACTTTTGCGCAAATGAGCCAACCCGTGTATCGTATGCCGCTGCTGCTAAAACAAATTCTATTCCCCCAGAAAATGTTCCACCTCCAAATAATTCAACGAATGCAAACTCAAGCTTTAACTTTAGTCGCCTTGAAGCTACTATTGACAATTTGGTGCAAACTATAAACAACTTTACTACAAATATGGCTACCATGATACAAGAAATGTTGAGAATGCAGAATACTCTGCTTCAAGCATTAATTAACAAGCCATGAACACGTTAAAAATATGTTTCTGGATCGCCAACGGCATTCGCCAACATAAAAATGAACTTGAGCACTTCCTTACGGAATAAAATATTGATATAATGTTGGTCTCTGAGACACATTTGACTTCGAGAAGCTTTTTCAAAATAAATGGCTAAACTATGCATGATACAAAGGACCCTAGAGGGAGAGCATGCGGTGGATCAGCAATTTTAATTAAGTCAAGACTCAAGCACTATATCCTTGACAACGTTAGAGAATAATATATGCAAGCTACAAATATTTTTGTAGAAAACTTTTGTTCTAATTTCGTGATATCATCAATTTACTCACCTCCCAGATTTTCAGTTACCGAATATCAGTATGAGAAGTTCTACAAATCGCTTGGATCTTGTTTCGTGGCAGCTGGAGACTACACTGCTAAGCATACGTACTGGGGGTCGCACCTTGTAACACCTAGAGGTCGAGTTTTGTTTAATACAATTTCAAAAATAGGCTTAGATGTTATTTCGAGTGGAGAGCCCACTTACTGGCCTACTACCGTACGAAAAATTCCGGATGTTATTGATTTTGGCGTCATGAAAAATATTTCTAGGGATTTAATTAATATTGAAACTTCTCTTGATCTCTCCTCCGATCACTCCCCCACTTTCGTTACAATTTGTAACCCACTAAGAACTAACTTACCTCACACATATATGAAGATGATCAATCGCGTTAATTGGCTGGGATCTAAAAAATATCTTAGTCGTCATTGCACGGAAAATTATGCGTTAAGAACACCCAATGACATTGAAACTAACATTGCCAATCTTAACGAAATTATTAAACAAGGTGCTGAACATGCCACTACCTCCCATCCGCAGTCTGCGTTTAATAAAATTTATTCCAGGGATATTGAACATCTCGTGTGTGAAAAAAGGAAGAGCTAAAAGGGAATGGCAACAGCTCAGATCACCTCAACACAAAATCAGATTTAAAGAGTGCACTAAACGACTTCATGAGTTGCTTGCATCTGAAAAAACTGCAACTCTTAAAAATTATTTGGAAGGTCTTGATATCACACCAACATCTAATTACCCTTTGTGGTGCGCTGCTAGAAAGCTTAAAACACCCATTGAGTTTAAGTACCTCTGCGCACATCTACTGGAGGATGGGCAAGAAGCGATACGGAAAAATGTAAAATATTTGCTGAACATTTAAAATCCGTATTTACCCCAAATACATGTACTGGTGTTGCTGATTTGCCGAGTGTAGTTGCTCTACCCCCTCGAGCCTTAAAGTTTAAGATGCGTGATGTACATAAAGTAATTGCTGAACTCAAGCCAAAGAAAGCTCCAGGTATTGATGGAATTAGTAACAAGATGCTGATGAACTTGCCGCATATTGCAATAAGAATCTTGCTGTTTATTTCTAATGCCATATTACGACTGGAGTATTATCCACGACTCTGGACTCAAAATGATTCTAAAGCCGGGCAAAGATCTTACTAAAGCTGAGTAATATAGGCCAATAAGTTTGCTGTCAACTATGTCAAAAGTCTTTGAAAAGCTGTTCATGACAAAATTGTCCCCAATTGTAACTGATAGTGGATACATCCCAGACCATCAATTTGGTTTTAGAATTCAATTTATAAGTAAAACATTTGAGGAAAAGAAGTAATGTTCTGCCCTGTTTATTGACGTTTCTCAGGCATTCGATACAGTGTGGCATGAAGGCCTAATTTTAAAATTAAATTTATATCTACCAATAAATTTAGTGAATTTATTAGAAAGTTACATTACTACCCGGAAGTTCACGTTTGTGGAAGGAAAATTAATGAGTGTGCCCGAATCTATATCATCCGGTGTGCAACAGGGTAGCAAACTGGGGCCAGTTTTGTATTTGATCTATACTTGTAATATGCCTTTGAGCAGCAATATCCATACATTTACGTTTGCCGATGATATAGCTTGCCTTAGTATGTATGAAAACCCTCCCGTGGCTTCCCGATATCTACAAGAACATATTACACAATTGGAAATGTGGTTGAACTTATGGAGAATTAAGGTAAATGAACAAAAGTGTGGCCATACAACGTTAACCCTAAGAAGAGATACTTGTTCCCCCATTCGAATCAACAATCAAAGTATTCCTCAACATTCCCAAGTGAAATACCTTGGTATACACCTTGATCGAATGCTTACATGGAAACATCATATTGACTTTAAGCTAACTCAGATGAAACTTAAGTTATCTCAAATACACTGGTTGATTGGAAGAAATTCAAAACTTAGCTTGGACTATAAACTTTTAATATACAAGTCGCTTTGAAGCCAATATGGTGTTACGGTATCCAGTTATGGGGCACTGCTTCAGCTTCCAATGTAGAGAGAATCCAACGAAAGCAAAACAAAATTTTACGGTTAATAACATCGGCTCCATGGTACATCAAAAATTCTAATATCCATCGTGATTTAAATATGCCACTAGTGATTTAAGAAATTGCAAAATACGCAGGCAAATATTTAACAAAACTCAAGTCACATCCTAATCCGCTTGCTCGTAATATTTTGAACTTTACTGGAGACATCCACTTAAAAAAGAGGACACAAGGGCTCTATTACTCAACACTCCAGATGGGTTATCTTAAAAATACTTTTTTATACCTTTTTATACATTTTTTTTCTTTATTGATTATTACTACTTATGTATTATTTATAACTATTAACAAGTTTATGTCCGACAGTGGTCGGTCCTAATAATTATATTTTAGATTTGCATACTTATTGTTAGTTCATAGTTGAAGATACAATTAATAAATACATGTATTAAAAAAAAACATTTGATGTTCTTATTTTCAATATATGTAAATTTTTTCTATAATCTTAATCAAAACGAACATATACACATATCTATAGACTTTTGAAAAATGAAACGCATTATTCGGTACATATTTCTTAAGTTTACGTCAAACCGACAACAAAAATTAGTCACTGGTCACTGAACTATTCCGACTTCGGCAGATACTAATCCTAATGTAACATCAGAGCGCCCTCATTCGTCGGTATTGTGTAGCAGAATCATCGGCGAAGTAAAATAACGAATAAAATAAAATGGCTACTTTAAACACAGCTTCAAAAATATAATGCGCCTCATTGAAACTAGAGGCACTGCAAATCTGCATTATAACGTGCAAAAACGTAGAGCTGTAAAAGAAAAAAAGCTTTCCTCTATCTCTTTCTTCTCTATCACTATCCTTTTCCCACAGAAGGTAACACCTATAAGTAGTAGTAGGCATTTATTGCCTGAGTATTACTTCTCTTTATATCAAAAAAAAGTTTGCACTTGCCTTGTATTGTAATCTTTTTCAATTGTGAGGAGCTGTCAATAGTACGCAATTGTTACCGAAAAGAAGATAAGTGCTAATTTTTTTATAGCGTTGAGGAGTGGACACACAGATAGTTATTCACTGCAATTATGAATAAATTTCAGCAAGAAATTTATACCTTATCCAATAGATGATTCCATATTTCTTACTGTTTGAAATTATTCCCCAGGAAAAATTTCTCGCTGAATTTGATTCATAATTGCTCTCATAATATAGAATAAGAAATTTGTCAAACTTGTGAATTTTCCAAATGTTATTTCCCTTCCAAAGCTCATATGCTTCTTTTTGTTTTCAAAATAATTCTTAGTTGTATATTGTAGCACAATTAATGAAAATAGCAGTGAAAAAGTTGTTAATTTTTTTTGCTCTTGTTGCTTGTTTATAAGAAATATCTAACGAATAGTCATTATATTGTTAAAACTGCACGTATAAAATTGTATGGGACTTTTAAATATTATAAAATATATCTTAAAATCAAAGAAAATTTTAATTAATAAATGGTTTTTTATATAAAAATTGCTAAGAAATCCCGAAAAAGAAATCCCGGCATTGAATTTTACAAATCCCGGCAATCGGGATTTGCAGTGTGACCAGTTCCTAAAAATTGTTGATGCTAAATTGACTTAAAAAAAAGCTTAAAAATAATTATAGTGCTAAAACCTAATGCTAATTTAATACATACTTCTTTTTATTTACATTCTTTCTCTTTAAGTGCTTATTTTTGCTACTTATTATATTATTGCATTAAAAAATTGTATTTCCTTAAAATGAAATTTTATTTTTAAATTCCTAAAAACCTGCCATGAGTTTAGCATACTTAAGTGTCAAAATTGAATGTCTTAACGAGTTCTGATATACAATTTCTCATTAAAATCCACGCTAGGATGTAATTGTTTGTTAAAAATACATTATGGGCAAATTGTTTAATTAAATTTGTATGATGGAATTCGTTACAACCTTGTTAAATTTCATCACTTATGCTAACTTTAAATTTTTCATTGTACATAATGCTTTATGTACTAATAAAAATCATTAAAAGCAAAGCAAAAACATTAATTCGCCGTTGGTTTTTCAAAAACAAGCCTTTTTGAACATGTATTTCGTTGATAAGTTTACCCCGAAAATGTACATATGATGAGTGGTGATTTTCTTTTTTCTTTCTCTGAATTCCATAATCAAGGTTAAACTTTGTTTCATGAACCAGTTTTTGCATGAACATAAATCAGACGCTTTTTAACGATTTGTACTTTTCTGTCGGCGTAGAATCACTGTAAAATATGATTTTCTTGATAATGTGCCCTATTTTCATCGATATCTTTTGAACCGCTTTACCAATTAAGTATCCGATTATACATATTTATTCAGCATATCATACCACCCAATCGGACATTTCTAGCTCGAAATATGATTGGTCAAGTGAAAAAAGTCGAAAAAACTAAAAAATTACAATATCTCAAAAACTGTTCCATAAAAACAATTAACCATGATTTTTGAATTCAGCGGAAGAAAATACATAAGGAAATCTAAATATCAACAAATTTACATGAACAAATTGTTATTTTTTTAAACTAGTGTAAAGCCCTTATTACACTTCATCTCATATAAAACGGATTTCGTGATTAGAAACCTTTAGTATTAAGATCAAATAAACTAAAAACCGCTGTGTTTGCCCATAACCCACTAATTAGCGAACACTTGACTTTCAAGCTTGAAATGTCAATTTTAAGTTGAAAAATTTAAAATTTTTTTTTTGACAGACCTTCATTTGTTATCGATAGCTTTAGTGAAGTTGTTGACATTATTTAATTTTTCTTAATATAGCTGACTCCTTTGCACTTGTGGAATTTTCCTATTACAATATGTTTGCACTTTTCTCTAAAACTTGATAAATGAAAGAAAAATTTATTGTCATATGGGCTTGACCTAAAGCTTTTGTCTATTTCATTTTTACATAAAAAGTACTTGGGGTTACTTCCAAAGTATGAATACTTTTTGGATGCGGTATTATTTAATAGGGTATTCAATAAGTTAACCAGTTAATTACTACCCGATTAACTGATCGGTTAATATGAAATCCGCCTTTTTCGGTTAACGGTTAAACCGGTTAATTTCAGTCGATTAACCGACGTAACAAATTTTTTCATATTTTTTTGTATTAAAATTTATTTTTTGTGTGAATAATTATTTGCTTCGTCTCATTTGCAAAAGGTGAGTGTTTAGAAATTATTTTTCATACAAACAAAGAAGTATGTTCAGTGATACTAACTTAAGTAAAACTTCAAAATCTTTGGACATGACTATAAAAGAGTTTAACTAGAGACTCTGATACTCTAACTGGAGGAAATTCTTAAGTTTTTATTTAATAATTTAATAAAAGACGATAGTACTTTTGCCAACGATTTAATTAAGGATTAAATTTAATGAGAGACAGTACAAAAACGAAAACCAAGAAATTCAAAAATTAACTTTTTTGCAGAATATTCGTCGCTGAGCTCTGCCATTATAAGACAGATGATGACCCGTCAAGAGAAGTTACTATCGATACCATTACAAGAAAGGTTCTCAAAAAAAATTAACAGAATTAGTTTAAGAGTTATTATGTCTGTTTTTGGTTTTACTAATAAGCCCAAATTAATAAATAATTTATACACTTTTATTTGTTGAAAACAGTTGATTTATGCAAAAACTTTATTAATCTATTAACCGGTTAATATCAAAATTAAAATGAAAACACTTGATTTATGGAATAACTTTATTAATCGTTTAACCAGTTAGTACCAAAATTAACCGATTATTAACCGATTAAGCAATTACCTCGATTAATTAATCGAGCGATTAACCGATAAAAGCAAAAACCCGATTAAATGAATACCCTTTTATTTACACATACAAAGTTGGAACACATTGTGACCATGAGCACCAACTTAGAAACCGATTGCTTGGTTGCAGCAACCTGTCGATAACTTTTTGAAAGCGTGAGTTACGTACCCACTCTATATCTAATAGTAATTGCTGGTAAAGTGTAGTGAACCTAATAGCTTCAATTAAATTCCATTCCCACATTTTGCCAGACAGTAACATCAGCATTTATATAAACATGTTTATGTTGCTTACCTTTAATTAAATATAAGTTTAAAGTTACATTTTTGGAATCCCACATTTGGTGGAATGATTTTATATTATTATATTTTTATATTTTAATAATCAGTCTTAAGATTCATTCAATAAAGGACAGTTGTTCAAAAGAATATCCGTCACTAGAAATCAAATGTTTGCTTTAGTTTTATTTCAAAATAAATACAAAAGGCAAATATAATTGGCGCAGTCGGTAAACGGCCAAAGTTAAGAAGCTAAAAAAGTTAAAAAATTAAAAAGTCAAAAAAGTTAAAAAGCTAAAAAAGTTAAAAAATTAAAAAATCTAAAATAAAAGAATAGTATACTTCTTTGAACTAAAGTTCATTTAAAAAGTGATTTTCAATACAGACTTGATTGTATGTAAACAAAAACTGTTAATTGCTAAAAATAAAATAAAAAGAATTGTGAAAATCGTATATTAAATTGTACAAATATTCAAAATAAATCTGAAATATAGACACAATGAATAAATTCGACGTCAACAGAGACTTAAAAGAACAAAGAATTAGTGAGTTGGTGGTTGTTCTGCGGCAGCAAGAAGAGAAAATTATGCAGCAGACCGAACAACTTAAAGTACAACAACAACAACTGCATTTAGAGCAGCAACAACGAGAACAGCTACAACAACAACAGCAGCAAATACATCAGGTACAACAACAACTGCATTTAGAGCAGCAACAACAACAACAGCAGGAATTACATGAGGTACAGCAACAGTAGATTCATCAGCAGAATTACATTCCAATGGAACCGAAAGACATAATTCAACAGTTTAGACAAATTCGACCGCTAAATAACAACCATAGCATCAACGGATTCATAAAATCCATCGAGATGTTAATCGATCTTTGTGGAGGTAACACCGCATTAATTAAGTTTGGGATCCAGATAATAATAATCGAAAAAATCACTGCAGACTTCGCAACATATATAAGGCAACTTGGAGACATCTCATGGGACCGATTAAAAGCAAAGTTGAGGGCCCAAGCCAGGCCAAGGACATCGTATGCCGAAATTTTTAACAGGTGTCGATACATTAAAGTAAGTAATTTAAGAGAACTTTTTGAGTGTTTCGAATTAGCTAAAAATGAAATAAGTGAAATTTACGAACTGGATGACAATAAATCTATGTTATATAGGTCAGAAAATGTAGACAGGGACTTAGTAAATATATTAATTGAAAAAACACTGAACGACATAGTAAACAAATATACTAAACTTAGATTGCTGGGCGATAGTAGGGCTATTGACAGTAGGCATAAGGCAAATAAAAATATCAGCAATAATTACTATAGGAACAAGGTGAACGGATATCAAAATTTTAATCAAAACTACAACCGGCAAAAGTCCGAGTTAAAACCTAATAACAATTGGAAAAACTCTGTGACAAACAGCTCTCAATATGGGCCAAGTTATAGTTCTAAAAGAAATTATTTTCAGGAAAAAAGCAGTGGGAACTTTGGAAGAAATCAACAGGATAGATACCATTAGAATAATAGTGTAGGGAACTGGCAAAATAAGACTAATAGGTATAATGAGGGAAATAACTTTCAAAACCACCAAATAAACGAAAGGACAAGGAACTATCATATGAGTGTAGATCAGCAAACTACACATATGGACATAGGAAATGGAGAGGAAAAAGAGGTACATTTTTTAATACAGCCTCCCCAATCCAATTACCGATAGTGATACTTACTATTGGGAAACAAAAAATACAATTTTTAATTGATACTGGCTCTTCAACTAGTATTATTAAACCTCACGTTTTAAAAGAACATTTTCAAATAGAAGAATTAATGAAACCCGTTCAATACAGAACAATTAACGGCACAAACATAATTAAATTTAAAGTTGTAACTCCCTTTCCAAAAGAATTTTCTGCTCAGGGAGCTTTGAGTTGGAAAATTATTAATTTCTGTAATAATAAATATGATAGAATAATTGGACAAAATTTTTTGATACCCCTTAAGGCAAAAATAAATAATGAACATGGTTATATAGAAATTTTTGGCAACAAATTATTTTTCGAGGAAATGTTTTGTTCTTTCTTTTATGAGAATATAAGCGTATTAGAACCAGTTGCAAAAACAAATGTCGTAGACAAACTTGATTTTTGTCACTTAAATGAAGAGGAAAGAAGAAAAATCAAAAATATTCTTACTGAGTTTAAAGATTTATTTTATGTTGAAGGCGATAATCTTTCAGCCACAACCCAAATAGAACATCAAATCGTTACTACAATTGACAAACTCTTTTATTCAAAAACATACAGATATCCACAAATTCATGAAAACGAAATAAACAAACAAATAAAAGATATGTTAAAGCAAAACATTATTCAAGAGAGCAATTCTGCTTACAACAGTCCTCTATGGATTGTACCTAAAAAAAGCCGATAATTCTGGAGAGAAAAAATGGCGATTAGTAGTAGACTATCGCAAACTAAACGAATTCACAGTAGGAGATAGGTACCCTATACCTAACCTTAACAGTATTTTGGACAAATTAGGCAGAGCCCAATATTTTTCGACTGTGGACCTGGCAAAAGGTTTCCACCAAATACTCCTTAAGGAGGAAGATCGAAAGAAGACGGCATTCTCTACACCCTATGGGCATTACAAATTTATTCGAATGCCTTTTGGCCTTCGTAACGCAACATCAACCTTTCAGAGATTGATGAATTCTGTACTAAAAAAATTTATAAACAGGACATGTGTAGTGTATATGGATGACATTTTAATATTCAGTTCATCCTTAGTGGAACATATCGATAATATAAAAGATATATTTAAAACCTTAAGGAAGGCTAAGTTAAAGATACAAATTAATAAGTGTGACTTTCTCAAGAAAGAAACACAGTTTTTGGGTCACGTATTAACAATTAATGGTATAAAACCAGATCCTAAAAAAATCTCAATAATACAGAATTTGAAACTTCCAAGTAACGCAAAACAAATTAAGTCGTTTTTAGGAATGACCGGATTCTATAGGAAATTTATTAACAACTATGCCAAAATTGCATACCCAATGACCAAGTATTTGCAGAAAAATACAAAAATTAATATGAATGACCCTAGCTATATAGTGGCTTTTGAAAAACTTAAGGAGCTTATAACGAGTTCACCGATACTTAGATATCCATATTTTACAAAACGTTTCAAAATCGTCACTGATGCAAGCAATAATGTCAATGTAAGGAGCTACCTTGATCAAGAAAAAATTCAATATCATTTTACGAAACCGAATATCCATACCGGTAACTCTGACATTGAAAGATTTAACAATACGGTCACAGAAAAAGTTAGATCCCTTAATTTGGAAGAAAAACTTCCAATAAATACTCAAATCCTTAAGGCAATAAAATTCTATAATAGCACTTATCATAGCGCAATTAAATGTAGTCCTATAGATGTACAAAATAAATTGATTGACCATACCATTATAAAACAAAGAATAAAAGATGCAAAAATTAAAAAAATCCAAAAAATAAATAAATCCCGTGAAAACAACATAGAAAACATAGAAGAAGGCTTTATAGAAAACTATAAAAGCCTAAGGCATAAGGAACAACCAAAGTTTATTAAAAAGGTTTTGGAAAATGTACATGAATCCAATATTAAAAGACCTTGCAAATATGCAGTTGACCGTATAGACAAAACGAATCCTAATAGTGATGAAGACGATATTGACTTTGAGCATTTGTTGGAACGTTTTAAAAACCTTAAAAGACGTTTTAGAAACGACTACTGCCCAGAAAAAAACCTTTAGAAAACGCTCTTTTCGTTAGTATTAAAATCCTTTTAAATTTTCAGATCCTGATAGTAATGGTAATGATGATCCTAGCAAGTGAGACACAGGGAACACTGCGGATTAATCCAATCACTGAGGAGTCAGGTTATGCACAAATTAGGGTAGGAAAAGTTGAGGTGATAAACCAAACGTTTACAGTATTGCACTTGGTTGATACCAAGGAATTATATCAGATTTTGAATCAGGTCGAGAGTAATATAAAAAATTTATACCTTGATAATATGAAAATGATTGAAACAGAAATAAAAATTATAAAATCTAAAATAAAATCAATCACTCCATCAGAGATAAGGAGAAAAAGGGGAATGTTTAATTTTGTTGGACATGCTTATAAGTGGCTAGCTGGAGTTATGGATGATGATGATCGCCAAGAAATTTTTGAGCATCTTGGTGTAATCGATGAAAATAATCATAATACAATAGCCGCAGTTAATAAACAAATTTATATAAACACACAGTTTAATGATTCGATACAAACCTTAAAATCAGCAGTAGAAGAGGACAGAACAAATATTAGAAATGCATTCATGAGTTTTAAGAATAGACAGAGCGAAATTATTCAAAGACTTTTGTATGCAGACCAAATGTTCAAACTTAATTACCTTAAAGGGAAAATTAAACATATTCAATATAACATTGCTTCCTCTAAAAATCACATTTTTCACCCAAGCATCTTAACATCAGAAGAAATTTATTTATTTAAATTGAAATCCATGAAAGCTGACGTTTTAAACTACAAAGACGGAATTCTGATTATTGCAATAAAAATTCCAATTGACTACATTCAAACTGGCCTAAAAATGATTACAGCCTTACCAAATAAACATTATATGGAAATTAACGAGCCAAATAGCTATATTATTGAAATTGAACACAATGTTTTCACTTATGAGGAGAATGTATATCTCAAAAATTTAAAACATAGTAAACACTGCACTCTGTTAAATAACTGTAATTTTAAGTATAATAATGCGACTGTCATAGAAACGTTTGAAGACGATATGATTTTAAAATGCCAACGGCTTAGAAATTATACAGGAATGTGACGATCGAAAGCTAAAAATTAATAAAAATTATTTACTTTTCTTTTATGATTGCGAACTAAAAATTAACAGCCAGATCTTCAAGAATAATAGAATAGCTTTTCAGGACAGATATTTTTACCCGAATAACAACTTTTCAATTTCTAATATAACACCAATTAATTTTAAGCAAATAGAACTAAGAAACTTTGAGAATGTAAAAGAAATAGAGGAACTGAAAGTCCACAAAAATATTTCCTACGGAATAAACATAGTATTTGTGCTTGCAATTATAATTATATTATTTGTCATAATAAAAAGTAGAAATAGTAATATAGTTAATAAAACAAAAATTATAAATAAACCAGAAATAAAAGACATTGAATTAGAAGATATCTTAAAAAAATACAGACCTAAGTAATAAGTAAACTTTTAAATTTTTATTAATAAAAAAAAACATGAAAAAATTTAAAAACCACTAAAGAAATTAAACCAAGCAGAAACAACTTAACTTTAATTGTACTTGCAATTGTAAATAGATTTATTAAATTACAAAAAAAAACACAAACAACTTGAAATTTTTTAATTTAAGAAAAATATTGTATTTCACTTGGTTTCCTATTTAAATAAAAATAAATTTGCCTAAGAAGCAAAACTTAATCAAAAAAATCTGAAGAAAATATAATAATAATAAAAAAAAACTAAAAATATGATATGTAAAACCCAGGAGTGTTTTAAACAAGGGGTGGAGGAGTTACGTACCCACTCTATATCTAATAGTAATTGCTGGTAAAGTGTAATGAACCTAATAGCTTCAATTAAATTCCGTTCCCGCACTTTGCCAGACAGTAACATCAGCATTTATATAAATATGTTTATGTTGCTTACCTTTAATTAAATATAAGTTTAAAGTTACATTTTTGGAATCCCACATTTGGTGGAATGATTTTATATTATTATATTTTTATATTTTAATAATCAGTCTTAAGATTCATTCAATATAGGACAGTTGTTCAAAAGAACATCCGTCACTAGAAATCAAATGTTTGCTTTAGTTTTATTTCAAAATAAATACAAAAGTCAAATATAATTCGTGTGTGTGCATTATCAATATTTTCTACTGCTGCACTATGAAACAATACACTTTATTCAAAGACAAAGAAACTGTGGTTTTGGAACTCAGCCATATTTTCGTATAACCGGAAACATATAGAAAACTTGAGGCAATTTTTTGTCACTCAAATGAAAATTATTCAAAGTTACAATAACGTAAATTGTTTTACGTTATGTGTTTTTTATTAATTTTCGAACCACAAGCTGTTCTTATGTTCTCACAAATATCTCATGGATCAAAGGCTTTGCAGCTAGTGTTGTTGTTATTTTGAAAATGTCGTTAAATTAAATAGCAAATGTTCGTGTATATTTCTACACACATATTTAATTAAAATTATACACTTTGTATATTGTATATTGTGTTATGAAAATTTAAATGGATTTAAAATTTTTATTTAGTACCTACATCAACTTATAAATTTATAATCAAATGAATTATTTCTCGAATTTCAAACACATCATCAAATGGGTTACTCGTCAAAATTACTAATATACCGAAAGTTGCATAAATTATATTGTTAAATATGTGTACGTTATATTACAAAACAATGCTAGAAAAAGCAAAATAAATAATTGAAAAATGCTTAAGAAAATGCTAACTTCAACATCAAAAATTTTGCAGCTTAAGCACAAAAAAGGTAAATTTTTAAAAGTTTTATTATCACTTAATATGTAATGAAATTTTTAGTTTTGTGAAATGAAGTATTGTGCACTATGAAGTGTTCAATAAAAATATTGCACACAATTGATGTACAATGATTGTGTGTGTTTTTTGTTTTCTCTGTTATCTATTTTTGTTTCACACTCAATTACGATCACCACTACAAACACTATTTCCTTCTTAAAAAATACAATACATTCATATAAATCATAAATACAATGCACTTTTTCATAGCTTGTGCTCACTTCTAATATATATATATATATATATATATATATATATATATATATATAAGTGGCATACACACTAATATACCATAATCAAACACTAATCTCACAGACGCGTGTGAGTACAAAGAAAGTAATACAAGATCCAATCATTACTGTACCAAACAATTTCATAACAAAGAAATATTGATAACGAAGAAACTATAAGTAACCTAGGTATCGTAAGAAACCTTTTAATCTACACACACTGTAATAATGTTCAAGGTCGCAAACACATAGAATAAGATAACGCTAGAAACTCCAGGTAACCTAAGTATCGTAAGCAACCCTTAAACGCATAATATACACTTTAATAATGTTCAAGGTTACAAGATAACTCTAGTTTAATTTAAGACGCACATTGTTAGTATATAAGAAGAGAAATTATAGTAAATAAAGTTAGTTTATGAAGAAAACTCAAAAGTAACAAACGTTGTATATTATT
Source organism: Tachina fera (assembly GCA_905220375.1). Classification (NCBI taxonomy): domain Eukaryota; kingdom Metazoa; phylum Arthropoda; class Insecta; order Diptera; family Tachinidae; genus Tachina; species Tachina fera. Next base: position 48,221,417 of record LR999967.1, read on the forward strand.
GGCGCAGTCGGTCCTTAAAACGTACCTAACAAAAAAAAAAAAATCTTGCGAATCCTACGGGACCCTCCAAGATTAAAATATTAAATATAAATCTTTTAAATCGAGTCCTACGGGAAATTTCAACCGAAGTAATTTAAACAAGGGTTTATGGAAACAGTTATCCAAAACCTATAAAAACTTTCACTAAATACCAAAAAAAAATGAATCAAACCGCAACAAATATCGACAATAATTTTCTACAAAAGAGATTTGTTATGGAAAATCTCAAACTAATCCATCCATTTTGCGAAAAAAAAGATGACTTGGCAATGTACGTGGGGGCAATAGAGAATATAATCCCAAACATAACATCGATACCGTCAGATGATAGAATATTATTCTTTAATTGCATACTACAAACACTAAGTGGTGCCGCCTTAGATGCAGTAAGACGGGAGCAACCTGAAGACTGGGCATCGTTAAAGAAACTGCTAATAATGGAATTTGGTGAGCACGAAAACATCTCACATTTAATCTTAAGTATTAATAGTATTAGATTTAAAGGTAATATCAAAAAATTACGCGAAGAAATTAATATTTTAATATGTAGAATTAGAGACGCGATAAAATTATGTAACGAAACAGAAGAAAGAAAAAAATTTCTTATAAACGAAGTACAATTTAACGGCTCTTTTAAATGCTAACCTAGTAAATAATTTCTAAATGACCATTCAAACATTAAAAAAAAGTGGTGAATTCGATGAAAACACGCATTATAAACCAAACAATGCTCGAATTTATGGTCAACAACAGCTACTAAACTCAAACAAAACACATTTCAATCGAAGTGCTCCTCCGCAGGATAATAGATATTTTAATCATAATACAGACCAAATTTTCCATCCTCAAAATTTTTACCCAAATGAATATCAAACTAGAAATCAAAACTTTTACCCTCAGAACTCATATAGTAAAAATCCCCAGCATAATGATTATTTTTATAGATCTAATAACAATTATAATCCTAATAAAAGAATGAGAGAGTATGATTCTAACCAATCTAGGATAAGGAAATATGGTGCCCCAATACCAATGGAAGTGGAAAATGTTCACTTGAAAGCCTCAAGCAATTACCCTCCATTTCAATGAAAATAGAGAACAGGTTTTATAAATTTTTAGTAGATACTGGGTCATCCATAAGTTTGATTAAATCTAATACATTACCAACAAGAAGCAAAGAAATAGATCCAGTTAATATAAAAACAATCACAGGAAGCATAATTTTAAACAAAGTACAGGAAGTTAGTAGTAGTCAGTCAGATATTAAGTTAACTCTCTTTATTCACGACTTTTGTCAGAACTATGACGGACTATTGGGTTATGATAGCCTACAGAAATTAAATGCTATCATGAATACCATTGAAAATTTTATAATTTTGAACAATACAAAATATTATTTCCTGGATGAAAACCAAGAAAATAAAAATATATTATTCAATACGGAAGAAACGGAAAATAAGAATAAAACAAATAATAACGAAAACAAACCATTATTTAGGTTAAGTCATTTGAACAAAGAGGAATACGAAGAAATTAATGGATTATTGAAAAAATATAAAAATATTACATATCAAGAAAACGAAAACTTAAGTTTCACACACAAAATAAAACATAGGATAAACACTAAGCACGGAGATCCAATCTATGTCAAATCCTATAGATACCCAGAAGTGCATAGAGAAGAAGTCGATAGGCAAATAAAAGAGATGTTAGAACAAAACATCATCTGCCATAGTAAATCACCTTATTCAGCACCAATTTGGGTAGTACCTAAGAAACAAGACGCCTCAGGTACACAAAAATGGAGAATCGTTGTAGACTACCGAAAATTAAACGGTATTACAGTGGATGATAAGTACCCAATCCCATTAATGGACGAAATCTTAGATAAGTTGGGTAGGTCTATATACTTTACAACGTTAGATCTCACAAAAGGGTTTTACCAAATAGAGGTTGATCCCAGAGATACACATAAAACTGCATTTTCTACGAGAAATGGGCATTACGAATTTTTAAGAATGCCTTTCGGTCTAAAAAATGCAACAGCTACATTCCAAAGACTGATGAATACAGTATTAGAGGAATTAATTGGAAAAGACTGTTTGGTGTATTTGGATGATATTGTAGTCTTTAGTACTTCCCTCCAAGAGCATATAAATTCGCTTAATAAAGTATTTAAGAAGTTAAGTGAAGAAAACTTAAAGATTCAATGAGATAAGTGTGAATTCCTACAAAAACAAACAGAATTTTTGAGACACATAATAACTTCCGAAGGTATTAAACCAAATCCAAATAAAATAAAAGCAATAATTGACTATCCGATACCAAAAACAGAAAAAGAAATCAAGCAATTTCTCGGATTAGCGGGATTCTATAGAAAATTTATCCAAAACTTTTCAAACATCACTAAGCCTCTAGCGCATTGTCTTAAAAAGGCAATAAAATAGATTATACCAACAAGGATTACATTAAAGCTGTGGAAACTATTAAAATTTTGATAACAAAAGAACCAATTCTAGCATATCCAAATTATGAGAAACAATTCACACTAACAACAGACGCATCAAACCCCGCATTAGGCGCAGTTCTCAGCTAAAATTCTCATCCAATCTGTTTCGCGAGTCGAACACTTAATACCCATGAAACCAATTATTCAACCACAGAGAAAGAGCTACTAGCTATAGTCTGGGCAACAAAATATTTCCGGCCTTACCTATACGGTCGGAAATTCATAATTAATAGTGACCACCGGCCATTGCAATGGTTACACAACCTTAAAGAACCAAATGCTAAATTGCAAAGATGAAAATAAAATTGAATGAGTTCGATTTCGATATCAGATACATACCGGGAAAAGAAAATCATGTCGCAGATGCATTATCAAGAATTAAAATTGACCAATGTTACTTAAACGAATCACAAACAGAAAATAAAGTAGTAACTAACGCAGGAGATGACGACGGACATAATGAAATTTCATCAATAGCAGCAATTTGTCATTCAGCAGATGAAGATAATCTTAATTATATAGCAATAACCGAAAAACCTTTAAACATTTTTAAAAATCAAATCAAGTTGATAAAAGGAAATGAGAATAAAACGTTCAGTGTAAAACAATTCTCAAATAATATTACTACTATTATTTACAAAAAATTAGATGTAGAATTAATAAAAAATATAATAAAGACACATCTTCTAAATAAAAAAGCAAAAATTTATATGCGTAATAACGAAGATTTTTATTTATTTCAAAAATATTACAGTCAATTAATACAAAACAACTCCCATAAAGCAGTAAGAGCAACCCAACTCTTAGAAAACATAAACGACTTCCCCGACTTTAAAAACAAAATTCTAGAAATTCATATTGCTGGCATGCATCAAGGAATTGAAAAAATTGTTAAAATATTTAGGAGCAAGTACTATTACCCAAATTACGTGAAAGAAATATCAAAAATAATTAATGAACTATGTAACAATTGCAAAAATGATCACGTCAACAATAAAATAGCTTTTAAAATAACACCACCTACATATGAAATAAGAGACAAATATGTAATAGACTTCTGGCAATGGAATAAACAATATTACCTTACCTGTATTGATATATTCTCTAAATTCGCAACACTTGAGGCAGTTAATTCACTCAATTGGATAGAAACAAAAAAAGCATTAATTAAAATATTTAACTCAATGGGACCCCCAAAAACTTTAAAAATAGATCAGGATCAGGGTATGAACAATATTAATATAAAAAATTGGTGCCAAGAATTAAATATTAATCTGGAAGTAACCACAGGCAAAACAGGAATCGCTGATATTGAAAGATTACATAAAACACTCAATGAAAAACTTCGAATTATTAACACTTCAAAAGACAAAGAACTAATCTATCTACAAATCGAACAAACCCTCTTTAAGTACAATCATACCATAATCCACTCCACTACTCGACAAACACCTTATAATATATTTTTTAATAGATTAACTCCTTTGACAAATCCACAAGAAGTTAAAGAAAATAGAATTAATAATATTAATAAAACAAAAACCGATAAACCAGTAGATACTAATTATCTAAAATCAGAAAATTCTAGGAAACGACTAGAAAAGATTAGTAACCCATTCAAAAAAGTTGAAATCACACGGATAGAAAAAGATAATGAGCATTACGTAGTCAAACATAAGAACAGAAACATTAGGAAATATAAATCACAATTTAAAAGAAAAAAGAAATTATAACCCTAATTAATAAATTTACAGGAACGGAAAAATCCAATAGAAGAAAAGAAATGAAATCAAATATAATAGGGATATTGTTAATACTCTCAATCACAGTAATCAACGGCCAAATGATCGAAATAAACAACATACAGGAAGACTACGGCTTTATTATCGTCAATCAAGGAGTCCTGGAAAAACCAACAGATTATAGATATCATATACTGCCTATAAATAAAACTAACATTGATACAACCTATGGCTTATTTATAAAACAATTTGAATCAGTAAAATTTTATCAAAATAATATGACAAAAAAGTATCTTACATTAGCATTCAAAGAAAAACAAATATTTTTAAATAGACACAAAAGAGGTTTAGCAAATATAGTTGGTGATGGCCTAAAATTCTTGTTTGGAACTATGAATGAAGAAGATAAAGTAAATATTGAGCAAGCATTTAAAGATCTAAAAGCAAATATCATCACTTCTAACGAATTTAATGCAATGATAGATCATATTAATAAAGAAAATGAAATGTTACAAAATTTCCAAAAAGAAACATCAAATTTGCAAAATAAACTTACAGAAAAAATTTATTCAGACATGTTTTTGGATAATATCAAATTGTATTTAGAGCATATCCAAGATATTCAATTATCAATACAATTAGCCAGACTAGGTATTATAAATCCAAAATTAATTGACGTACAAACCATGACAAATCTGTCTGCTTTAGAGCTTGAACATATAAAAACTTCAATATGGCTAGAAAAAGATTTTATTTATTTCGTACTTTCCATCCCAACTCATTTTAAAACTTACAAAAGATTAAAAATTATCCCAATACCGGATAAAAATAATAATGAACTTAAAATAAATGATGAAGAGAATTATGTCTTAAAAGATAATTCGATTTATAGATTACAAGAAATAAAATTATATTAGAAAACAATAAATGTATCAGAAACCTAATGAATAATAACCAAACAAATTGTCAATACATTAAGAATATCTTACCACACATAATATTTAGTGAACCAAATATAATTGTTACAAAAAATTTAAAACCCATTGAAATTGAACAAAATTGTAATAAACTTAAAATCAAAATTAAAGGAAACAATATTATTCGCTTTAATAATTTTAAAATAAGAATTAACGATTTTGAAATCTCTGTAAAACAAAATACAGAAGAAACTAATATACTACCACATGCGAAAGATATTGAAAATATAATTAAAGACAGTATTTCACTACCTGAACTTAAAAAACATATAGAAAAAGTTAGCACTAAAACTAATACATATTCTTTAAGCCTATTTATAATTATATTAACCTTGTCGATAATTCTAGGATCACTAATTGTATTTAAGAAACACTTTGTAAAAGAAAAAACAAACAATGTAGAAATTGTCAATGAGGACATTGACTTGTCTAAAGGAGGGAGGAGTGGCATACACACTAATATACTATAATCAAACACTAATCTCACAGACGCGTGTGAGTACAAAGAAAGTAATACAAGATCCAATCATTACTGTACCAAACAATTTCATAACAAAGGAATATTGATAACGAAGAAACTACAAGTAACCTAGGTATCGTAAGAAACCTTTTAATCTACACACACTGTAATAATGTTCAAGGTCGCAAACACATAGAATAAGATAACGCTAGAAACTACAGGTAACCTAAGTATCGTAAGCAACCCTTAAACGCATAATGTACACTTTAATAATGTTCAAGGTTACAAGATAACTCTAGTTTAATTTAAGACGCACATTGTTAGTATATAAGGAGAGAAATTATAGTAAATAAAGTTAGTTTATGAAGAAAACTCAAAAGCAACAAACGTTGTATATTATTGGCGCAGTCGGTCCTTAAAACGTACCTAACAAAAAAAAAATCTTGCGAATCCTACGGGACCCTCCAAGATTAAAATATTAAATATAAATCTTTTAAATCGAGTCCTACGGGAAATTTCAACCGAAGTAATTTAAACAAGGGTTTATGGAAACAGTTATCCAAAACCTAGAAAAACTTTCACTAAATACCAAAAAAAAAAATTAATCAAACCGCAACAAATATCGACAATAATTTTCTACAAAAGAGATTTGTTATGGAAAATCTCAAACTAATCCATCCATTTTGCGAAAAAAAAGATGACTTGGCAATGTACGTGGGGGCAATAGAGAATATAATCCCAAACATAACATCGCTACCGTCAGATGATAGAATATTATTCTTTAATTGCATACTACAAACACTAAGTGGTGCCGCCTTAGATGCAGTAAGACGGGAGCAACCTGAAGACTGGGCATCGTTAAAGAAACTGCTAATAATGGAATTTGGTGAGCACGAAAACATCTCACATTTAATCTTAAGTATTAATAGTATTAGATTTAAAGGTAATATCAAAAAATTACGCGAAGAAATTAATATTTTAATATGTAGAATTAGAGACGCGATAAAATTATGTAACGAAACAGAAGAAAGAAAAAAATTTCTTATAAACGAAGTACAATTTAACGGCTCTTTTAAATGCTAACCTAGTAAATAATTTCTAAATGACCATTCAAACATTAAAAGAAAGTGGTGAATTCGATGAAAACACGCATTATAAACCAAACAATGCTCGAATTTATGGTCAACAACAGCTACTAAACTCAAACAAAACACATTTCAATCGAAGTGCTCCTCCGCAGGATAATAGATATTTTAATCATAATACAGACCAAATTTTCCATCCTCAAAATTTTTACCCAAATGAATATCAAACTAGAAATCAAAACTTTTACCCTCAGAACTCATATAGTAAAAATCCCCAGCATAATGATTATTTTTATAGATCTAATAACAATTATAATCCTAATAAAAGAATGAGAGAGTATGATTCTAACCAATCTAGGATAAGGAAATATGGTGCCCCAATACCAATGGAAGTGGAAAATGTTCACTTGAAAGCCTCAAGCAATTACCCTCCATTTCAATGAAAATAGAGAACAGGTTTTATAAATTTTTAGTAGATACTGGGTCATCCATAAGTTTGATTAAATCTAATACATTACCAACAAGAAGCAAAGAAATAGATCCAGTTAATATAAAAACAATCACAGGAAGCATAATTTTAAACAAAGTACAGGAAGTTAGTAGTAGTCAGTCAGATATTAAGTTAACTCTCTTTATTCACGACTTTTGTCAGAACTATGACGGACTATTGGGTTATGATAGCCTACAGAAATTAAATGCTATCATGAATACCATTGAAAATTTTATAATTTTGAACAATACAAAATATTATTTCCTGGATGAAAACCAAGAAAATAAAAATATATTATTCAATACGGAAGAAACGGAAAAAGAATAAAACAAATAATAACGATAACAAACCATTATTTAGGTTAAGTCATTTGAACAAAGAGGAATACGAAGAAATTAATGGGTTATTGAAAAAATATAAAAATATTATATATCAAGAAAACGAAAACTTAAGTTTCACACACAAAATAAAACATAGGATAAACACTAAGCACGGAGATCCAATCTATGTCAAATCCTATAGATACCCAGAAGTGCATAGAGAAGAAGTCGATAGGCAAATAAAAGAGATGTTAGAACAAAACATCATCTGCCATAGTAAATCACCTTATTCAGCACCAATTTGGGTAGTACCTAAGAAACAAGACGCCTCAGGTACACAAAAATGGAGAATCGTTTTAGACTACCGAAAATTAAACGGTATTACAATGGATGATAAGTACCCAATCCCATTAATGGACGAAATCTTAGATAAGTTGGGTAGGTCTATATACTTTACAACGTTAGATCTCACAAAAGGGTTTTACCAAATAGAGGTTGATCCCAGAGATACACATAAAACTGCATTTTCTACGAGAAATGGGCATTACGAATTTTTAAGAATGCCTTTCGGTCTAAAAAATGCAACAGCTACATTCCAAAGACTGATGAATACAGTATTAGAGGAATTAATTGGAAAAGACTGTTTGGTGTATTTGGATGATATTGTAGTCTTTAGTACTTCCCTCCAAGAGCATATAAATTCGCTTAATAAAGTATTTAAGAAGTTAAGTGAAGAAAACTTAAAGATTCAATGAGATAAGTGTGAATTCCTACAAAAACAAACAGAATTTTTGGGACACATAATAACTTCCGAAGGTATTAAACCAAATCCAAATAAAATAAAAGCAATAATTGACTATCCGATACCAAAAACAAAAAAAGAAATCAAGCAATTTCTCGGATTAGCGGGATTCTATAGAAAATTTATCCAAAACTTTTCAAACATCACTAAGCCTCTAGCGCATTGTCTTAAAAAGGCAATAAAATAGATTATACCAACAAGGATTACATTAAAGCTGTGGAAACTATTAAAATTTTGATAATAAAAGAACCAATTCTAGCATATCCAAATTATGAGAAACAATTCACACTAACAACAGACGCATCAAACCCCGCATTAGGCGCAGTTCTCAGCTAAAATTCTCATCCAATCTGTTTTGCGAGTCGAACACTTAATACCCATGAAACCAATTATTCAACCACAGAGAAAGAGCTACTAGCTATAGTCTGGGCAACAAAATATTTCCGGCCTTACCTACACGGTCGTAAATTCATAATTAATAGTGACCACCGGCCATTGCAATGGTTACACAACCTTAAAGAACCAAATGCTAAATTGCAAAGATGAAAATAAAATTGAATGAGTTCGATTTCGATATCAGATACATACCGGGAAAAGAAAATCATGTCGCAGATGCATTATCAAGAATTAAAATTGACCAATGTTACTTAAACGAATCACAAACAGAAAATAAAGTAGTAACTAACGCAGGAGATGACGACGGACATAATGAAATTTCATCAATAGCAGCAATTTGTCATTCAGTAGATGAAGATAATCTTAATTATATAGCAATAACCGAAAAATCTTTAAACATTTTTAAAAATCAAATCAAGTTGATAAAAGGAAATGAGAATAAAACGTTCAGTGTAAAACAATTCTCAAATAATATTACTACTATTATTTACAAAAAATTAGATGTAGAATTAATAAAAAATATAATAAAGACACATCTTCTAAATAAAAAAGCAACAATTTATATGCCTAATAACGAAGATTTTTATTTATTTAAAAAATATTACAGTCAATTAATACAAAACAACTCCCATAAAGCAGTAAGAGCAACCCAACTCTTAGAAAACATAAACGACTTCCCCGACTTTAAAAACAAAATTCTAGAAATTCATATTGCTGGCATGCATCAAGGAATTGAAAAAATTGTTAAAATATTTAGGAGCAAGTACTATTACCCAAATTACGTGAAAGAAATATCAAAAATAATTAATGAACTATGTAACAGTTGCAAAAATGATCACGTCAACAATAAAATAGCTTTTAAAATAACACCACCTACATATGAAATAAGAGACAAATATGTAATAGACTTCTGGCAATGGAATAAACAATATTACCTTACCTGTATTGATATATTCTCTAAATTCGCAACACTTGAGGCAGTTAATTCACTCAATTGGATAGAAACAAAAAAAAACATTAATTAAAATATTTAACTCAATGGGACCCCCAAAAACTTTAAAAATAGACCAGGATCAGAGTATGAACAATATTAATATAAAAAATTGGTGCCAAGAATTAAACATTAATCTGGAAGTAACCACAGGCAAAACAGGAATCGCTGATATTGAAAGATTACATAAAACACTCAATGAAAAACTTCGAATTATTAACACTTCAAAAGACAAAGAACTAATCTATCTACAAATCGAACAAACCCTCTTTAAGTACAATCATACCATAATCCACTCCACTACTCGACAAACACCTTATAATATATTTTTTAATAGATTAACTCCTTTGACAAATCCACAAGAAGTTAAAGAAAATAGAATTAATAATATTAATAAAACAAAAACCGATAAACCAGTAGATACTAATTATCTAAAATCAGAAAATTCTAGGAAACGACTAGAAAAGATTAGTAACCCATTCAAAAAAGTTGAAATCACACGGATAGAAAAAGATAATGAGCATTACGTAGTCAAACATAAGAACAGAAACATTAGAAAATATAAATCACAATTTAAAAGAAAAAAGAAATTATAACCCTAATTAATAAATTTACAGGAACGAAAAAATCCAATAGAAGAAAAAAAATTAAATCAAATATAATAGGGATATTGTTAATACTCTCAATCACAGTAATCAACGGCCAAATGATCGAAATAAACAACATACAGGAAGACTACGGCTGTATTATCGTCAATCAAGGAGTCTTGGAAAAACCAACAGATTATAGATATCATATACTGCCTATAAATAAAACTAACATTGATACAACCTATGGCTTATTTATAAAACAATTTGAATCAGTAAAATTTTATCAAAATAATATGACAAAAAAGTATCTTACATTAGCATTCAAAGAAAAACAAATATTTTTAAATAGACACAAAAGAGGTTTAGCAAATATAGTTGGTGATGGCCTAAAATTCTTGTTTGGAACTATGAATGAAGAAGATAAAGTAAATATTGAGCAAGCATTTAAAGATCTAAAAGCAAATATCATCACTTCTAACGAATTTAATGCAATGATAGATCATATTAATAAAGAAAATGAAATGTTACAAAATTTCCAAAAAGAAACATCAAATTTGCAAAATAAACTTACAGAAAAAATTTATTCAGACATGTTTTTGGATAATATCAAATTGTATTTAGAGCATATCCAAGATATTCAATTATCAATACAATTAGCCAGACTAGGTATTATAAATCCAAAATTAATTGACGTACAAACCATGACAAATCTGTCTGCTTTAGAGCTTGAACATATAAAAACTTCAATATGGCTAGAAAAAGATTTTATTTATTTCGTACTTTCCATCCCAACTCATTTTAAAACTTACAAAAGATTAAAAATTATCCCAATACCGGATAAAAATAATAATGAACTTAAAATAAATGATGAAGAGAATTATGTCTTAAAAGATAATTCGATTTATAGATTACAAGAAATAAAATTATATTAGAAAACAATAAATGTATCAGAAACCTAATGAATAATAACCAAACAAATTGTCAATACATTAAGAATATCTTACCACACATAATATTTAGTGAACCAAATATAATTGTTACAAAAAATTTAAAACCCATTGAAATTGAACAAAATTGTAATAAACTTAAAATCAAAATTAAAGGAAACAATATTATTCGCTTTAATAATTTTAAAATAAGAATTAACGATTTTAAAATCTCTGTAAAACAAAATACAGAAGAAACTAATATACTACCACATGCGAAAGATATTGAAAATATAATTAAAGACAGTATTTCACTACCTGAACTTAACAAACATATAGAAAAAGTTAGCACTAAAACTAATAAATATTCTTTAAGCCTATTTATAATTATATTAACCTTGTCGATAATTCTAGGATTGACTAATTGTATTTAAGAAACACTTTGTAAAAGAAAAAACAAACAATGTAGAAATTGTCAATGAGGACATTGACTTGTCTAAAGGAGGGAGGAGTGGCATACACACTAATATACTATAATCAAACACTAATCTCACAGACGCGTGTGAGTACAAAGAAAGTAATACAAGATCCAATCATTACTGTACCAAACAATTTCATAACAAAGGAATATTGATAACGAAGAAACTATAAGTAACCTAGGTATCGTAAGAAACCTTTTAATCTTTCTTTCTTTTGTTGTCAATACTTAAGTAAAGCCCATATGACACTTCATTTTTCTTTCATTTATCATGTTTTATAGAAAAGTGCAAACATATTGTAATAGGAATATTCTACATGTGCAAAGCGTTCAACTATATTCAGAAAAATTAAATAATGTCAACAACTGGATTAAAGTTATTGATAAAAAATTAAGATCTGTCAAAAATATTTTTTTTTAAGTGATCAAATCTTAAAGCTAAAATATAATTATTTAGCCCGACCAGTGTCGGCCAAAACTTAGTGGTAGTTTAAATAATACAAAGTAGTGATAATCAAAAAGGAAAATTAAATGTATTTTCAAGCATTCCCATCTAGAGTGTTGAGTAATAGAGCCCTTGTGTCCCTCTTTTTTAGGCGGATGTGTCCAGTAAAGTTCAAAATATTACGAGCAAGCGGATTAGGATGTGACTCGAGTTTTGTTAAGTATTTGCCAGCGTATCTTGCAATTTCTTCATTCACTAGTGGCATTTTTAAATCACGCTGCAAATTTGAATTCTTAATGTACCATGGAGCAGATGTTATTAACCTTAAAATTTTGTTTTGTCTTCGTTGAATTCTCTCTACATTGCAAGCTGAAGCAGTGCCCCATAACTGGATACCGTAACACCATATTGGCTTCAAAAGCGACTTGTATATTAAAAGTTTGCAGTCCAGACTAAGTGTTGAATTTCTGCCAATTAACCAAGGAATTTGAGATAACTTAAGTTTCATCTGAGTTAGATTAAAGTCAATATGATGTTTCCATGTAAGCCTTCGATCAAGGTGTATACCAAGGTATTTCACTTGGGAATGTTGAGGAATATTTTGATTATTGATTCGAATTGGGGAACAAGTATCTCTTCTTAGGGTAAACGTTATATGGACACACTTTTGCTCATTTACCTTAATTCTCCATAAGTTTAACCATACTTCCATCTGGCTAATGTGCTCCTGGAGTTTTCGGGATGCCTCATCAGGGTTTTCGTGCATACTAAGGCAGGTGGTATCGTCGGCAAATGTAGAAGGTTGGATACTACTTCTGACAGGCATATCACAAGTATAAATCAAATATAAAAATGGCCCCAGTATACTCCCCTGTGGCACAGCTGATGAGATAGTTTCAGGCATACTCATAAAGTGTCCTTCCACAACTGTAAATTTTCGTGCAAGAATGTAACTTTCCAAAAGATTTAGAATGTTTATTGGTAAGTATGTCTTTAATTTCAAAATCAGGCCTTCATGCCACACTTTATCAAATGCCTGAGAAACATCAATAAACAGGGCAGAACAATACTTCTTTTCCTCAAATGTTTTTCTGATAAATTGAACCAATCTATGCGTTTGCTCAATGGTGCTATGCTGGCTTCTAAAACCAAATTGATGGTCCGGGATGCACCCATTATCAGTTAAAATTGAAGACAATTTTGTCATGAGTAGCTTTTCAAAAAGCTTTGACATTGTTGACAGTAAACTTATTGGCCTATATGGCTCAGCCTTGGTAAGATCTTTACCTGGCTTTGGAATCATTTTAACCTTGGCAAGCTTCCAGCAGTCTGGATAATACTCCAGTCGTAAGATGGCATTAAAAATGAATAACAGGATTCTAATTGCAGTACGAGGTAACTTAATCAGCATCTGGTTATTAATTCCATCGATTCGGGTTGAGTTCAGCAATTAGGTTTTGTACATCACACACCGTAAATTTTAAGGGTCGAGGGGGAAGAGCAACTACACTCGGCAAATCAGCAACACCGGTACATGTATTTGGTGTAAATACGGATTTTAAATGCTCAGCAAATACGTTACCTTTTTCAGTATCGCTTTTTGCCCAACCTCCGGTAGATGTGCGCACTCAACGGGTGTTTTAAGCTTTTTAGCAGCGCGCCACAAAGAGTAATTAGATGATGGTGTGACATTAAGACCTTCCAGATAATTTTTATAAGATGCAGTTTTTTCCGATGCAAGCAACTCTTGGAGTCGTTTAGTGCACTCTTTAAATCTGATTTTGTGTTAAGGTGATCTGTGCTGTTGCCATTCCCTTCTAGCTCTACTTTTTTCACGTACGAGATGTTCAACGTCTGTAGAATAAATTTTATTGAACCCAGTATACGGATGGGAGGTAAAGGCATGCTCAGAAGCTTGTTTAATATTCTCGTTAAGATTTGCAATGTTCGATTCAATATCATTGGGTGTTTTTAGCGTAATATTTTCCGTGCAATGACTACTAAGATATTATTTGAATCCCAGCCAATTAACACGATTTATCATCTTGACATATGGGCTACAGATTGTAACGATCGTGGGAGAGTGATCGGACGAGAGATCTACAGAAGCTTCAACATCAATTAATTCCCTACCGATATTTTTCATTACTCCAAAATCTATAACATCCGGAATTTTTTGTATGTCCGTAGGCCAGTAAGTGGGCTCCCCACTTAAAATGACGTCCAAGCCCATTTTTGAAATTGTGTTGAACAATGCCTGACCTCTAGGTGTCATAAGACGCGAACCCCAGAACGTATGTTTTGCATTGTAGTCCCCAGCTGCTACAAAACAAGGGCCAAGAGATTTGTAGAATTCCTCGAATTGATCCTCAGTAATTGCGAATCTGGGAGGGGAGTAAATTGATGATATCACGAAATTTGTAACAAAATTTTCGACACAAATATTTGTTGCTTGTAGATGTTCTTCACAAATGTTATCAAGGACATAGAGTTTGAGTCTTGACTTAATTAGAATTGCTGACCCACCGCATCCTCTCCCCCTCGGGTCCTTTGAATCATATAGAGTGCAACCATTTATTTTAAATAAGCTCCTTGAAGTCAAATGAGTCTCAGAGACCAACATTATATCAATATTTTTTTCCATGAGGAAGTGCTCAAGTTAATTTTTATGCTGGCGAATGCCGTTTGTGTTCCAGAAACATATTTTTAACATGTTCATGGTTTGTTAACTAATGCTTGAAGCAGTGTATTCTGCATTCGCAGCATTTCTTGCATCATGCTAGTCATATTTGTTGTAAAGTTGTTTATAGTTAGCACCAGATTCTCAATAGTAGCTTCAAGGCGACTAAAGTTAAAGCTTGAATTTGCATTCGTTGACTTATTTGGCGGTGAAACATTTTGTGTGGGAATAGACCTAGCCTTAGCAGCATTGGCATACGATACACGTTAAGTAACTGGTTGACTTACTGGAGCAAAAGAGGCGGAGTACGCGTTTAATGGTTGGGCTGGAGCTAACTTAGGTTTTTGACTCATAGTCTGTTTAACAAAAGAATATACAGGGCATCCTCTATAGTTAGCGGTGTGATTACCTCCACAATTACTACATTTTTTTCTGCTTGTTATTTTGGCTTAGTGCAGCTAGCAGTACCATGCAATTCACCGCAGATAACACAAACTGTAGGTAAATTGCAGTAAGTTTTTGTATGGCCATATTCTTGACAATTATGGCACTGTACAGGACCTGAACGCTTACGTGGCTCTTCGCTTTACCACGGTTATATATCTGTCCATTCCGACTTGTACCTTTGGTTTTGAGCTACTGTTATCTGTAGTGATAATTTGGTTAGGTGATGAACAGCCCGAAGCGAATGATTTCAATGGCTTAAATGACGAAGTACTAGGCAACTGTAATGTTAAAGAATCACTAGTAGGCATTGGACAAAGCGAAGTTGATCGCTGTCGAAAAAGTGGATTTGTTGTTAGAAAAAGTGTATTAGCAGATTTTTTATTTTTATTAAGAGCTTCCGAACTCACAGTAAGTCTGTCATCAGGTTTTTTATTTTTATTGTTATCATTATGAGCATCAGAACTCACAGTAAAATAGGCATTTCTGCCGTTATAACTCACTTCACATTTATTTGTTTTTGAGGTACTCATATAGAGTATTCCTCAAGGGTACTTTTATTTGTTTGTTTGTTTGTTTGTTTTTTTTTTTATTACGGTTTTTTTGTTTTTGTTATTTATGACTATGCAAAAATATATTAACAAAGCAATTAAAGCTTATTTATCAAAGTTAATAATATGTATTACGAATATTTTCTTTTATATGATTTTTTTGTATAGTATGTATGTAAAAAAAAACTCCGCTATGACGTTAGTTCACTATGAAGGTACAACGAGAACTTCTGTCAAAAATATGTAAAAATTTTCAACTTAAAATTGAAATTTAAAGCTTGAAACATAAAAGTGTTCGCTATTAGCGGATTATGGTCAAACATAGCGATTTTTAGTTTGTTTTGTCTCTATACTAGCGGTTTTTAATTATGAAAATTTTACAACATTTAAACATTTTGTTTCCGTTTTATATAGTTTGTTCTTTTTAACATTTATTGTTTCTTTCTATCAATTCAATATCAAATCAATGAAGAAAAAATTAAGTGTCATAAGCGCTTAAGAAGATCAACCATGTAATCGACTACACAAAAATCACATAACTATGAATATTAAGGTTAATTTATTTTCTAATCTTGAACTCCAAAAGTCGCCCTTAAAGATATATAAAAACCGAAATGTTGCCAGTACTAAATTATTTACAGTCATCATTCGCAAATTTAACTCATTAAGTACTAGTACTATTTTAAAATAATATGTAAAATTAAATGATACCCAATAAAACGTAAATATTGTATTACGAAAAAATATAAGAAAAAGTGATGTTAGATCTTAAAACGAGAAGTCCCAAATTCCTCCCAACGAAAATCTGTCCCCAAATGTGGAGTGAAATTTCCATTCTGGAGATAAATACCCTGATCTGGCTGCATCAACAAGTTTGACATTGTGGCGACGAGTTGGAAATGTACATAAATCCCGATTCACACACTTCAACTCTTGTTGATCAACTCGCAATTCAGCTATAAGAAAAACGGAGACGTTAATACAAATATCTCTTTTTTCTTACAGCTGAATTACGAGTTGAGCAATAAAAATTGAAATGTGTGAACCGGAACTAAACACTTCAGAAATAATGTTGCTACTTAAATGTCTTTTAAATCAACTTAATTTACTAGTTTTCTTGAATAGTTCTGTTAAAAGCTTTGTGGTTCATTTATTTTCTTCAAACTTAAATATAACTTGTTTTGAATTATTTGCATGAATTTTTTACATACTATACATATTTATTTGTACTTTAAAAAGCATTTAAATTAACTTTTCAATGTTTTTATATATAATGTGAATTGGAAAACATTAATTTTATAATATATATAATACATACATACACACATCCATTCATATACAATTAAATCTACCCAGCTAAAAAAATTATATATGGTCCATGTATTTTTAATATATGAATGTATATAACTATATATGAATATGTATGAATTCATGTATGGAAATATATGGGATTATATATGGAAAAACTATTATATATGAACTAATATATGGACTAATATATGAAATGTATTATAATATATGAGCTCATATATGAAAATTTAATTATGAAGCTCTTCATATATAGATCCATATATAAATATAAGATTTTATATATGGAGCCATATAAGAATGTATACATACATGATATCTCACATAAGATCGGTTTTGCAATCAAAAAAGCTTGGAATTATATCACTGCTGGATTGGAAATCCATTAGAAAATACATCAAAGTTTATACATATGCGTACCCTCAACGTTTTTCTTGTATGATTTTATACATTGTGGCCCTATTTAATATATCAAATAATCAAAAGGATAATCCAGTCATTAATTTTATAGAAAATTACAAAATTCTCTAGATAAGAAACAAAGTTCATATTACGTATTGAAAACTATTGTTAGACGGATTATTTTGTCTTTTATAATTAATTGCCTTAGTTTTTAATCTGATTTCTTAAGCTAAATGTTATGTACGAATATGATTTATGTGTTTTTTAAATAATTGATTTACCGTTTGATGAATGAAATGACTTTTATTTCGTTTATAATTATTTGTCCAAACAAATGTTTAATTAAATACAACCTCTCTCTCAAGTCTAAAAAATTAATTTTAGTAATTTAATTTATTGCACAGCAGTGCGCTTTTGTGAATCAAGAGTGTGTGAGTATGAACTTTGCATACTGTGGAGGGAATTCACACATACATGTATGAAAATGTATGAATATTTATAATCATATATGCCCATATACCCTCATTTTTCGGATCCGAACAATATATGGGATATCATATATGCTCCATACATATTTTTTTAGCTGGGTATGTGTAATTTAATAATTTTGGTAAAAACCCAATAAATATGGAAATGTTAAACCAGGACGTAATTGTATGCCTCTTGCTAGTGGATTTGTGTGAGTGAATATCTTTTTCCTATTCATGCAAATGACAAAAGGACAAAAGTTTATGATAATCTAATTTCTAAAATTTTTGATTACAGATGAACTTGTTACTTGTTTAACAATATTGATGATTATTTTTATGTACTGCAAGCGTCAAAAGAATGTAAACAGCAATTTTGTACGTATAAAAGTTTTTGTTACAGTACAGTAAATAATAAAAATTAAAGAGTTTAATTGTAGTTTAAGAGGTTTATATAATAACAGCGGTATTCATAAGAATTTTAAGCAACGTTTCATAAGTTGTTTAAGCAATATTCTCTAAAATTGTATTCATAATAGAATTTTATCTTAAAAACTGTTTTTTAAACCGTGCGTAAATCAGCAAATCTTAAAATTGACTGCCCCCATGTTTATACAGATGAAATAACTGTTTACTTTCTTTTGACGCTCAGAGTGTGTTCAGATTTCAGTCATACACATCACACTTCCATCAAGAATTTACATGGTATAAATAGGTAGATATACATCTTGAATATTCATTTCTATTTTGTAACTGTATTGCTGAGTACACACTATTTTATTTTGTGACATCGAAAGCAAATCTAAAAGTGGCAACGCTTGTGTCTTCTGATATTGTTCGATACCAAAAAATTAGTCTGTCATGTCACTCGATATCATTCGTTTCAGCGTTAAAAAATGCAAATAAATTTATTTCAGAAGAATAGTTTCAAGTTTTCAATTTACATACAACTTAATGGAAAAATAAAATTTTAAGTTGGTTACAAGAGTTGAGTAAACAAAACATTTGTATGAAGTTCTTATTGAATTTAATTGAAAAACGATATCAGGATTAATTCTGCATCATTAACTCGAAAATTTGATTTTATAAATTTGTTTTATAAACCTCTTATTAAAGAAATAATTGTTATTGAATAAGGCGGTATATAAACATACGTGTGTATGTACATACGTTAGGGCTACCATACGTCCTGATTTTCCAGGATTTGTCCTGGATATAGTCAAATTGTCAAGATATCGTGGTCCACTCTTAAATTGTCCTTGTTTTTTTTTTGTACAGGAAAAGTTACTAGCAGCTAAAATAAACTTAAACGACAAATTTATTATTCGTTGTAGGTATTTTTGATACTAAAATAAAAGTGTAGGGAAAATCGGACAGAATTTTCATATTCGTCATGCCGCATTATTTATGAAATAAATGCAAGCATAACGTTGTTGTAGTAACAGTTTCTTTTTCAAAACGATTCTTAAATTTTATTTTCTTTAAAATCGCTTAAAAATATATTTTGTGAAAAAAGAGAGCTATAAAAGAATGGCAACAACACAGATCTCCCCTGAATTAAATAAGACTTAAAAAATATACTAAACGACTATACTATTGTGGAAAAAAACTGCATTACTGGAAAAATATTTAGAAGGTCTCGATGTCACGCCAGCATCTAATTACTCTTTATGTTGCGCTACTAGAAATCTTAAAAAACCAGTTGATCTTAAATCACCACTGCGCACTTCGACCGGACGCTGAGCAAGAAGCGATAGTGAGAAAGGTAACTTATTTGCTAAGCATTTAAAATCTGTATTCTCTCCCAATTCATGTAAGCGTGCTGCTGATTTACCAAGCGTGGTTTCTCTACCCCTTCGCCCCTTAAAGTTTAATAAGATGCGTGAAGTATAAAATTGCTGAACTCAACACGAAGAAAGCACCAGGTATTGATGGTATTAGTAACAAAATGCTAATGAATTTGCCTCGTGTTGCAATAAAGTCCTGCTATTTATTTTTATTGCTATTTTAAGAATGCAGTATTTTTCTCATAACTGGAAACTTGCCAAGATAAAAATGATTCCAAGGCCGGGCAAAGATCTTACCAAGAATGACTCATATAGGCCTATAAGCTTACTATCTACAATCTCAAAGCTTTTCGAAAAGATGCTCATGACTAAATTATCCAAAAGTCAGCATATTACCATTGAACAAACGCATAGACTGGTCAAAGTTGTAAGAAGAACATTTGAAAAAAAGTATTGTTCTGGTCTCTTTATTGATATTTCTCAGCGTTTGATAAAGTATGGCACGAAAGCCTAGTTTTAAAATTTAAGAAATATCTGACAATAATAATTCAAAAGCTTTTGGAAAGTTATATAATTGATAGGAAATTCACTGTTATAGAAGGAGAGTTCACGAGTGTTTTCGAATCTTTATGTTCTTGTGTGCCACAGAGTAGCATTCTGGGTCCTGTCTTGTATTTAATATATACTTGTGATATGCCTGTGAGCAATAATATCCACACCTCTACATTTGCCGATGATACAGCCCTTATCAGTGTGCAAAAAAACTGTTATGAGGCATCCGCAATCTTCAGGAACATATTACAAAGCTGAAAATATGATTGAACTTATGTAGAATTAAAATCAATAACTAAAAGTGTGTCCATATAACGTTTACCTTAAGAAGAGATACTTGCTCCCCTATTCGAATCAATATTCAAAATATTTCTCAACACTCTCACGTGAAATACCTTGATATACACCTTGATTAAAGGCTTACATGGAAATACCATGCTAACTCAGATAAAACTTAAGTTATCTCAAATACATTGAGGTTGGCAGGCTGGACTGCAAACTTTTAATATACAAGTCGATTTTGAAGCCAAAATATGGTGTCGTTGTATCCAGCTATGAGGCACTGCTTCTGCTTCCAATGTAGAGAGAATTCAACGAAGACAAAAATCAAAATTTTAAGCTTAATAACATCTGCTCCATGGTACATTAAGAATTCAAATTTACATCGTGATTTAAAAATGCCACCAGTGACTGAAGAAATTGCAAGATACGCAGGCAAATACTTAATAAAACTAGAGTCACATTCTAATTTGCTTTGAACTTTACTGGACACATCCGCCTAAAAAAGAGTGACGCAAGGCCTCCTTTACTCAACACTCAAGATAGGAGTGCTTGAAAACTCATTTATTTTTCCTTTGTGAATATCACTACGTATGTATTATTAATAACTATCACTAAGTTTATGTACATATATCCGACACTGGTCGGGCCTAATAATTATATTTTAGCATTACGATTTGATTACTTATTGTTAGTTCATATTTGAAGGTACAATACATAAATACATGTATAAAAAAAATTAATCTACTGCAAAAAGGCCTTTTATACAGATGAAATAACTGTTTACTTTCTTTTAACGCTCACAGTATGTTCAGATTTCAGTAATACACATCACACTTGCGTCAAGAATTTACATGGTATAAGTATATAGATATACATCTTGTATATCTACATACTTATATTTTCTAACTGCATTGCTGAGTACATACTATTACATTTTGAGACATTGAAAGCAGATGTAAAAGTGGCAACGCTTGTCTCTTCTGATATTGTTCGTTTGCATGGCATTACTTCACAAACTGAATTCAAATAAAAATTAATTTCGATAGCAAGAATGAGTTTTTGTTTCAGTGTTAAAAAAGGAAAATAAATTTAAATTCAGAATAGAAGTTTCAAGCTTTCAATTTACATACAACTTAATGCTTACAAGAGTTGAGTAAGCAACACATTTGTATGAAGTTCTTATTGAATTTCAAAAACGATATCAGGATTAATTCTGCATCATTAACTCGAAAAGTCGATTTTATAAATTTTTTTATAAGCATCTTATTAAACAGAAATAATTGTTACGAATAAGGCGGTATGTTACATACATATGTACATACGTTAGGGCTGCCAAACGTCCTGGTTTTCCAGGATTTGTCCTGGATATAGACAAATTGTCGTAATATCCTGGTCCACTCTTAAATTGTCCTGGTTTTTTTTGTACAGGAAAATTTACCAGCAATTACAGTAAATTTAAACGAAAAATTTATTATTCGACATATTTTTTTATATCTGCTATAAGTAATTGTTGTACTTAATTCTGCAATATACGGTTGTATCAAAATAAAAATTCGTTTGACTTAGTTTTTAAGCAATTAGTTTCTTTAAGTATATGTACATATGTTTATTAAAGTTCTGTTGTACGTTCGTTTGTGGTTTGTGTGAGGGTCCTTCTCAGTATTGCCAGCAGTAGGGAAAAAAGCCTACATGTAGGTATTTTTGATACTAAAATAGAAGCGTAGGGAAAATCGGACAGAATTTTTATATTCTCCGAAATGTATGGATTTTTGCGTCATTCCGCATTATTTATGAAATAAATGCAAGCATAATATGTAATAGTTTATTTTCAAAACGGTTCTAAAACTTTATTTTCTTTGAAATCACTAAAAAATATATTTCCAAAGTTGTTTGTGGTTTAAAAAGTTGGCGACAATAAAATGAGACGAATTCATATACCAGGTGGTATCAAGCCTGCGACAACCAAATCTGTTTAGTACTTTATATTTATTTAAAAATTTTATTGCAAGAACTTCTTAAAAAAATCAGTGCATAAGATTGGCTTGGTATATGCTTTTCCTAGGATATCATTGATTAATACTTTAATTAAATGAAAGTTCTGATATTTAAATTATTTGAATGGAATTATATGTATATTAATTTTAAAACAATCTGTTTTTGTACCTGAATTAAATTTATCCTTTAAAATTTTATTTGAAAAGAACTATGCATATTAATTTTTAAAAAACATTATGTTGCTTTAATTTAATTTAATTAAAAGGATGTATTATTTTTTTTAGTTTCTTACTTATTTTTTACCAAAGCTTTGATGATTTTTTTATATATTATATATATATATATTTTTTTATATTATATATTTTTTTTTATAACTAGAAGTTTTCTTCAAATAAATTCCAAATTAGGGCATGATTATGACAATATGTCGAATAATAAATTTCTTAAACGTTTAATTTTACATTTTATTTCTAATTTGGCTTGTAATTACTTTTATTGTTATCCGATGGATTTCAAATTGTATAAAGGTGTACAAAAATAAAGTATATTCATATCGAATATAAATTATTTGCTAGATTTGTATAAGTTTTTAAGCCTACTACGCTTATTTTTCTTTTGTGATTTTCAAAATTATTATTATTAGTGAAATTTCAAATAGGTTTGAAAAGTCTGTTTATAAGATAAAATTTTTGTGACTATTCAAAACGTGTGGTTGAAGTCTACTGACGATTTGTTACAGCAACAATGAGGTGCATATGGGCGGGGGTGAACCACCAGAAAATAAATTTCAAATTAGTGTTTGGTTATGACAATATGTCGAATAATAAATTTCTTAAATGAGAAATAGATTTTATAAAAAAATATTTTGCATTGGCCAAACCCGGAAACCAAAAAGTCGTTCCCGCTTTCCCGGGCAATAAAAAAGTCCGGGAAAAGAAAAACTTTATACGTCCATAGTTATATGAATTAGACCTGGCTTAACCCTTAACTACATTCGCTTTTTCAACTTACGTTCCTACATTGGTGTGGAAATTTTCTGCCCCAATCAAAAAATCTTTCTATTTTGCAAGTCCTCACATAAAAAAAGAAAGTGTTCATGTGAAATATTATATTTGTTTATTTTTTATTAAAATATGATTTGACGTAGCGCGATCTCCGTACATACACTTCAAGATACCGGTATTAACGGAGAATACACGGAGGTTTAAGGAATATGCTTCAGTACAAAGTAAGTTATAAAATATGGAGTGCAGTGTGGGGTAAAAAATTACCCCACGAATGTAGTTAAGGGTTAAAAAAAACTTTTATTGGAATTTTGAATGTGTGTAGCGAGAGAAAATATGCGTTTTGATGGTAAAATTGGTGTAGCGAATTTTCAGGCTGATCGGGTGGTACCAATCCGCGCTATAATGAAGTCAAAGGTCAAAATTTTGAAGACTCATTAAATTACTCTTTACTTGCATTTCATTAATTTTTTATTAGGAAATATTATAAATATAATGCTATTTTAATTTTTATTTGTTGTGTGTTAAGCATCTGCTAAAGTCAGTTATTAGTGTGAGTTTTCTTTCGGAGGCATCATTTACAACAATAATGCATTTGGCTATCTGTTTCTCTCCAAAAAATGTTTCGCTCTTAGGCCAACTTGGGGGATCAAAGCGTAGGAAATGCATAGAAATTTTCAGAGAAAATAATGTTTGTTTTGGTAGTAGTAAGATACTGAAGGCTCTGTGGCAATTTGAATTGTCAAATTTGGGTAATTAAAATCGAAATTTTGTAATTTATGGGACAATTCTGGTAATTAAAGTCAATGGCGTGAAGCGACGAGGGTTACCGATGGTTTGTACATAGATGTGTACGTAATGACGATGTTTTGTTTATTTTCAATGGTGTGAAGTGACGAGGGTAATCGATGGTTTGTACATGGATAAGCATGTGGTGATGATGTTTTGTTGTGTGAACATGCAAAATAAGGATAGTTTAATGCCGGTCGGTCGATGTACATACTCGTATTTAATTTTGAATTGAAGTATGATTTTTTTTGGTTTGTCAAGCTGGTTTATGGTTTTAGAGTGCAATATATTTTAAGAGAGAGTGTGAATAAGGAAATTGTTGCCTTAGTTTATTTGTTATATTATTTTTAGCTGGTGGAAGGGTGTTTTAGAAAGAAAAGAAAAATCATGTATGCTTGTGGGAATCTATTAATGTTTTTGTTTTAGTTTGATTTTTATTAATTGTCTTCCTATGTTTAAAGAGTTTGAAGAGATGAATAAAATATGTAATTTAAGAGCAATGAACTTGTTTGAAGGTTGGAGAAATTGAATTAGGGATACGTAATCATGGAAGGTAAAGTTATATTCATGCACATTTTTGTGTATGTTTTACAATTACTAGAGTGGTGGCAGACATCTGACATTTCTTGTGTTCTAATCATTTCTTAAAATGTGTGCAACGTCTTTCACATTATGTTTCTATATGGATAGCAATACCACACAAAAAAATACTGGATATGACAAACGTTGGCACTTGTATGCACTGTTGCGATTTTACAAAATATTGTAGTGTGTACTCAGCATCAATTTTTTTTTGTAATTTTCATTTTAGGTGAGGAACATGGGAGGGTATTTTAGACAAAAATTATGTATTCTCGTGAGATATCAATCTTTTTGTTGTTGGTTTTATTCAGTTTTATTTATTTTTTGTTTTATGTGCAAAGATGTTGACATTTGTCAAACAAACCATACTTATATACATACATACTTACCTACTACATACATATGTATGTATATGTAAATAAATGAATGAGCATCAGTTTTGTATATTCTTTAATCTATTTATTTATTTGAAAGAAATATCGTTAATATAAGTATGTTGTAACAATGTAAGAATACAATATTAAAATAAATTTTAAGTTATTTTACTGATAAAGTAAATATGTATTTCTTAGATCAGTTCTCGTTGTACATTCATAGTGAACGGTCGTCTCAGCGGAGTTTTTATTTCATACTAAACAAAAAAAAATCATACAAAAAATATTCCGAATACACATTGTTAAGGATAAATAACCTTATTTGCGTTGCTAATCTTATCTTGTTCCCAAGGAAATAAAAGATGCACTCGTCCTCCAGGTATTTAAGGTAAACAAGTGAGACTGCTATATTCGGCTGTGCCGAATCTTATATACCCTTTACCAAACTGGGTTTATGTAGTATAGAGATACATACATAAGCACAGAGATATGTAGGTACATATTAATTTTGTGAAAAAATTCATACTTTTTTCTCTAGTGCAATTTTTAGGTTTTTGGCATTACGTTCAATTTTGTGCTTTTTAAATTTTGGGGATTTATTTTATTTTGCTGATTTTTTTAGTTTTGGCGATTTTATTTTCATATAGGCAATTTTTTTTGGTTTTGGTGTTTTTTTTTTTGGTTTTTGGCGTTTTTTTAATTTTGGCCATTTTTTCGTTCTGGCGATTTTTTTGATTTTGACGATTTTTTTCATTTAGACGATTTTTTTATTTTTTATATATATATGCTATTTTTTTATTTTTTTGTGGCAAGTTTTTTAGTTTTGACACTTTTTTCGTTTTGGCTATTTTTTTGGTTTTTAACGTTTTTTTTAAATTTTGGTGACTTTTTTTCTTCCTGGCAATTTTTTTTAATTTTGAAAATCTTTTTTTTTCGATTTTTTGGCGATTTTTTTCATATAGGATATTTTGTTTTTGTTTTGACGATTTTTTCGGTTTTTGGCGTTTTTATTTCTTTTTGGCAATTTTTTTTAGTTTTGACACTTTTTTCTCCTTTTGGCAATTTATTCCGGTTTCTTGCGTTTTTTTAATTTTGGCGACCTTTATTCGTTTTGGTCGATTTTTTGAATTTTTTTTATTTAAGCGATTTTTTTAATTTTTGGCGATTTCTTGTCAGTATTTGGCGTTTTTTTTAATATTTTCGTTTTGGAGATTATTTTGATTTTGGCGCCTTTTTTTTTATTTGTTCGATTTTTTTTTAATTTTTGGCGATTTTTGTTAAAAAAAATTTATTTTGTTTTGGCGATTTTTGCGCATTTTTGTCATTGTAAGAATTTTTTTATTTTGACACTTTTTTCTCGTTTTGGCGATTTTTTTCGGTTTTTGGCGTTTTTTTAATTTTTGGCTATTTTTTTCGTTTCGGCGATTTTTTTGATTTTGCCGATTTTTTTCATATAAGCGATTTTTTTTTTAATTTTTGGCGACATATAGGCAATTTTTTTGGTTGTTTGGCGTTTTTTTTTAATTTTGGCGATTTATTTTCGTTTTGGCGATTTTTTTTTTTGATTTTGGCGATTTTTTTAATTTGTGGCGATTTTTGTTCATATAAGCATTTTTTTGTTTGGTTTGCGGTTTTTGGCGTTTTTTTGTCATTGTGGAAATTAATTTTTAGTTTTGGCACGTTTTTCTCGTTTTGGCGATTTTTTTCGGTTTTTAGCGTTTTTTTTTAATTTTAGCGTTTATTTTTTAATTTTGGCGATTTTTTTCGTTTTGGTGATTTTTTTAAATTTGTGGCGATTTTATAATTTTCGGATTTTTTAGTTTTACCGTTTTTGAAAATTTCAAGAGTTTAACTCTTACAGTTTCCAAGATATAGCAATTTGCAAAATTACATACCCAGCTAAAAAAATATGTATGGAGCATATATGATATACCATATATGGTTCGGATCCGAAAAATTAAGTATATGGGCATATATGATTCATATATATTCATACATTGTCATACATGTATGTGTAAATTCCCTCCACAGTATGCAAAGTTCATATTCATACAATCTTGATTCACAAAAGCGCGCTGCTGTGCAATAAATTAAATTACTAAAATTAATTTTTTTAGACTTGAGAGGGAGGTTGTATTTAATGAAACATTTGTTTGGACAAATAATTCAAAACGAACTAAAAGTCATTTCATTCATCAAAAGTTGAATCAATTATTTAAAAAACACAAAAATTATATTCGTACATAACATTTAGCTTAAGAAATCAGATTAAAAACTAATGCAATTAATTATAAAAGAAAAAATAATCCGTCTAACAATAGTTTTCAATACGTAATATGAACTTTGTTTTTCATCTAGAGAATTTTGTTATTTTCTAAAAAAATTAATGACTGGATTATCGTTTTGATTATTTGATATATTAAATGGGCCACAATGTATAAAATCACACAAGAATGATTTTTTTTTAACAAAAAGTTTTTCTTTTTTAAACGTTGAGGGTACGCATATAAACTTTACATACCGTATGTATTTTCTAGTCGATTTCCAATCCAGCAGTGATAAAATTCCAAGCTTTTTAATTGCAAAAACAATCTTATGTGAGATATCATTTATGCATACATTCTTATATGGCTCCATATATAAAATCTTATATTTATATATGGATCCACATATGAAGAGCTTCATAATTAAATTTTCATATATGAGCCCATATGCTATAATACATTTCATATATTAGTCCATATATTAGTTCATATATAATAGTTTTGCCATGTATAATCCCATATAATAATATGTTGACACTTAGTTCAACATATTATTCCATGACATATAATTTATTTATAAATAGCAACAATCACTTTTGTTTGTCACTGTAAGTCATTTGTTAATATTATTATTAAACATGCCAAAAATGCAATTTACCTTAACATGAAAAGTAGGTCATTTGATTTCCACATTAAACTTATGTCATTGAACTTGCCATTATTCACTTAAAAACAAATATGCCAATACAGCTAATTTAAACACAACAATTAAAAATAGGTCAATAAGAATTCACTTGTTGACCAATAATTGATTAAGCATTTTATTTTATTATAAAATTAATTTAAGCATTTATTATTAAGTTAAAGTAAGCAATTTATTCTTGTTATTATTAAATTAATTTAGTATAACAGCAAGAATTAAAATAAAGAATTTGTCAATCTTCTTAAGGCATTTAAAGTGTTTTACTGATTGATCTTTAATACGTTTTTCAAGTTCAAGTGCTTGAAAGACAACCCGGCAAACAAAATAGTGTCAATACAAGTTTATGTGCTTGGATTGAAATAACTATTGCCAAACATTCATTGGTGACCCCTAATATTTTCTAAATTCACTGAGATTCCCCCCACCAGTGGTAAGGATCTCTCTAGAATTCTTAGGAAATAAACAAACGCGCAAACACGTGTAGAACATCAGTTCAAATATCAACAAAAATACAAAACGGTAGCACAGGGCTACTTTGAAAACTCAAAATAACAACCAGTAGCACAGGGCTACGCTGAAAACGCACAATTACAAACAGTAGCACAGGGCTACAATATCTAACTCTGTTACATTAAAAACTCAGTACCATCCATCAAACGCAATACAAACAATTACGCAAGATGTCATCAGTACAAGAACTTATGAAACAGCAAGAGGCGACTGCAAGCGAGATTGGAAGAGTCATTTCAACCATAAAAGAGGCTCCACTTGACAGATGAACAGCGGTATTTTACAAGGCAAAACAAGGTGAATTAGTTAACCTATGGCAATCGTTCGAAAAGACGGAAAATAAAATTCGGAATGATGCTGCCTTATCAGAAGAGGATCCCTATATTACTAAGGATATTTACAAATCCATTGGCGAACAATACAGTTCTACAATTGAACATATTGAATGTCAACTAAAAAAGTGCATGACACCATATACCAACACATGACACAACCAACCAACATGAACTAGAGGAAGTACGAACACCAGGATTAGCCAGATTAATAACTGCACGTATGACAGCATTAACACGTTTGTTACAAGGTTTGGAAACACTAACAGAAGAGCAGCCAAAACAATTTTATGAGCTAAAATCAGAGACTATAAAAAGGTTATGGTCTCAAATCCAAAAATTTATATGACGACGTGTGGCAACAAATCGAAGATCCATCAAGCCAAGGCTTACATCCAGATGATTACAACAACCTCGAAGACGCAGTCCATTAAACTTGCTGTGCTCGCAGATCAGCACAAACAGCCTATAAGCGATGAATCACAATTGGGAAGCAATTCATCCATACTTAGCCCACTGCCTCTTCTAAAGGTTACGATACCAAAATTCAATGGAGACTATCTGAGTTGGCAACCATTTTTTGATATGTTCAATGAAATGATTCACAAAAAAGCCATGCCTGCCATACAAAAAATGTGGTTTTTGAAAACAAACACCACAGGTGAGGCCGCTAGGCTAATACAAAACTTATCCTTAACAGAAAGTAACTATGAAACGGCTTGGAAAATGCTACAAGACCGCTTCAGCAATCCACGAATATTAACAAATAACATCATAAACAGACTATTGGGCCAACCAAAAATAAGTGATAATCCCTCTGCTACAGCCATAAAAGGGTTACATGACACAACACGGCAATGCATCTCAGCACTAAACAATTTGAATATAGTCGGACGAACGCAAACTACGTCAAAAAGAACTTTAGCTACAGCAACCATTCCCAAGGAAAACAACCATTGCAAACTATGTAGGAATGGAATTCATCAATTATATTATTGCAACAAATTTTTATCGATGTCAGGTTCTAATCGACTGAAGTGGATACAGCAACAAAAACTCTGTATCAACTGCTTCAAGGGTGACCATATGTCAAAACATTGCACAGCAAGCTCCTGTAGAAAATGTAAGAAAACCCACAACACACTTGTGCATTTGGAAAGGCATCCACAGGGCACCAACGCCTTAAGCTTACCATCGAATGACTCCTCCACTGAAAATAAGGCTTCAACATCAACAGTAGCTTAAGCTCAATGTCCCAGAACAGCGAAGGGTTACGTATTGTTAGCCACAGCTCGGGTAAAAATTACAGGCAATAATGGAAGGTCAGGAGTCTTCAAGGCAATATTAGACTCAGGGTCACAAATCAACATTGTGACTAACCGGTTACTAAATCGTTTATCACTCAAGCCATCGCAGACATCCTTATGCATCGAAGGAATCGGCAGTCAATCCAGAAATACAAATCAACGCATTAACGTTAATCTTCAGTATACAACAAGTAACTACAATACAAGACTAGAAGCCTTTGTTCTTCCCAACATAATTCCGGCCCAACATTCAACAGAATTCAACTGTATCTCCTGGCCAATCCCAGAAAACATTCAACTGGCCGATCCTGAATTCAACAGTACTGCTAATATTGACGTTTTACTAGGCGCCGAATATTACATGGAGTTGTTGACCACCGGAAAAATTCACCTCTCACCAGAATTACCAATTTTGAAAAATACAAGGCTGGGTTGGATTTTAAGTAGAAGAATAAGGGAAAACAATAGCAACTCAGCGGTATGCGCAGTATATGGGGAAAACGAAGCAACCACAGACGAACTTGTACAAAGATTCTGGAAACTAGACGAATTCGAGTCAGACAATACTCTCACTGTCGAAGAGAAAAGGTGCAAACTACAGTTCACCCAAACAACAACAAGAAATTCTGAGGGCCGATTTGTAGTTCGGCTTCCCTTTTCAGAAAGCCCAAGCTCCCTAGGAGAGACAAAAAGGTTAGCCTTTTCAAGATTGATGGCTCTAGAAAGGCGTTTATCGATGAACCTCGACCTTAAGCAACAATACGTTGACTTTATGAAGCAATATGAAGAGTTGGGTCACATGACCCGCATAAAAAACTCAGAAGTAGTGGGCCCTCATTTCTATATTCCACATCACTGCGTAATCAAACCTGAAAGTAAAACCACCAAACTTCGAGTGGTGTTTGACGCATCAGCGAAATCTTCAACAGGCATATCTCTCAATGACATATTGTGCGTAGGTCCTCCGACACAAGGAGATCTGTTTGGAATTCTACTACGATTTCGAATGCCACGATTTGTTTTCTGTACAGATATTGAAAAAATGTATCGTCAAATTCTAGTTCATTCAGCAGACCGTAACATGCAACTAATATATTGGAGAAATAATCCAAATGAAGCAGTGGAAACCTACAAACTTAACACTGTGACATATGGAACATCTTCAGCGCCTTATCTGGCAACAAAATGTTTGCAGCAGTTAGCAGACAAAAACATGAAAAATTATCCATTAGGTGCAACAACATTAAGAGATGATTTTTATGTGGATGACGCTATGAGTGGATCTGACAGCCTTACAACAGCAATTGAAAAACAACGACAGTTGACTACCTTGTTACAAGGAGCCGGCTTTAAATTAAGAAAGTGGTGTGCAAATCATTCAAGGCTACTATCTGGTATTTCTCCTGAAGATGTAGAATTAAATCTAGACTTTGATAATCAATCAAAAAAAATTTTGGGGTTAACATGGAATCCCAAGGCGGATATTTTTTGTCTCAGAGCTGAAATTCAAGACAATGATAAAGTAACCAAGCGGTCTATAACATCAGATGTAGCACGAATATTCGATCCGTTAGGAATTGCCGGACCGGTTGTCGTCTCTGGTAAAATATTCATACAACAACTATGGCAATTACAACTTTCATGGGACGAACAGCTGCCAACAGATCTTACCAACCAATGGGTAAT
The DNA here is from genome assembly GCA_905220375.1 of Tachina fera. Taxonomy (NCBI): domain Eukaryota; kingdom Metazoa; phylum Arthropoda; class Insecta; order Diptera; family Tachinidae; genus Tachina; species Tachina fera. The sequence continues at coordinate 48,253,686 of LR999967.1, forward strand.
GTTTCGTCAAAATTTAATATACCTTAATATAAGCACCAAAAGGCACATGTTTGATGGGCAGATCTCCAAAGATACACAAATATACACTTTTGTAGATGCTTCTGAAAGGGCGTATGGCGCCGCAGTATACATACGATCCAAACTACAAGATGGCCGACTCGTAGTCAGACTTTTATGTGCCAAATCACGCAATGCCCCTATAAAAAAGGTAACATTACCAAGACTAGAGCTATGCGCAGCACTACTTGGGGCACAACTTACCACAAGAGTAAAAAGGGAATTAAAGGCTGAAAACATGCCTACATATCTATGGTCAGATTCTGAAATAGTACTGCATTGGATCAATGCAACATCATCGTCTCTTCGTACCTTTGTCGCAAATAGAGTAAGCAAAATTCAAGAACAAACCATAAACATTCAATGGCGACACGTCAGTTCTAAACAAAACCCGGCCGCACAGTGGCTGAAAATCGTTTTTCATTGGCCAAAATTCTGTAACTTTTGAACTGATCAAAATATTGAAGTAATTTTTATTTTAGTGGATAGATATTTAGTTCAGTTTGACTCAGTTTTAATTACATTAAAATTGATTGAGGACTTTTTAAGGAATTCTAGCTCAAAGTTGAACTTTTGAATTTTTTTAACTTTTAGAGTGAAATATGGGTTTATTATTTTTTTATTTATTAAAAAATTTAATATATGGAAATTAGTAATAATTATAAATATGTTTTGTAATAATGGAATTTATTTAATGTTACACTCAAAAAAAATTTTACACTAAAAAAAAATAGTAAAATCAACGATTTTGCTATTATTACAGAAAAATTAAAAATTTTTTGCTGTCTAATTTGCAATTTTGTTTACACTCAAAGAATAGTTACACTTAAAAAAAAACTTTAATAATATTATCTAAAAATATTGCTATTACTACAGAAAAATTTATTATTTTTTGCTGTCAAATTTGATCATTTTAAAAAACATATTAAAAATAAAAACTGCAATAAATTTTAATAGCATTTGTAACAATGGTATGTTCTGTTTATTATTAGTTTTTACTAATAGTATGCTTTTCGTACCTTAAATAACAATGAAAGGCAATTATGATTATTATTCATTTGACTAAAATATTGATTGTAAATATTCCATATTTTGTTCTGTGCTATTTCTGTTCTTTAGTAGTTTTTTGGCTTCTTCATCTAAATCCCGATGTTCCACTTTCCATTGATTTCAAATACTGGAGATGAACGGATCTGACGTTGCCAATAATATATTAAATAGATCTTCATTTGTTGAATTTCGTGAAATTTTTCTAGTATTGTGCTCTCTATAAAATCTGTAATCCTTGTTTCTTTTTTCCTGAGCCTCCTCTGATAGATCTCCAAGTGGCACCAAATGATATTTATTGATATCTTCTCCATGATAAAGGATTTTATGAACTGTTGCAGACATATTTCTCCATGGGTAGTTGGTTGTATATATTTTTGCAGTTTCCTTAGCATAATCTCCAAATTTTCTAGAGTCAATTTCTTCATTGCACGCAAGTACTTCTAGGATTATTTTAAACCTGAAAATAAGGTTTAAATCCACTCCTGTTATTTCAGATGCTGTTTCTGGATCTGAAAAGAATCTTCTTGCGGTATTGCCATCATTTGTATTGCCTGACCCTTGTTTTGGCTGATCTATAATCAATCCTAATTTGCGATATTCATCTAGAACATGTTTCTTTTTTGAACTTCTTAACTCTTTGTTGGTTTCGTTGTTTCTTATTGATCCTGAAGACCCGAAATCCAAATCATAACTGATTTTTAGTTTGTGTTCCATAAGTCGTATTCTTGCATGTAGTGGTGATAATCCAAATTCATATGCATCGGTATTATCTAATGATTTTGTCGGGACTTGGTTTAATTGGGTTGATGTTGCTTGGCATATAATGCAGCTGGATGCAGCCTTCGTGTTAGTCAAAGCCTGACCTACTTTTCCATCTATCATTGTCAGCACTAATTGGTAGCTTACTTCAGTTTGCTGCCCATCTAACTGTAATTGTAATGGCTGTAGTGTTGCAATTTGGGCCTTGATATCACTAACTTCTTTGTTAATGGCATCATGAGTTTCTTTTTTGAATTCAAATTTAATTGGCCTGCAGTATTTCGTAGAAGATGGTGTCTCATTTTTCCAAATATCCATTGTTTGCGTTGTACTAGTCGAAGGCTCTGAATCTTCCAAAATCTTTTTCAATCGCAATGGTACAAATGATACCATGAACATATCTGAGTCCGAAATATTTTCACATACAGCTTGTTTGTATTGTTTTTGTCCCGAGGAACCATCACATCCCCATTTACAAAAAAGAATTAACTTTGTGTTTTCATATTTCTTTAACTCATTTCCTGTTATTGATTGTAGCAAGCGTTCGGCTGTGTGATCAAGTAGAGATTGTAGTTGTACCTCTGCCGAAATTGGTGTGATTGTAATAGTGTCCTTTGATGGCAAACAGTCTATTTTAGCAGCGGTTATGTAATGATATGCTGGATACATATTTGACCCTTTTTCAATCGCACGCAGTCTGAGCTTAATATATTGCTGTTTTGTTAATTTCAAATCCAGAAATAATGCTAATGCCTCCTCTTTTGTGTACTGTATTGCATCACTCGGAGTTGGTATACTTTTAAGAATCCGTTTTGTTCTCACTGGACTAGCTTTAACAACTTTTTCAATGATATCCACTTTTGATAATTGGTTCTGTGATCGTAATTGATGTAGGAAAGATTCTTTTATATTTGTACAACCAATTGCATCGTTAAAATCTTTAAGTTTCCGCCTCTTAGATCTATCACTGCAGTTGCCCATTAATGATTTACGTGGTCTTCCAGCCTTATCTTGCTTTGCTGTTTCTGCAGCGACAGTAAGTTGGCCTTCTAACCAGTTTGCACTTTTTATATAAAAGTTTTGTTTACTGTAGCTAACTTCTTTGTAGCGTTTTTTTAGTGCTTTGACGAAATTAGATAATTGCTCTTGCATTTCGGTGCTACACGAATTTAAGTTTAATTTTATTTTAACGTAACTAAGAACATCTTCCTGCCTGGTTTTTGTTTCTAAAATACTCTTCGGCCAGTTCTTTATAACTGAAGCTCTCCATATTTATCTGAATATTTTTATTTGTTATATTTTATCCGTACAATTAAAGGATTAACTTATTACTGAGTAATCCCTTATGGAATCCGTAGTTTTATACATTTTTAGATACATGTTATTCACACATTGATCTTCAATTTCATAGCAGGTAGTGCATAAATTGAACAAAACTGCACATGTTATTCAGACCTTAATATCAGGTAAAACTGATTAGTATCTCGCCAATATGGGGTTGTTTTTTATCTTTAGTGGTTTAATGTCGCCATTATTGTTATAAAAATGTTTATGACTTTGGTTGACCCTAACATTTGATAACAGGTAAATTCAGAAAGAGATCATATGTTTACTGTAGAACCTATTGTGATAATTTTATGACTTATTTTTTGCTGATCAAAACAAAGCCATTAAACCCTTTCGCAGGTATTATATTTAATTTTTTTTTGTTTTACGTAGTCTAAAGTAAAAAAAAACAAACTTTTAGGCAAAAAAGTGAAAATTTAAGACACTATTGTATACGAGTACTTATAGGGCTGTTTAAATTAATTTGAATTTTTTTTAGAGTAATTTCATTAAAATGAAAAAAGTGTTCTACCCACGGGTCGTCACGGGTGCAAAAGTATATATAGCGTTAAAGAGGACACTTTCACCTTTCTCCTGGTGGTATACGTTTCTTGTTCCCTTTTGTTCCCTAGAAGTTCTATTCCACTAAAATTTAAATTTGAGAAAAATATAGTAGTTTCATAAATATTTCATAACGCCCGTAATATTAAACGCTAGAGCTGTGACCACTTACAACAACTAAAGACTATAGTCCTACCAACATTATAAAAAAGACCGCAGGCCGTTATCGATGATAGCTTGCGAGTAGTAACCATTTATTTTTGATAAAAAACAAAAGAAAAACACCTTTTTCTGAAATTAAAAAAACGGTTGAGTTTGACAGCATGCCACGCCCACAATTATCAATAGTTTAACCTAAGTTTTTGGCTACCTTAATCTGGATATATTAGCTACAAAAAGGCGTAAAAATTTTAAAAATCGGTGACAAAAAAATATTAGACTTTTGGCCAATGAAAAACGATTTTCAGCCACTGTGGGCCGACCTCATCTCAAGAGGTTTAAGTCCAGAAAAGTTATCACAAAGTAAATTTTGGTTTTTTGGGCCAATGTGTTTGCACGGCAACGAGTGTCAATGACCAAAGGAGTTCAACAAAAATCAGAAACCATCCTCCACTGAAGAATTCAAACCAAATTCAGTCAGTGCGCTATCAGCAATTTCAACCTCATTGGAAGACATTATATATAAAATCAACAGCCGAAATTCATTCAAGACACTTCAAAGAACAGTAGCATACATGCAACGCTTCATTCAAAACACCAAATTAGCGAAGAACGAACGTCCGACCAGAAATACACTAAGCCCGTTAGAACTAACTTCAGCTAAACATCTTATAGTCAGAGCTATGCAAATTTGAGATTTTAAAAATGAAATAATTACATTAAACAAGGGGAAAGAGCTCGATAAGACAAGTCCTTTATGTGGATTATCACCCTTTCTTGACGAAAATAACATACTACGCGTTGGCGGAAGATTGAAGGCTGCAAATATCTCATACGAGGCTAAACACCCAATGGTTCTTCCCTACAACGATCCAATTTCAAAATCAATAATGAGAATGTTACACAACGACAATCACCATTGCGGTCCACAAACTCTATTATCCATCTCCAGGCAACAATTTTGGGATAATAAAAGGAAAATCAATTGCCAGAAACACAGTTCAAACCTGTATTCGATGCACCAGGTCAAAACCAAGGCTTATGCAACAAATTATGGGAGACCTACCTGCCCCCAGAGTGACTCCGACTCGACCATTTATAGTATCAGGCGTCGACTATTGTGGTCCACTGTGGGTACATTACAAGGTAAGAGGTAAGAGACCTCACAAGGTCTACATTGCAGTTTTTGTATGTCTCTCAACAAGAGCAGTACATTTAGAAGTCGTTACTGACCTCACTACATAAGCATTTATTGGAGCTCTCAAGAGGTTCATAGCCCGACGAGGACGTTGCCAAACCATCTATTCAGATAACGCCACGAACTTCGTTGGGGCACGGAACCAGCTCGAAGAACTAAACAACGCCATATTTTCCAAACCTTCACAAGACGCAATAACTCGATCTTGCAGTAATGACGGAGTAGAGTTCAAGTTTATACCTCCTAGGGCACCCCATTTTGGTGGGTTATGGGAGGCAGCTGTTAAGTCAGCCAAACAGTTACTTTTACGCAGTATATCAACGGCTTCACTAACGCACGAAGAGTTAGAAACAGTCATCATTGAAATTGAGGCCATTCTGAACTCACGACCTCTGACTCCTTTATCAAGCAACCCAAACGATTTAACAGCTTTAACTCCCGGCCATTTCTTAATCGGGGAACCACTGACGGCACAAGTCGACGCTCAAATGCCTAACCCAACTTGCTAACTGGCAAAAAGATGGAAGCTTGTGTCGCAGCTTAAACACGAATTTTGAAAAAGATGGTGGTCATTGGAATATTTACATCATCTACAAGAAAAACAGAAATGGAAGACGTCGTCTCAAAATGTGGAAGAAGGAAGGCTAGTCATAGTAAAGGAGGACAATCTGCCCGTAATGGAATGGCCGCTGGGTAGAATCCTGAAAACGTATAAGGGAACTGATGGCAAGGTCAGAGTGGCAGATATAAAAACAGCCTCCGGAATAAAGAAAAGACCTATTCATAGATTAGCTCCGCTACTGCAGCAGGAAGAACTACCAACAAATGAAGTAACCAATCTCACTCGCCCGATAACAGTTGAGTGTCCACCGTCAGTTGATGAAACAGAGAGTCCACCATCAAAAAAATCTCCACTTCAATGCTACTTACTATAATAGCAACAATATTTTTAATTCCAGTAGCAATGAGTAGCAATGTCAAAATAACCAACTTTCATGATAACCCAGGACTATATTTTGAGGGAATTGGAAATGTAAAACTAGTGACAGCTGAATGGAGACTAATGATATACTATGACTTAGCATCATTTACGTCCGAGTTGCAGGCCTTCCAGTCAGGAATAGCGACCCTACAACAGCTATGTTCTCCCATTAAACATCAACTAATTTGCAACATTTTGGCAACCAACTTCAATCAAATAAAAACCGAATTGATTCAAGAGAAGGAGCTATTTTCCAGCAGTAGAGTAAAAAGGGGAGCCTTCAACATTATTGGAAATGTTGCACGATCTTTGTTTGGCGTTCTTGATTCCGATTATGCACATGAAATGTCAAACACCATCAAGAATGCTAAGGAAGAATCAGATTACTTGTTTCAACTGCTTAAAAATCAAACATCTATTATTGACTCAACCATCAACATCATCAAGCAAGACGAACAAAGTACTCAAAAACAAATAACGGATATAATTGACAAGATCAATGAGCACGAGAATTCAATATCTAAGCAGGCTGACCAATTAAATCAAATGCAATTAATCTCACTTCTAGCCAACCAGTTGACGTTGACAGCGATAAACTTACAAAGAGTGGAAAGGGAGATTATTGATGTACTAACTGATACCCACCATGGAAAAATTAGTCCACTTTTATTGTCACCAGCTCAACTAAAAAACGAATTAAGGGTAATAAAGGCTCACCTTCCAACACGCCGAACACTTCCAATCGAAGACGACAGTTTGATCCGACTATACAAATTGATGAAGGTCAAAGGAGCAGTAACAAAGAATGAAGTCATTTTCGAAGTAATGTTACCTTTAGTCGACCATCAATTTTTAGAACTCTTTAACATAATTCCAATACCGACCATACTTAATATCAATCAACCCAAAAGAATCATTTCTTGCCATAAACCCCCATAGAGACGAATACATTCCATTCACACCCCATGACATATCAAATTGTATGACGCCTAAGGATGAGGTATTTATATGCAATAACAGACAGTTCAAACTTATGAAGAATGAGGGGAGTGATTCCTGCGAAATCAATATTTTCAACAGCCGACAAACAACTAAATGCAAGCTCATTCGATTGGCAGGCAATTCCACATGGATACAACTAAAGTTTCCAAATAAATGGATCTTCGCTACCACCACAAAATTAGAGATATCAGCAGTTTGCGGTTCCGAACATACCCAATATATAATAAGCGGCACAGGAATAATAGAGATTGAAGCGAGCTGCACACTCAAAGGCACGTTTATCACAATCCAAGGTCTCTTTGGTTTATCGAATACTCTACACACTTCATATGCTCAATTGCGGCCCATAGATCATATTACCACACCGCAAGAAATAAGTAAAATATTCAATACCACCAATAACCAGATTGAAACCCATCAAAACCAACTAAGCGCACTGAAAAGGCAACTAGACGACTCAACCATTGTTCACATACCAGCACTCATCAATTCCAATAGTCTTCACCATCATGCAGTCAGCTATTCTGCGCTTGTAATCTCCATACTATTCACCATTGTAATCATCAACATTTATTTAAAACAGCAAAAGAACAGCAATTCCAAATTCAACCAAACAACCCCTCAGCCAGTTCCACCACCACGAGTAGCACCATCAACCATTGGTCAATGCGGGGGAGAATGTTGACACTTAGTTCAACATATTATTCCATGACATATAATTTATTTATAAATAGCAACAATCACTTTTGTTTGTCACTGTAAGTCATTTGTTAATATTATTATTAAACATGCCAAAAATGCAATTTACCTTAACATGAAAAGTAGGTCATTTGATTTCCACATTAAACTTATGTCATTGAACTTGCCATTATTCACTTAAAAACAAATATGCCAATACAGCTAATTTAAACACAACAATTAAAAATAGGTCAATAAGAATTCACTTGTTGACCAATAATTGATTAAGCATTTTATTTTATTATAAAATTAATTTAAGCATTTATTATTAAGTTAAAGTAATCAATTTATTCTTGTTATTATTAAATTAATTTAGTATAAAAGCAAGAATTAAAATAAAGAATTTGTCAATCTTCTTAAGGCATTTAAAGTGTTTTACTGGTTGATCTTTACTACGTTTTTCAAGTTCAAGTGCTTGAAGGACAACCCGGCAAACAAAATAGTGTCAATACAAGTTTATGTGCTTGGATTGAAATAACTATTGCCAAACATTCATATTTCCATACATGAATTCAAACATATTTATATATAGTTATATACATTCATATACTAAAAATATATGGACCATATATAATTTTTTTAGCTGGGTAGTCAAAATTTCATTAACTGATAGACCACCCTTTAATTTAAATTTTTTTTAATTTTAGTGTTAATTGTTGTAGCCTATATAAAAATAGACTAATTTTACAAATTAAAAGTGTCAATATACATACATACTTACATACAATTGTATGTATATTACATGGGATTTTAAAAGTTTTCGTCACTAATTTTGGAACACCCTTTAATTTTTAAGTTTTATATATTTGTTGTTCTAGCGACCAAAGTTCTAAATACACTGTCCAAATTTCAGACTCGTAGCTTTTACCGTTCCTGAGAAAATAGCCTTCTTCCAAAAACATGAAATATGTTTAATTATTAGGAAAAAAGTTAAAGTTTTCCAACCCTGGAAACGTTGTTTTAGTTTGTTAAATTTAAAAAAAAAATTTAATTATAAATACCAATTTTATTCATACCGAAGTATAAAATAAGTTAATTTAATAAAAAAGTAATAAAAACTTGTTTTCGGTAGTTATTTTCTATGGGAAAATAGACTTTGAGTTTTCCAGCTCTGAAACCATCTGTCCGATTTTGCTGATTTTCAATAGCAAAAATTTTCGGAAAATTTTTGACACACCAATCCAAGAACAAAGTCTCTAGCTCTTCTGGGAGCTTGGGAAATCCGATACACGTACAGACAGACGGACATCGCTGTTCGTCTTCCCTATGCATAAGGATCCAGAATATATATACTTTATGGGTCGCTTATTAATATTATAGAAATTAAAAACGGAATGACAAACCTATATATACCCTTTTACCATTTTTTGGTAAAGGGTATAAAAATGTACCTAACATAATAAAAATGAAGAAGATTTGGCTCAAGTTCGCGTCGAACTTGAGCCAAACGTTATAAAATTTAAAAAAACTACTAACCCAATTTATAATTTAAAATATCTCTTATACCGAAAAATAACAGTTGAAGAACCACACAAACGTTCTGGACTCGTACAGTGCCATAATTGTCAAGAACATGGTCACACAAAAACTTACTGCAATTTACCTTCAGTTTGTGTTATCTGCGGTTAATTGCACGGTACTGCTAGTTATATTAAACCTAAGGATCTAGCAGAAAAAAATTTAGTAATTTTTGAAGTAATCCCACCGCTAACTACAAAAGATGTCCTGTATATTCTTTCGTTAAACAGACTATGGGAAAAAACCTAAATTCGCTCCAGCACAAACAGCAAACGCTTACTTTGCCGCTTTTGCTCAAATGAGCCAACCTGTCACTTCATGTTTATCATATGCTGATGAAGCTAAGGCTAGTTCTATTCCCACACAAAATATTCCACCTCCAAATAATTCAACAAATGCGAACTCAAGCTTTAACTTTAGTCGCCTTGAAGCTACTCTTAAGAATCTGGTGCTGTCCTTAAATAATTTTACAACAAATATGACTATCATGATGCAAGAATGCTTAGAATGTAGAATACTCTGCTTCAAGCATTAGTTAACAAGCCATGAACACTTTAAAAATATGTTTGTGGAACGCTTATGGCATCCGCCAAAATAAAAACGAGCTTGAGCACTTCCTCGCCGAAAAAATATTGATATAATGTTGGTTTCTGGGACTCATTTGGCTTCAAAAAGTATATTAAAAATGATTGGCTACATTTTATATGATTCAAAGGACCCAAGAGGAAGAACTTGCGTGGGATCAGCAATTTTAATAAAACCAAGACTCAACCATAATACTATTGAGAACATATGTGAGGAACATCTACAAGCAACGAACATATGTGTCAAAAATTTTGTCATATCATCAATTTACTCCTTTCCTAGAATCGCAATTACTAAGGCTTAATACGAGAATTTCTCCCATGATTGTTACAATATGTAGCCCACTGAGAAGTACTCTACATCACTCATATGTTAAAATGGTCAGTCGTGTTAATTAGCTGCTATTCTTAGTAGTCATTGCACGGAAAACATTGCGCTTAGAACACCCGAAGGTGTTGAACCTAACATTGCCAATCTTAACGAAAATATTAAACAGGCTGCTGAATATACAACTTCCTCCCATCGGCAGACTGGGTTTAAAAGAATATATTCTACGGATGATGAACATCTCATATGTGAAAAAGAGCTAGAAGAAAAGGGCAACAATACAGATCACCCCGAAATAAAATTAGATTAAAAGAGTGCACTAAAAGACTCCAAGAGCTGCTTGCATATGAAAAAACGGCATCTCTTAAAAAATATCTGGAAAATCTCGGTGTCACACACACATCTACTTATTCTTTGTGGCGCGCTGCGAAAAGAATTAAAACACCCGTTGAGTTTAAACCACCTCTGCGCACTTCTACCGGAGTTTGGGCCAGGAGTGATATTGAAAAAGGTAAATTATTTGCATGGCATTTAAAATACGTGTTTACCCCAAACACATGTACTGACGTACAAAATCTAATTTCTGAACTCAACCCGCAAAAGCACCTATTATTGATGGAATTAGTAACCAGAAGCTAATAAAGTTCCTTCTCTACAAGAAAAGGTACCATAGACTACTTTCAAGAGAGACTTCGAAGGCTGGGCGGAGAATGGACAGAATTTGAATCTAATGATAATAGAATTCCACTAATTTAAAATATTCAATTTGATCATAAGTACTTTCATAAGGCCGTCCTACAATACAGAGATATCTTTAAATCATCTATGTTGAAGGTGCTACAGCCTTCAGCCAAACCACAAGGCCCACTTCCACAACAAAACCAAACCGCATGTGCTAACGTGACATCAGCGGATACCGATAAGCTGTCGAAGATTATTCGTAGACAAGCAACAATAATGGCAACGTTTGTCCCATTAATCAAGGCGAACTGTTTTCAATACTGCTTTGCTTTCGGCGACCACTCTTTGCATTTACAACAGACATTGAAAAAATGTATCGCCAGATGCTAATACACCCAGCCGACAAAAGATTCCAAATTATTATATGGAGACATGACCCGTCTACACAAATCAAATATTCAAATATTATCTTAGTAGTGATTGCACGGAAAATATTGCGCTAAGAACACCCAATGACATTGAAACTAACATTGCCAATATTAACGAAATTATTAAACAGGGTGCTGAACATGCCACTACCTCCGATCCGCAGTCTGGGTTTAATAAAATTTATTCCAGGGATATTGAACATCTCGTGTGTGAAAAAAAAAGAGCTAGAAGGGAACAGAAACAACACAGATCACCCCAACATAAACTGAGGCTTAAAGAATGTTCTAAACGACTTCAAGAGTTGCTTGCATCTGAAAAAACTGCATCTCTTAAAAATTATTTGGAAGGTCTTGATGTCACACCAACATCTTATTACTCTTTGTGGCGCGCTGCTAGAAAGCTTAAAACACCCTTTGAGTTTAAGCCACCTCTGCACACATCTACCGTAGGTTATGCAAGAAGCGATACGGAAAAATGTAAAATATTTGCTGAACATTTAAAATCCGTATTTACCCCAAATACATGTACTGGTGTTGCTGATTTGCCGAGTGTATTTGCTCTACCCCCTCGAGCCTTAAAGTTTAAGATGCGTTATGTACATAAAGTAATTGCTGAACTCAAGCCAAAGAAAGCTCCAGGTATTGATGGAACTGATGAACTTGCCGCATATTGCAATAAGATTCTTGATGTTTATTTCTAATGCCATATTACGACTGGAGTACTATGCACGACTCTGGAAGCTTGCAAAAATCAAAATGATTCCAAAGCCGGGAAAAGATCATACTAAAGCTGAGTCATATAGCCCAATAAGTTTGCTGTCAGCTATGTCAAAACTCTTTGAAAAGCTGTTCATGACAAAATTGTCCCCAATTTTAACTGATAGTGGGTGCATCCCAGACCATCAATTTGGTTTTAAAAGTCAGCATAGCACCATTGATCAAACTCATAGATTGGTTCAATTTATAAGAAAAACATTTGAGGAAAAGAAGTATTGTTCTGCCCTGTTTATTGACGTTTCTCAGGCATTTGATAAAGTGTGGCATGAAGGCCTAATTTTAAAATTAAAATTATATCTACCAATAAATTTAGTGAATTTATTAGAAAGTTACATTACTACCCGGAAGTTCACGGTTGTGGAAGGAGAATTCATGAGTGTGCCCGAATCTATAGTGCCACAGGGTAGCATACTGCGGCCAGTTTTGCATTTGATCTATACTTGTGATATGCCTTTGAGCAGCAATATCCATACATCTACGTTTGCCGATGATACAGCCTGCCTTAGTATGCATGAAAACCCTCACGAGGCTTCCCGATATCAACAAGAACATATTACACAATTGGAAATGTGGTTGAACTTATGGAGAATTAAGGTAAATGAACAAAAGTGTGTCCATATAACGTTTACCCAAAGAAGAGATACTTGTTCCATAATTTGAATCAATAATCAAAATATTCCTCAACATTCCCAAGTAAAATACCTTGGTATACACCTTGATCGAAGGCTTACAAGCCAACATCATTTTAATTTTTGGCTAACTCAGATGAAACTTAAGTTATCTCAAATACACTGGTTGATTGGCAGAAATTCAACACTTAGCCTGGACTGTAAACTTTTAATATACAAGTCGCTTTTCAAGCCAATATGGTGCTACGGTATCCAGTTATGGGACACTGCTTCATCTTGCAATGTAGAGAGAATCCAACGAAGGCAAAACAAAATTTTACGGTTAATAACATCGGCTCCATGGTACATCAAAAATTCCAATATCCATCGTGATTTAAATATGCCACTAGTGATTGAAGAAATTGCAAAATACGCAGGCAAATATTTAACAAAACTCGAAGCACATCCTAATCCGCTTGCTCGTAATATTTTGAACTTTACTGCACACATCCCCTTTAAAAAGAGGGACACAAGGGCTCTATTACTCAACACTCCAGATTGGATTTCTTGAAAATACTTTTTTTGTACTTTTTTGTAAATGTTTTTCTTTTTTGATTATCACTACTTATGTATTATTTATAACTATTAACAAGTTTATGTCCGATAGTGGTCGGTCCTATTAATTATATTTTAGATTCAAGATTTGAATACTTATTGTTAGTTCATATTTGAAGATAAAAGAAATAAATACATGTATTAAAAAAAATATTATCAACTCAACACCATTACATACGGTAGCCGATCTGCATCATATTTAGCTAAAAAATGTTTGGAAGGAATTGCCATGGCGCAGTATCCCTTTAGAAGCCAATTTTTACTTTAAAATTTCTATGTGGATGATGGAATAGGCGGTAGTGATGATTTGAATGTGACACTGACAGTGCAGTAAGAACTGACACATATACTAAGGACACTTGGTCTAAATCTAAAAAACTGGAATACCAATCGTTTAAAACTACTTCAAGGAATTGAAAGGAAAGAGCAAGAAGTAAATTTTGACTTCAACAGCACAGAGGGTCAAGCGGTAAGAATCTTGGGCTTCACTTGGATGCCAAGGGCTGACACATTTTGCGTGAAGGTCCAGGATATGTAAAACAAATTAATAAGCGAACAGTAACGTCGAATTTAGCAAGACTTTTCGATCCGTTAGGTATACTTGCACCAATTATTATAACTGTGTTCATTTAAAAACTTTGGGAAACAAAATTGGAGTGGGATGGAGTATTGCTAGCAAATTTACACAAAAGATTGATGACATTCCGTACTAAATTGGAACAATTAAACAACCTAGAATTGTCACGACATGTTATTGACATATTTCATATTTCATCAAACACACAAATTCATGCCTTTGCGGATGCTTTATGAAAGGCATATGGTGCAGCTGTATACTCAGATCTATTATCGAGAACGGGCAGCTAATCGTAATGTAATCGTGTGCAAGATCCGTGTTGCTCCTTTAAAACGCCAGACTTTGCCACGTCTCGAACTTTGCGCACTGAACCAGTGCTGCCAGATAAATGTTGCCTCTGTCCCCAATTTAAAACGTCATGTCCCCAAAAATCCCCATTTCAAAAGAAAAATCCTAATTTTTGTCCCCAAAAATATTTTGTTAATTACCAAATTCACAAAGAGATAAAAAATTGTCATAAACGATAAATTCTTTCGTTGAAAGATGACTAACTGTTTGAATTTTTTGATTTTAATTCGAAAATATTAAGATATGTCCATTGTGCTGATATGGTTTTATTATGACATTAAAGTTAAAAAAGATTTACTAGATACTTCCTTGCAGCGTAACTGATTTCTTTAATGCATTTTTCGCGAGCTTTTGGTTTTTTCACGAACTTGAGTTTTTTCGAGTTTATTTTATTTCTTACAGTTTTTGCGATTTCTAACAAATTTTAAGGATTGTTTTCGATTTACCGAATTCTCTCGAATATTGCAAAAATTGAAAAATGAAAACAAATTTGCAAATTTTCTTTCTTTCTTGCAATATTCGCGATAAAAGCGATTTGACGATTTCTAACGAATTTTGATAATTGTTTGTGATTTTGCGAATTTTCGCGATTTTTTTTGCAATATTCGCAATGAAAGCGAATTATGGCTTGTTTAAAATTTTGCATTTTTTGTTGCGAATTTCTTTTAGTTTTGCAAGAGATTTTCGCCGCAGTAAATATTTTAATAATATAGTATCCATATGATACAAAAATATCCATAACAAGGCAGGAATTTTGACTAGAGTTGTTAAGTCGTCAAATTTAATCGTGTTGCAAAAAATTAATTTACGCAAAGAATTCTTTTTTTTTTTTTTTTAATACATGTATTTATTTATTGTATCTTCAATTATGAACTAACAATAAGTATTCAAATCTTAAATCTCAAAATATAATTATTAGGACCGACCACTGTCGGACATAAACTTGTTAATAGTTATAAATAATACATAAGTAGTGATAATAAAAAAAATATATAAAAAAGTATAAAAAAAGTATTTTCAAGAAATCCCATCTGGCGTGTTGAGTAATAGAGCCCTTGTGTCTCTCAAAGTTCAAAATATTACTAGTAAGCGGATTAGGATGTGACTCGAGTTTTGTTAAATAGTTGCCTGCGTATTTTGCAATTTCTTCAATCACTAGTGGCATATTTAAATCACGATGTATATTAGAATTTTTGATGTACCATGGTGCCGATGTTATTAGCCGTAAAATTTTGTTTTGCCTTCGGTGGATTCTCTCTACATTGGAAGCTGAAGCAGTGCCCCATAACTGGATACCGTAACACCATATTGGCTTTAAAAGCGACTTGTATAATAAAAGTTTACAGTCCAGGCTAATTGTTGAATTTCTGCCAATCAACCAGTGTATTTGAGATAACTTAAGTTTCATCTGTGTTAGCTTAAAGTCAATATGATGTTTCCATGTAAGCCTTCGATCAAGGTGTATACCAAGGTATTTCACTTGGGAATGTTGAGGAATATTTTGATTATTGATTCAAATTATAGAACAAGTATCTCTTCTTTGGGTAAACGTTATATGGACACAATTTTGTTCATTTACCTTAATTCTCCATAAGTTCAACCACATTTCCAATTGTGTAATATGTTCTTGTAAATATCGGGAAGCCTCATGAGGATTTTCGTGCATACTTAGGCAGGCTGTATCATCGGCAAACGTAGATGTATGGATATTGCTGCTCAAAGGCATATCACAAGTATAGATCAAATACAAAACTGGCCCCAGTATGCTCCCATGTGGCACACCGGATGATATAGATTCGGGCACACTCATTAATTTCCCTTCCACAAACGTGAACTTCCGGGTAGTAATGTAACTTTCTAATAAATTCACTAAATTTATTGGTACATATGATTTTAATTTTAAAATTAGGCCTTCATGCCACACTGTATCGAATGCCTGAGAAACGTCAATAAACAGGGCATAACAGTACTTCTTTTCCTCAAATGTTTTACTTATAAATTGAATTCTAAAACCAAATTGATGGTCTGGGATGTATCCACTATCAGTTACAATTGGGGACAATTTTGTCATGAACAGCTTTTCAAAGACTTTTGACATAGTTGACAGCAAACTTATTGGCCTATATTACTCAGCTTTAGTAAGATCTTTGCCCGGCTTTAGAATCATTTTGAGTCCAGAGTCGTGGATAATACTCCAGTCGTAATATGGCATTAGAAATAAACAGCAAGATTCTTATTGCAATATGCGGCAAGTTCATCAGCATCTTGTTACTAATTCCATCAATACCTGGAGCTTTCTTTGGCTTGAGTTCAGCAATTACTTTATGTACATAACGCATCTTAAACTTTAAGGGTCGAGGGGGTAGAGCAAATACACTCGGCAAATCAGCAACACCAGTACATGTATTTGGGGTAAATACGGATTTTAAATGTTCAGCAAATATTTTACATTTTTCCGTATCGCTTCTTGCATAACCTACGGTAGATGTGCGCAGAGGTGGTTTAAACTCAAAGGGTGTTTTAAGCTTTCTAGCAGCGCGCCACAAAGAGTAATAAGATGTTGGTGTGACATCAAGACCTTCCAAATAATTTTTAAGAGATGCAGTTTTTTCAGATGCAAGCAACTCTTGAAGTCGTTTAGAACATTCTTTAAGTCTGAGTTTATGTTGGGGTGATCTGTGCTGTTGCCATTCCCTTCTAGCTCTTCTTTTTTACATACGAGATGTTCAATATCCCTGGAATACATTTTATTGAACCCAGACTGCGGATGGGAGGTAGTGGCATGTTCAGCAGCCTGTTTAATAATTTCATTAAGATTGGCAATGTTAGTTTCAATGTCATTGGGTGTTCTTAACGCAATATTTTCCGTGCAATGACTACTAAGATATTTTTTGAATCCCAGCCAATTAACACGATTGGTCATCTTCATATATGGGTGAGGTAAGTCACTTCTTAGTGGGTTAAAAAATGTAACGATAGTGGGGGAGTGATCGGAGGAGAGATCAAGAGAAGTTTCAATATTAATTAAATCCCTAGAAATATTTTTCATTACGCCAAAATCAATAACATCCGGAATTTTTCGTACGTCAGTAGGCCAATAAGTGGGCTCCCCACTCGAAATAACATCTAAGCCCATTTTTGAAATTGTATTAAACAAAGCTCTACCTTTAGGTGTTAAAAGACGCGATCCACTTTACGTATGCTTTGCATTGTAGTCTCCAGCTGCCACGAAACAAGATCCAAGCGATTTGTAGAACTTCTCATACTGATCTTCGGTAACTGAAAATCTGGGAGGTGAGTAAATTGATGATATTACGAAATTAGAACCAAAATTTTCTACAAAAATATTCGTAGCTTGCATATATTCTTCACTAACGTTGTCAAGAATATAGTGCTTGAGTCTTGACGTAATTAGAATTGCAGATCCACCGCATGCTCTCCCTCTAGGGTCCTTTGTATCATACATAGTGTAGTCATTTATTTTGAAAAAGCTTCTCGAAGTCAAATGTGTCTCAGAGACCAACATTATATCAATATTTTTTTCCATAAGGAAGTGCTCAAGTTCATTTTTATGTTGGCGAATGCCGTTTGCGTTCCAGAAACATATTTTTAACGTGTTCATGGCTTGTTAATTAATGCTTGAAGCAGAGTATTCTGCATTCTCAGCATTTCTTGCATCATGTTAGTCATATTTGTTGTAAAATTGTTTATAGTTTGCACCAAATTGTCAATAGTAGCTTCAAGTCGACTAAAGTTAAAGCTTAAGTTTGCATTCGTTGAATTATTTGGAGGTGGAACATTTTGTGGGGGAATAGAATTTGTTTTAGCAGCATCGGCATACGATACACGGGTAGTAACTGGTTGGCTCATTTGCACACAAGTGGCGGAGTAAACGTTTGCTGATTGAGATGGAGCTGATTTGGGTTTTTGCACCATAGTCTGTTTGACAAAAGAGTACACAGGACAAAGAAGACTTGAGCCTAACAATGAATTATTTCTGATTAAAATTCAATACAGTTTAATTTAAATATCTAAAAATTTCCCATTTAATACATCATGGCCACGTGACAAAAATATGTTCACTTGGCAATCACTGTTCACTTGGTTATCACAGTTTCAGACGGCTGGAATAACTAAAATAAAACTGTAGAATGCAACAACAAGTAACATAGACCACTACAAAAATACTTACATGCATGTACCGATGGTACATCGAATAAGTAAAAATAATTAATGTGATGATCGTAAAAAGATAAGTAAGAATAGTTAAACATACTGAGGTAGAGTAAAATAATTTCGTGCTAACCTAAATAGAAAAATGAAAAATTGGAAAAAACAGAAAATTAATAGTGATACTTATAAATGTGTTTACCAAAGGTAAATCACAACAAAGGTATACACAACAATCGTTTCTCATATTCCGTTTCATTGTACATTTAAGTTAAATAGCTGATGTTAATAAGAATCTCTAGCCAAGTAGATAGACTAGGGTGCTGATGAAGTGCGTGGCTGCACAGAAAAGTATCGGTATTTCCCCCAGCTTAAAGTCTAAGTTTAATTTTTCTTCTCTTCTTTAGAAACTCACATTAATTAATAAAAAATATAAAAAAATATTTAATTCAATAAGAATTAAAATTACTGAACTTGAGCCTAACTATGAATTATTTCTGATTTCACATTTTTTTAAATAAAAAACATAAAAACATATAAATTTTTTATATTTGTTTGTGAATTTGACTATTTACAGGCTTAGAAATTTCCTTAATACTACTTTTTAGCTAACTTGCGATTTTCTTCGTTTTTACCACATTTTTTTATTTTTAATGGTTTTCCGATTTTGCAACTTCTCGCGAATTTTGCGAACTGTTTTTCAGTTTTTTTTCTATAATATTAAAATTTATTATTTATTATTCCTAAAAGTTTTGTCGATTTTTAAACTATATGAGACTTTCTGATAATCCCGCTGTTCATAAGTTTGTTTTGCAAATTTTCGTAATTTTCGCGATTTTTGCCGAATTGTTTGCACTTCTTACCCTCATACCTAAATAAGAGCGGCAAGCGTTGCCTTTGCAGCAGAGTACGCACTTTCAGTACATGTAAATGTAAAATGTTATTTCATTGTACTGAAAATATGTACAATGCTGCTAACGCAACGCTTTCCGCTCTTATTTAGGTATGCGAGTTGCAGTTTTATTGATTTTTAATCAATATTATGGATTGTTTAAAATTTTGCGAATGCTCGCGGTTTTTTGCAAAGTTTGCATAAAAGCGGGGTTTTAGATGTTTTTTAGCTTCCTAACAGTTTTGCAATCTATTGTGGTTTTCGCTTTATAAAAATATAATTACTTTTGTAATTAACATTAAAACTTTTTAATTTTCTTTTTATGTTGCAATTAAAACTTTTTCTAAGCACCAATTTGATTTACATATTTTGCTATGTTGTCAACACTGTTTTTGATTTGTAGCCATAAAAATAGAAATAAGCTTAATTTGACTACAATGATAAATGTAGCATGGACAGCAACCTTGAGAGTGTTGCCTTCTTACCGTCAAAATAATCCTTCTCATATAAACAAATGCATTATATTCTTAATATTTTGTAGTCGGTTGACTGCTGTGTTGAATATGTTTAGTGCTTTAAACTTAAAACTCGCAACAGCTGCGAAGACGGGTTTGCCTATGCAAATATTTATTTTTGTTGTATTACCATCTCCATTAAATAGTATGAATGCAACACTACTCTAAAGCGGGTGCCAGACACATCAATATTCAGCTTCAATATATGTGGTTGTGTGCATTTGTTTATAAAAAATATTCACACTAATACCATATGTGTGACTATTTTGGTAAACAAACGCACACAACCACATATATTGAAGCTGAATATTGATGTGTTTATAAAAAATATTCACACTAATAGCATATGTGTGCCTATTTTGGTAAACAAACGCACACAACCACATATATTGAAGCTGAATGTTGATGTGTCTGGAACCTACTTAAAAGATATTAGTAGTAGTAGTAGAATGTATGAGCCCCAGCAATAAAAATTGTCAAATTTGGGTAATTAAAATCGAAATTTTGTAATTTATGGGCTAAAATTTACATATTAAGGTAATTACTGTCAATGGTGCGAAGTGACGAGGGTTATGGACGGTTTGTACGTAGAAAAGGGTAGTTTGATGTCGGCCCGTCGATGTGTGTTTGTTTTAATTTTATGGTTTGATATCCGTTCGCCGATGCGCATAGTTAATTATGTAGGCACGTGGGGCTTGTTTGTACGTAGAATGTTTTTTCGTTTGTTAAGCGGTTGCAGCAGGTTTATGATTTTATATTGTGTGTGCGTGTGTGCATAGTTTAGTTTTTTGTAATATTCTTTTGTTTGTACGTAGTATGTTTTTTCGTTTGTTAAGCGGTTGCGGAAGGGTACTTGAGAAAGAAATTGTGTGGAAATCTATGAATGTTTTTTGTTGTTGGTTTTATTTAGTTTGATTTTTCTATTTCCTATATTTAAAGAGTTTGAAGAGGTAAACGAAGTATGTAATTTATGAACTTATTTGAAGGTTGGAAAAAATGAAGTGTAAGATATTTATGATTGTCAAAGGGAATTAGAGATGCGTGATCATGGGAGCCAACGTTATGCTCATACGTGTGTATGTTTTTACAATAACTTGAGCGTTGGCAGATGAGTAAGTAGTCGTATATGTATATGTGCAATGCCGAGTACAAATCTGGCATTTTCTTGTGTTCTAATCATTTTTTAAAATGTGTGCAACGCCTTTCACATTATGTTTTTTTTTTATATGGAATACAAAACGGAAATGATAAACGTTACCACTAGGGCACACTGTTGCGATGTCACAAAATATCATAGTGTGCACTCGGCATTACTTTTTGTTGTTTGTAATATTCGTTTTTTTAGCTGGGGACATGGAAGGGTATTTTAGAAAGTAATTATGTATGCTGGTGAGATATCAATATTTTGTTTTTGTTGTTGTTGTTGTTTGATTTTAATTTTTTTATGTGTAAAGAGTTTGAAGAAATGAATAAAATATACAATTTATGCGTGTTGTATTTATTCATTCTTTTCACTTCTTTTGTAAAGAAATTGAAGTTTGTGATATTGAGGATTGTCAAAGATTGGTTGTTATTTTCACTGCTTGCTGACATTTGTCTCTGTCTCTTGTACATACCATATACATATAAATAAATGATTGAACAAAATTTTGAATATTTTTTAATCTACATATTTATTTTAAAGAAATATCGTAAATATATGTTGTAACAATGTAAGAATAGAAAATTAAAATAAATTGTTTAGTTTATTTCTTGATAAAGTAAATATGCATTTCTTAAGGCACAAACTCCATAACTGTGATAGCTGCAGTAAATTTATTCTGGATATTTAAGTTGTATATGCTTAAAGTTGATGCAGCCAATATCCTCGATGTTGAAAACTCTAATTTGAAGTAGTTTTTCAAACCATTTCTTCTTTTCCACACCCTTAACATAGATTGAATAATGTTTTAAATTGGATTTTAAAAATGTTACAACACTCTTAAATGATATTGATCCGTCATTCCAATTCGCTTCTCTTTGTTTTGCTATTGATAATCTTTTGAAGTTAAACGGTGGTTTAATAATAAAATTTATGTGCTCCTTATTGTTAAAAACAATTGCTATTTCTTTTGCAATGAAGATGTTTGAATTAGACTTAAATCCTTGCATATCGATGAAAACTTTATCCCCAGTCATCTTATTTTATTATTTTTTATTTTTTTTTACATTATCTTACGAACTTGACCTTTTAAGGGTATGTATTCTATTATACGGTCGTGGATGAGTATACAAAAAGCTGATGTATCGGTAGGTATATTGGAGTCTGTTTCAATTTCAATTTTTATATCAACAGGACCGTTAGAGAGGGCTTCGTTTTGATGACTGACATCTACTACCACTATCGGCACACTATTTTTAAATTCTTGAGCAGTTAGAAGTGGTTGTGATTCCCTCATGTAGTAGCTTTGTTGAAACCGTAGATACATATCATATAGAATGGCATACCGATCAGTTTTAAATTTTATATTTAGATCATCATATGGGTACGATTCGGAATTTAAATGCCCTTTCAAATTGTTTAAATTACAATGAACAAACTTATTTTCTTGTTGAAAAGCAATCAACACAAAACGGGGTCGTTCTCTATTTGCAGCCAATTTAACATTCCATATATAGCTAAATACAGGAATTTAGTTGAGGATTAATGTGACAATCCCAACTGCGAAATGCCATTGGTATAGAAGCACCACTGTTAATAATTTTAATCATATTCAATTTGCTCAGATCGGATAATTGTACATGCGGAATTCTCCATGAGATGTTTGAGATACTAATTTTTGGTTTGTCAGTAGCAACAGTTGAGTATACGAGTTTTTCATCGTTCTTACTACGTAAGAGAACCAATTCATGTTTACCGCTGAGTATAATTTTATTATAGTCTTCAGCGAAACCTAAAAATAGTTTCAGTGGTACATAGAAATTAAAGTGTCCATTTGAAATATCCAAATCATCGAGTTTGTTCCATCCTGCATTGTACAAGCCAACACTTTCTGTTGGTGATAAGGAAACAAAATTTTTTAGGCTGCTTGTAATCGCTAAATGTCTTGTATGATCAATTTCTATGCCATTAAGTTCATATCGAATTCCGTCAAAGAGATGTGCCACAAAGTTATTTTTTAATTTTAGATTTAAAAACGAAGATATTTTGCTGTCATTATCATCTACAATACTTCCCTCAACATATATGTAGCTTTCGCTAGGTAGCACATATAAGTCTTGATTTTGTATTGAAATTCGAATCTCATCATTATTGTTGAAGGATTGTAGGTATGGTGTATATGTGTGATAGTCCTTTTTAATTATACTCTCGTCTGATTGAGGTTTTTCTAAAACATCTAGTATGTAACTCATTTCTTTGTCAACTTTAAATTAAGAGACTTTAAAAATTTTTTATTTTCTTGAGTCAAATATTTTTTGTGTAATGATCTCTTTAATTGTGGTTTGGTTTGCAATAGTGTTTTATGAGTGTATCCAATTTTATCCTTAGATTGCTTGACGTTGTATATTATCATTATTTGCTAGATCTCAAATGTATTCGTGTTGTAATTTCCTCTCCTCGAAAATTAATTAAATCACCGTTCTGATCAACTATGCGTAGAGTAAGAGAACTTATCTCTCGGCAGTTAACTGGCAAATAGATAAGATTTCGAGGAATCTGAACAATTTTATACCCTGGGGGGACATTGATCGCAAATTCATGTAATGTGTGTGCTTGTGAGTTATTCGTATATGTGTTAACCGCTATACTACATTCAACACGCAAGATATTCACGATGCAAATATTGACTGGTAGATCTGAGTAATGGTCTTGGTTAGGAGCTAGAATTTTCTTATTGAATCCAAAAAGTTTTCCAATTGTATTATCTTTGTTAAAGTATATGGTATCCTTAAAGCTATTAACTCTAACTTGCATTGTATTGTTATTACCTTCTATACCAATTTTATTTTCCGGACAATACTGCTTATAGTTATGTTTAATATAATCAACTATATCATTCAATTCATAAGATCCTATTGGTATTTTAATTACATGTTCACCAATATGAGGAAAGTAGTTAGCAGATAACTCAGATGAGTTTGAGCTAAGAATAAGTCTTATTGATATTATGATTGCCTGATTACAAATAAGTAAAATTAAACACAGCACTTTGTATAAAAAAGGAAGTTTATATTTTATTTAAATATATTAGATACAAATATAGACTTATATATACACTTAACTACAATATTTCATTTTTATTGATCCAAGAATTACGTTGATTAGAAAACCCTAACCATTTAACATATGCCTTCTCTCCTTTAGTTTTAAGAACTTTTTCAACTAGATATGTATTTGGATATCTAGTTTTTGAAAGTTCTTCATCATAGAACCCACCTTTGATAGGATTACCACGATAGTCTTCTAATATGTATGTGGCTGGATATGTATTTTGAACTCTTTTAATCGTGAAAATTTCTGTGGTCCAATTTGGTGTATATCCTTTTTTAAAAACATGTTTATATTTACTTATGCGCACATGATCTCCCACATTGAACTTTGATAATTTGAATAGTTTTAAGCGGTAATATACCGTGTTTAATAATTTTTTCTCATTTTTATAGCATTTTGATGGTGCGATGAATTTTCTTATAATATATGTATTAATCAAGTCTTTGTAAATGTCGAGCCAGTTATAAGACCCATTAAAGCTAAACTCTTTCCACATCATTCCTTTTATTGTTCTGGTAAATCGTTCTACTATTGATGCTTTCATTCTGCTATATGTTGAGTAGTGATTAATGTTGTATTTATTCATCAATTTTCCAAAGTGTTTATTGAAAAACTCTTTACCATCGTCTGTTTGCAAGTTTTTTGGTATTCGCCCCAGTTGAAAAATATTCTGGATAGCCTGGGTTGTTTCCAATGCAGTCTTTCTTTTCAAGGGTACTGCCCAGGCAATTTTGAAAATGTATCAATTACGGTCAGCAAAAATCGATAATCTCTATTGTCTGCAGAATAGTTCCCCATTTCAACTAAATCAGCTTGCCAAAGATCATCTATTCCTTTCATAACAACTCTTCGACGTGGAAAATTTTTTCGTGCTTCCTTATGCAGTTCATTTACTAAATTTCTTTTTGAAGTCATTATTTAACGTATTTTGAATTTTAAGGGATACGTTGAGTTCAGAGTGGGTTCATTTAAGTACTGTCGACGATCATATTTCTTACATACCCATAAATTAACTAATTTATCTTTTTAATTTCTTTTTCAAAAAATAGTTTCATACTTAACATTTTTTCCTGAAGTTCATTGAGTTTTTGACTTAAGCTCATGTTGATTTCATCTCGAACCTGTTGAATTTGACTTTGCAGAAGCAATTTATTAACAACGTCGTTTCCATCCAAAGCTTTTGCCACATTTTTGATTCTTTTGTTTTGAACGTCAATGTTATTAGTTTTATCCATAACGAAGCCCAGCAGCTTAGGAACATTTTTCACAAAAACTGTGGCAGTTGTATCATTAAGATATTGCCCGAACTTATCGATGGACATGATATATGCAGATAAATATTATTCTATAATTTTTGATTCATATAATTCTTCGATAATTGAGACAATTTTGTTATTGTGATTAGTATGACCTGCAGCTTGTGATGCTAACAATAGCCTAAGGCGATCTACCAACTCATTAGGATTATCCCAGTACATATAGTTAGCTTTGTATGGGCTTAGTTTCATTAAACCCTTACCCTTGTAAGGAATTTTTATTGCATGTAGTGATGACGAAGTTGATGAGTTTGTTCACTTTCTTTCTTAAACAATTTACTGATAATATGCTTATAATTATATGCTCTCGATCCTTTGATTTGTCCATCAGGACAAATGCATTTGTGTGTATGCATTTGTGCTCACTAAAATTTGCTTATATATATCTAATTCATGTTTATCATAATATTTTGGTGTTTTGTGAAAAAGTAAAGAAAATAAACCTGATGTAAAGGTCCATATTTGATTTCCAATCACTATTTTATCTTCAGTAAGTTTAATACTACTATTGCCAAACTTCCATTCATTATTTCAACTTTTATGTGGACCGTATAGAGTATCTAATTCGTTTCTGCTTTCCAAGAGTGCTAGGTCAGTATAACTCCTATTATTATCTGAATTGTCTAGATTTTCCGATTGAGAGTAAAAATCATCGTTGTCATCATCATCATCATCATCAGTATCAACATTATCAACCTTGTTTGCGTTTCGATTACTAAGTGAGACATTTTTATTGCATAACGTTTCTTCAACAAGTTTCTTTGGAGTAATTGTCTCTAACTTAACTGATTGTTTGTTGAATGGAAAATTTGAATTTTTATAAACATTCGTTTTAAATTCATCTCTCTCTGATTTAATACTTTTTTTATTATTTTTAGAACTGTTCACAAATTCTCTTAATGGTTCTATTATTGGTTTAAATGTATCTTTGAATTGCTCATGTGTATCTGCTTCATCAACTTTTATACTACGAAATTTTTTCTTTAAAACATTTCTTGTCTTTATTAGCTCTTTTAAAACTTTTTCATCCATTTTCAACTATTAGACACCAGATCAGGTATCAGCTATCAGATCAGGTATCAGATAAGCTATCCAATCAGGTATCACTTATCAGATCAGCTATCAGATCAGGTATCAGATCAGATATAAGATCAGCTATCAGATCAGGTATCAGCTATTAGATCAGGTAACAGATCAGCTTTCAGATCAGGTATGGTAAATACTTTAGGAAATAAGTAGATGTACTATGCGCAAGGCTAAATTAAGTACTAATGTTTTACTTTTATGTAGAGTAATTTATATCGTTATAAAATAGTCGAATTGCTTTCTATAGCGAAAATTGTTTAAGTCATTATCTTTGCTTATCATCAAAAATCCATATTTATCCTTCCAACACTCTCGACAAATTTCATGAAACTTTTCATAACTCATATCGCTGGCAACATGATCACTATAAACGTGCTTCATGTTTGTCTCATCTTGTTTAAACATTATAATCACATTTGCATTGTCTCTTATTAAGTGCTTGGGGATTCTCGTATAAGTTTGGCACAAGTAGAATGTATCAACATCCTTATGTCGTCCCATGCAAAAATATGCTCGTATATTATTTTGCTTCTCGCATGCAACATCATCAAAGATCATAATAGAATCAGTTTTCGCTTCCTCAGGAGGAATAAGTTTTTTATTATCTGTAAATGTGTAATATCCCATCCCTTTAGTTGGTGATATTAATTGCTTTAAGTATTCATATTTTTGTTGATAAACGGATTGTGAGTATAAATAGATGTTTTCAAACTTGAGTCCATTAGGACTTTCTAGCAAGCTAATCATAACATTAGTCTTTCCACAATTTGATGGTCCAACTATTAGAGCACGAATAGAATTTGGTAAGAGAGAGCTATGTTTTATTTTAGATCTGATGTTCGTTGAATCATCAATATTGCGAATCACAATATTTTTATGTTGTTTAACTAATTGCCTTCTTATAACTAATTGCATTTCATAAATGTTACTTTTATTATAGAAGAAAAAACAAAATAAGATGTTAATACATTATAACAAAACGTTTAGTTATAAAAAACCAGCCGTTGGAAAAGGTTTAGTAAATAGAGTAATAAACTCTCTACGTGTTGAATTACACCTTCCTGGATATCAGTTTTGTGGACCCGGAACAAAATTACAAAAACGTTTAGATCGCGGTGACAAAGGAATTAATTTATTAGACGCCGCATGTAAAAATCACGATATTGCTTATTCCAAAACAAATGATTTAAATAGTAGACATCAAGCTGATAAAATTCTTGAAATTAAAGCTTGGGAACGAGTTATTTCAAAAGATAGCAGTCTTGCAGAAAAATCGTTTGCATATGGTTACTAACGCAATGAAAGTCAAAAGAAAATTTGGTATAGGATTGAAGAAGAAGGTTGCAAAAAAAGTGAACAAAATGGAAAAAAGCTGTTCAGTACATCAATTAAAACTGCAACAAAAATACTGAAGAAGGAAAAACCTCAAGACAATAACTCTGCCATTAGGATTGCACGTAAGACTATAAACAAGTCGTTAAGGGGGAAGAAATCGGAAGTTGTAATACCACGCGTAATTAATGTTCCAAAGATTGGTGGCTTCTTACCTTTGGTATCTATTCTTACTGCTCTGAGTGCAATTGGTAGTCTTTATACTGGTGGAGCAGCTATAGCAAAAGCAATAAATGCTGCAAAGAATGCCAAACAACAACTTGATGAAGCAACTAGACATAATAAAACAATGGAAGCAGTAGCAATGGGGAAAGGTTTATACCTTACACCATATAAGAAAGGATATGGGTTGGTTTGTCAAGAAAAACAAACAACCAAATTTTTTCGTAATGCTACCCAATAAACCCCTATCTGATGTTGATCTGAGAAACTTTTCAACAAACATCCCATACTTTAGAGGAGTTTTCATGTTGGATACACTACCAAAACGATCGAGAAAAAGAGAATGCGGAATCATTAATTTGGATTTATCAAGAGGACCTGGAACCCATTGGGTAGCATGTTATAAAAACAATGAACATAAAGAATATTTCGACAGTTTTGGAAATTTACAACCTCCATTAGAATTAGTTAAATATCTAGGCAAAAATCTAAAATATAATTACAATCAATATCAAGATTATAATTCATTTAAATGTGGACATTTATGTCTTCAATTTCTGTACAAAATAAGTGAAAAGAATAAATAAATAACACACACACAAACAATTTTTTAAATTTTGCTGTGTTATTAATAAAAAAAAGTTTATAAAATATATTTCTACATATTATTCCCACTGTGGGTATTAAGTATTTGTTAGAAATATACTTATTTCAGCAGCAGTGTCCAATTTTAGGGAATTTTCTCCTTGCTTACATTTGCAATATATCCCAGATGCTATTTCTATTATATCATCATCCGATAGCGTGTTGTACCGATTTGGTAAGAACATTATGTTATTTTCTAGTTCAATTTGAATTGTGGTGCCGTATTTACTTGTCACCCGTTTGGCATTTTTTACTGCATATTTAGTTGAGTCCTTTAGCTCTTTTATATGGATTAATGTTTTCTTGTTTAAATTGTTGAACTTTGTTATCAAATTTGGTGGATTCATTGTCAAAAATGTTAATTAATTAATTAAATTTAATTTTTATATATATATTTTTTTTCTTCTTTCTTTGTGACAGATTGCTCAATCTGCTTTTGTAAACTGACGTATTAAATATTTCTACCAATCTTTAAATAGGTAAAAAAAATTCTTAAAAGAAAGATCAGTAACGTAGCTATCTCTTTTTCTCATATTGTAATTATATTTTACGTAAATTTTTTGTTTTGTCACTGATAGAATTGTAGTGAAAGAGATAGTTACATATTTTGACGTTCTAAGGCGTAACTGAAACAAAAAATTTCAAAGCAAAATATCATAGAGATAGTTATATTCATGTGCTAAAGTGTAACTGAAACAAAAAATTTCAAAAGAACTCACAATTTTTTGTAAAATGTTAATTTCACAAGAATATTTTACTATAAATAAGAATGTAAACCTTTCAAGAGTACTAATATAAAAATAGCATTCAAGAAAAAAGTATTATTTAAAAAAAGAAAATTAAAATAAAATAAAAAAATAAGTCAAGTACGTGAGCGGTGATTTGAATTCCTCCATTCCTTTGAGGACTAATTACTATATGAGCATAAGGAAATCATAAATTTTTTTATTTCAATGCTGACGGAAAATGAGGACTATGGAGTTATAGAGCATTAGGACTCTGATAGTGGACATTTTGCCAGCTGCCCTTCGTATAGTGAAGGATGTGAAGAAGGCCCAGACACATGTCGGTGTACCATGTTTCACATTAGGAAAAAAATGATTTTTTAAATAATAGATACTTATAAAAATTTAAGTCAAAAAATTAATGAATAAATATAAAATATATATGTATGTGTGTGTATGCTTTTGATTTCTTATTTATTTTAATATAAATATGTATATATAGAGATTAATAGAGCGAAAAAACTATTAGTTTAAATATTATTTTCATTGAGGATGGATAAACGTACTATAAAAAATATATTTCACAACAATCAAGAACGAAAACCTCAAATATATGATTTGGTTTTTGAGTTTGAATACTTGCTCAATTGGAAATTGAAGATTGCATGTGGATTTTTTACAGCTTTTGGTTTTAAACCAATGATATGGTTGAATTATAAAAATAAGCAATACATTGGACTGGATCGAGAAGAGTTACATCTCATGTGCTATAAGGAGTATATTCATGATATGCTTAATCGTCGGGATTTTTTAAACTCTATCAATATAATTGATAACGAAAGTGAGAGAGATGTTGAATACAAGTTTCAATATAAGATAGGTGTTTGTTTTTTAGTTATCATACAAGGAAACTTTAAAATAAAAATTAATTCTGACACTTGGAGATCACTAACTCAAATTCAAGTATTTTTTACATAAATTTTATGTTGGAAAAACATTCTGAGAAAACAAATCCTTCATTTCTATCATGAATATTATATACCAACCTGCTCCGCTTTAAACAAAACAAAACTTCAAATCAATGAAATACAAGGAATACACGAAAGGAATGTAAAGATTGAATTAACACGACTTTGTTATGAAATTGGAGAAAAAAATTTTTTTTTTTTTATTTTTAATTTGTTTTAATACATTTATTTATTTATTGTATCTTCAATTATGAACTAACAATAAGTATTCAAATCTTAAATCTAAAATATAAGTATTAGGCCCGACCACTGTCGGACATAAACTTAGTGATAGTTATAAATAATACATAAGTAGTGATAATCAAAAAAAAAAAAAAATAAGAGGAAAAAGAAATATTTTCAAGAAATCCCATCTGAAGTGTTGAGTCCTTGTGTCCTTCTTTTTCAAGCGAATGTGGCCAGTAAAATTCAAGATGTTACGAGCAAGCGGATTAGGATGTGACTCGAGTTTTGTTAAATATTTGCCTGCGTATTTTGCTATTTCTTCAATCACTAGTGGCATATTCAAATCACGATGTATATTTGAGTTTTTTATGTACCATGGAGCCGATGTTATCAAACGTAAAATTTTGTTTTGCCTTCGTTGGATTCTCTCGACGTTAGAAGCTGAAGCAGTGCCCCATAACTGAATTCCCTAGCACCATATTGGCTTCAAGAGCGACTTGTATAATAAAAGTTTGCAGTCTAGGCTGAGTGTTGAGTTTCTACCAATCAGCCAATATATCTGAGTTAGTTTAAGTTTCATTTGGATTAGCTTTGAGTCAATATGGTGTTTCCATGTAAGTCGTCGATCAAGGTATTTTACATGTGAATGCTGAGGAACAACTTGATTGTTGATTCGAATTGGGGAACAAGTATCTCTTCGCAGGGTAAATGTTAGCTGAACACACTTTTGCTCGTTTACCTTAATTCTCCATAATTTTAACCATAGTTCCAGTAGTGTAATATGTTCTTGTAGATATCGGGAAGCCTCATGAGGATTTTCGTGCATACTTAGGCAGGCTGTATCATCGGCAAACGTAGATGTATGGATATTGCTGCTCAAAGGCATATCACAAGTATAAATTAAATACAAAACTGGCCCCAGTATGCTCCCCTGTGGCACACCGGATGATATAGTTTCGGGCACACTCATGAATTCTCCTTCCACAACCGTGAACTTCCGGGTAGTAATGTAACTTTCTAATAAATTCACCAAATTTATTGGTAGATATAATTTTAATTTTAAAATTAGGCCTTCATGCCACACTTTATCAAATGCCTGCGAAACGTCAATAAACAGTGCAGAACAGTACTTCTTTTCTTTAAATGTTCTTCTTATACATTGAACCAATCTATGCGTTTGTTCAATAGTGCTATGCTGACTTCTAAAACCAAACTGATGGTCTGGGATACACCCACTACCAATTAGAATTGGGGACAATTTTGACATGAGCAGTTTTTCGAAAAGTTTTGACATTGTTGATAGCAGACTTAGTGGCCTGTATGATTCTGCCTTGGTAAGATCTTTGCCCGGCTTTGGAATCATTTTAACTTTGGCAAGCTTCCAGCTGTGGGGATAATACTCTAGTCGTAAAATGGCATTAAAAATGAATAACATGATTCTAATTGCAATACGAGGCAATTTTATTAGCATTTGGTTACTAATTCCATCAATACCCGGTGCTTTCTTCGGGTTGAGTTCAGCAATCAGATTTTGTACATCACACATTTTAAATTTTATGGCATTTTTATTTCTCGTGGTACCTTCATAGCGAACAGTCGATTAGCGGAATTTTTTCTTACATACCAAACAAATAAATAATTATACAAAAAAATATTCGTAGTACATATTATTCGTAATAGGCACATACTGACTTTAATAAATAAGCTTTACTGCTTTGTTAATATTTTTTACATAGTGGAAATAACAAATACAAAAAAACAGAAACAAAAAAAAACATAAACTGTGACATTGAGGAATACTCTATACGAGTAACTCAAAAACAAATAAACAATCAAAAATTACAAAAACAAAAAAAACCGTAAGCAAAAAAACACAAAAAGTGCCCTTGAGGAATACTCTATATGAGTACCTCAAATACAAAAAATTATGAAGTGAGTTCTAACGGCAGAAATGCCTATTTTACTGTGAGTTCTGAAGCTCTCAATGAAAATAATACAAATAATAAATCTAATGAGAATATTTTTTTAACGACAAATCCAATTTTTCGTCAGCGATCAACTTCGCTTTGTCCAATGCCAAATAGTGATTCATTAACATTACAGTTGCCTAGTACTTCGTCATATAAGTCAGTTATATCATCTCCTTCAGGCTCGTGTTCATCACTTAATAAAGTTATCACTACAGATAAAAGTAGCTCAAAATCCAAGGTACAAGTCGGAATGGACAGATACATAACAGTGGTAAAGCGTGGGCGAAGCCCGAATTCTTCAAAAATTTCATCTGCTCCAAAGATGTCTAGGGATAATAGCGCATCATCTACCAATCGTCAAAATCGTTTTTCATTATTGCAAGTCACCGACGACAAGCCCGCTGCATCATCGCAAAAGGCTTTTAAGCCACCACCTATATATTTGAGAGAGAAAAATTCTAACGCCCTAATTAAAAAATTAGTCTCGGCCATTGGTGAAAACGCATTTCATGTTATTCCAATAAAGCGTGGTAATATTGACGAAACTAAAATTCAAATATACGAAGAAAAAAATTTCCGTAAAATAGTGACTGAATTTGAAAAAAATAAAACAAGTTTTTATACGTACCAGCTTAAAAGTGCCAAAGGTATGCAGATCGTATTGAAGGGTATTGACTCTTATGTTAATCCTGAAGAAGTAAAAGATGCACTCATGATACAAGGATTTAAGGTAAAAAATGTTACCAATATAATAAACAGGGAGAAGATCCCCCAGCCTCTATTTCGTGTTGAATTGGAGCCGAATGATAAACAGCTGAAAAAAAACGAGACACACCCAATTTATAGCCTAAAATACCTCTTATACCGAAAAATCACAGTTGAAAAGCCACATAAGCGATCAGGTCACGTACAGTGCCATAATTGCCAAGAATATGGCCACACAAAAACATACTGTTAATTACCCACTGTTTGTGTTGTGCGCGGCGAATTACACGGCACTGCTAGTTGCAACAAGTCAAAAGATCAAAGTGATAAAAAATGCAGTAATTGTGGAGGTAATCACACCGCTAGCTACAGAGGTTATCCTGTGTACTCTTTTGTCAAACAGACTATGGTGCAAAAACCCAAATTAGCTCCATCTCAATCAGCAAACGCTTACTCCGCCACTTTTGTGCAAAGGAGCCAACCAGTTACTTCCCGTGTATCGTATGCCGATGCTGCTAGAACAAATTCTATTCCCGCACAAAATGTTCCACCTCCAAATAATTCAACAAATGCAAACTCAAGCTTTAACTTTAGTCGCCTTGAAGCTACTATTGACAATTTGGTGCAAACTATAAACAACTTTACAACAAATATGACTAACATGATGCAAGAAATGCTGAGAATGCAGAATACTCTGCTTCAAGCATTAATTAACAAGCCATGAACACGTTAAAAATATGTTTCTGGAACGCAAACGGCATTCGCCAACATAAAAATGAACTTGAGCACTTCCTTACGGAAAAAAGTATTGATATAATGTTGGTCTCTGAGACACATTTGACTACGAGAAGCTTTTTCAAAATAAATGGCTACACTATGTATGATACAAAGGACCCTAGAGGGAGAGTATGCGGTGGATCTGCAATTCTAATTAAGTCAAGACTCAAGCACTATATCCTTGACAACGTTAGTGAAGAATATATGCAAGCTACGAATATTTTTGTAGAAAATTTTTGTTCTAATTTCGTAATATCATCAATTTACTCACCTTCCAGATTTTCAGTTACCGAAGATCAGTATGAGAAGTTCTACAAATCGCTTGGATCTTGTTTCGTGGCAGCTGGAGACTACAATGCAAAGCATACGTACTGGGGATCGCGCCTTTTAACACCTAAAGGTAGAGCTTTGTTTAATACAATTTCAAAAATGGGCTTAGATGTTATTTCGAGTGGGGAGCCCACTTATTGGCCTACTGACGTACGAAAAATTCCAGATGTTATTGATTTTGGCGTAATGAAAAATATTTCTAGGGATTTAATTAGTGTTGAAACTTCTCTAGATCTCTCCTCCGATCACTCCCCCACTATCGTTACAATTTGTAACCCACTAAGAAGTGACTTACCTCACCCATATACGAAGATGACCAATCGTGTTAATTGGCTGGGATTCAAAAAATATCTTAGTAGTCATTGCACGGAAAATATTGCGTTAAGAACACCCAATGACATTGAAACTAACATTGCCAATCTTAACGAAATTATTAAACAGGCTGCTGAATATGCCACTACCTCCCATCCGCAGTCTGGGTTTAATAAAATTTATTCCAGGGATATTGAACATCTCGTATGTGAAAAAAGAAGAGCTAGAAGGAAATGGCAACAGCACAGATCACCCCAACATAAACTCAGACTTAAAGAATGTTTTAAACGACTTCAAGAGTTGCTTGCATCTGAAAAAACTGCATCTCTTAAAAATTATTTGGAAGGTCTTGATGTCACACCGACATCTAATTACTCTTTGTGGCGCGCTGCTAGAAAGCTTAAAACCCCCGTTGAGTTCAAGCCACCTCTGCGCACATCTACCGGAGATTGGGCAAGAAGCGATACGGAAAAATGCAAAATATTTGCTGAGCATTTAAAATCCGTATTTACCTCAAATACATGTACTGGTGTTGCTGATTTGCCGAATGTAGTTGCTCTACCCTCTCGAGCCTTAAAGTTTAAGATGCGTGATGTACATAAAGTAATTGCTGAACTCAAGCCAAAGAAAGCTCCAGGTATTGATGGAATTAGTAACAAGATGCTGATGAACTTGCCGCATATTGCAATAAGAATCTTGCTGTTTATTTCTAATGCCATATTACGACTGGAGTATTATCCACAACTCTGGAAGCTTGCAAAAATCAAAATGATTCCAAAGCCGGGAAAAGATCTTACTAAAGCTGAGTCATATAGGCCAATAAGTTTGCTGTCAACTATGTCAAAACTCTTCGAAAAGCTGCTCATGACAAAATTGTCCCCAACCTTAACAGATAGTGGGTGCATCCCAGACTATCAATTTGGTTTTAGAAGTCAGCATAGCACCATTGAACAAACTCATAGATTGGTTCAATTTATAAGAAAAACATTTGAGGAAAAGAAGTATTGTTCTGCCCTGTTTATTGACGTTTCTCAGGCATTTGATAAAGTATGGCATGAAGGTCTAATTCTAAAATTAAAATCATATCTACCAATAAATTTAGTGAATTTATTAGAAAGTTACATCACAACCCGGAAGTTCACGGTTGTGGAAGGAGAATTCATGAGTGTGCCCGAATCTATATCATCCGGTGTGCCACAGGGGAGCATACTGGGGCCAGTTTTGTATTTGATCTATACTTGTGATATGCCTTTGAGCAGCAATATCCATACATCTACGTTTGCCGATGATACAGCCTGCCTTAGTATGCATGAAAACCCTCACGAGGCTTCCCGATATTTACAAGAACATATTACACAATTGGAAATGTGGTTGAACTTATGGAGAATTAAGGTAAATGAACAAAAGTGTGTCCATATAACGTTTACCCTAAGAAGAGATACTTGTTCCCCAATTCGAATCAATAATCAAAATATTCCTCAACACTCCCAAGTGAAATACCTTGGTATACACCTTGATCGAAGGCTTACATGGAAACATCATATTGACTTTAAGCTAACTCAGATGAAAATTAAATTATCTCAAATACACTGGTTGATTGGCAGAAATTCAACACTTAGCCTGGACTGTAAACTTTTATTATACAAGTCGCTTTTAGCGCCAATATTATGTTACGGTATCCAGTTATGGGGCACTGCTTCAGCTTCCAATGTAGAAAGAATCCAACGAAGGCAAAACAAAATTTTACGGTTTATAACATCGGCTCCATGGTACATCAAAAATTCTAATATACATCGTGATTTAAATATGCCACTAGTGACTGAAGAAATTGCAAAATACGCAGGCAAATATTTAACAAAACTCGAGTCACATCCTAATCCGCTTGCTCGTAATATTTTGAACTTTACTGGACACATCCGCTTAAAAAAGAGGGACACAAGAGCTCTATTACTCAACACGCCAAATGGGATTTCTTGAAAATACTTTTTTTATACTTTTTTATAATTTTTTTTTCTTTTGTTTGTAAATTTGTTTCTATATCTTTTATTTTACTTAACGCTGTTTTTTTGTGAAAAGGTTTCTTAGTTGATAAGTTGAGTTTGTTATATGTGATGGCTTTATACCAAAACGTCTGCAGTCTAGTAAAAATTTCAATCTTTCTGTTTGTCTTGCTAATCTTTCTACTTCTCTACTGTATTCTTTGTGTAAACTGCTCGTCGATTTGTTGTATTGTGCCTTTATATATTGAAAAAAGTTCTGCATTTTGACTAATTTTTGCTCAGATTTAAATAAATATGCATATGAGTTTCTTTTTTAACTGTTTGTAATGACGGCTTTTTCTTTTTTTATTATCACTACTTATGTATTATTTTTAACTATTAACAAGTTTATGTCCGACAGTGGTCGGTCCTAATAATTATATTTTAGATTTAAGATTTGAATACTTATTGTTAGTTCATATTTGAAGATACAATAAATAAATACATGTATTAAAAAAAAAAAAAAAAAAAAAAAAAAAAAATTATGGGTCGAGGGGGTAGCGCAACTACACTCGGGAAATCAACAACACCAGTACATGTGTTTGGGGTAAATACGGATTTTAAATGCATTGCAAACAAGTGTCACAGACCACTTCTTAAACTTACCAAAACAAACGAATATAAATGAAAATAATCCTTTAGTTCATTAAATACTTTATTTAAAGTATACAAAACAAAATACAATAAGAAAAACTACAATTTATTAAAAACGATTGAAAATCACGTCCGCACTTGTCAGCTGCCTGTTAATTCATCAATTCTCTTTTTATCGTTATTCGCAACCAGCCTGCAACATTAATAACAAAAACCTACATGGTTGTATTTTAGGTGGGTATCGCTGACAGTTCGGCCAATCCTGATCTGGGATCGTCCTCGATTCCGTTGTCACCATCACCTTCAAAATCGAGTTCGGGTATATTACAGCACCAAGGCTTTATTTTGTCAGAAGCGTAAACAGAGCAGAATTTTCTGGATGTAATTTGCAATCCTGGTAAATCTTCGATAAGATATCGATCCTTGTCCAGAATTTTGGTGATTATATAAGGACCTTTGTATTTAGGCTCAAGTTTTCTGGATTCACCCGTTGCTGAAAATGCATTTTCGATGACCACGAGATCGCCTGTTTTATACAAAGTAGGCTTAGAATGTTTATGATCCAACCGTGTCTTCCATTTCTGCTTCTCGTGGGCAATATTAGCACTTGCAAGGACGCGTTTGTCGCTACTAGGAGTAGAAATTTCGTTTTCTGACTTCTCGTCATGAATTGCAGCAATAATGTAATTTTGAACGATTTCGATCAGTTTAAAATCGAATACCAATTCATTTGGACTAAACCCAGAAGTTGTATTCTTTTGCGAGTTGACACTCCACTGAATATCCCTTAAGGAAAGGTCCCAATCGCCTTTATTTCTTGTGGCGGTTCGTAAAAACGATAATATTGTAGCGTTGGCCCTTTCCACCTGACCGTTGGCTCTGGGTGTGCGTACAGCCGTTTTTATATGTTTGATGTGGTTCTGCTCACAAAAAATTTCAAAGGCATTGGACGTAAAGGCGGTACCACGATCGGATACGATAACTTTCGGCAAACCAAAATAACTCGTCATCTCATTCAGTGCCGTTATGACTGGTTGCGTTTTTGTTGATTTAACGGGCTTCACGATCAAAAACTTGGTAAAAGCATCTGAAATCGCTAATACGTGAGTATGTCCACGTTTGCTGCGAATAAAGGGGCCTAAGTGGTCTATATGTACTTTCCGGAAAGGTACAGGCTCAATTTCGTCCACATATATCTGTCCTTCGGGCATGCCAGATTTTGCTCTGTTGTAGCAACAGTCGACACAAGACGATATGTAATTCTTGACATACTTCCGCATTTGCGGGAACCAGAAATTTTGACTAATACGTTGGATAGTCTTATCTAGGCCAAAATGACCCATTTCATCATGACAGGATCTAACAACTCTCCAACGAACTGACTTGGGTACGACAAATCTTACATTATCGTTTTCCTTGAGATAAAGACGTTTATTTATCAGACAATATTCTTGTCTGATCTGTTTACTTTGCGGTGACTTTTCCATTCCCTTTAATACGGAAACAATATTCAGTAAAGCGGGGTCCTGCTCCTGCATGGTGAACAGCCAGTCTTCCTCGGAAATGTTTAAACTCATTATTCGGTCGACCTGCCCGATTTGAGAAAAAGTAGGGTCGGGAGCACGACTCAGTGCGTCCACGTGACCCATACTTGTACCCGGACGATGTACTATCTCACAATCATAGTCGAGAATATTTATCCACCAACGTGCTATTTTACGTACCATCTCCTTATTTTGTTTCGTCTGCGCAATCGCTGAGTAATCGATCACTAATCGGAAGGGCTTACCCAAAACATATATACGAAATCTCTCAAGCGATTCTACCACAGCTAACGTTTCGAGCTCTTAGCTATGGTAATTTGATTCTGCTGGAGTACAATGGCGACTATAATAACAAACAGGCTTGAATGACTTACCATCAGATGACTGGAGTAGGACACCAGCTATGCCCACTGCACTGGCGTCAGTATGTACTTCGTGTTTATCATGAAAATTATAAGGACACAATACCGGACGACTGGAAAGTACTTCGACTTCGGCTTAGAAATGATCGAATAGTTTTCGACAAACTTTCGGAAAAATCCGGTGAGACCAAGAAATCGTCTGACTTCAGTAATATTTGTAGGAGGTACGTAATTTATGATGGCGCTTATTTTGTTGTCTCCAGATGATATACCATCTTTGCTCACCTTGTGACCTAAATACGAAATCTCACGCTCAAGAAATTTACATTTGTCGAGCCGTAGTGTTAAACCTGCCTCTCTAAGTATCTCCAAAAACGTATTTAATCGTTGCAAGCCTTGATCAAGAGAGTTGCTAGGAATGATCACATCATCCAAGTATGCCAGCACTTCGCCTGGATTCATTTTGGATATTAAAGAATTCATAACGCGCTGAAACACGGCCGGGGCGTTCACTAGGCCAAACGGCATTCTATTATATTAATAGTGGCCCTGCGTGGTCACGAATGCTGTGTACTGCTTCGATGCTTCTTCCATTTGAATTTGATGGTAGCCCATTCGTAAGTCCAGTGACGTGAAATATTTATTACCGGCCAGCTGCGCAAACTGCTCCTCTAAATTTGGCATTGGAAATGGTATTTTAACTGTGATACGATTTACCGCCCGAAAATCCACACATAATCGGTGCTCATTCTTTTTCTTTTCTGCCAGGACTATACCTGAAGCGTATGCTGAATTTGAGGGTCTTATTATGTTGGCATCCAGTAGCTCTTTAAACAGTTTATCTACCACAGGCCGCTTAGAAAATGGTAATCGATAGGGTTTCACGTTTATTGGAATATCGGATGTAAGTTTTATATCCATATTTAGGAGGTTGCACTCACCCAAATCCTGTGAGCTATCAGCAAAAGTTTCTCGATGATTGTTTAACACATTCAGGATCTTGGTCATATCATCTTTACTCTTTTCGTCGTTAGTGCATATCGCCATAATTCTCTCCAAACGACAAGACTCACCTTCTATTACCAAACGGCTACCCTTTTGGCACAAAACATCTCTACCGAGTAATATGTTTTCACATATGAGATCATCGCTTACAGTCAGCACATCCACATTATGAGGTATATCATCAATAATGATATTGAGTCGTAATTTACCCAGACTTTCATATTCGCCATTAGCAAAACCTCCTAAAAATACCGAACATGGCTCGGGCGTGCCCAAACTGGTTGCAAAATTTTTGCGAATAAGTGTACATTTACTTCCAGGATCAACAAAAGCATTTGTTGTAATACCATTGACAATTATTTGCTTTATGATTTCTTGTGAAGTAATTTTCCCCTCACCGACAAGATTTACAGTCGGACGACGTTCTTCTTGTTTGCGTTTACCCGGACAATTTTCCGCTTGATGATTAGTACGACCACAGTTCGTACATCTCTGCTTACGTTGGGGTTCGGGACAATTTTTCGAATAATGCCCTATTTTATGACAATTATAGCACTTAACCGTGCAGTCATTTCGTTTTTCGGTAGAATTTCGTTGATAAGTCAAGGGCGTTGTTATATTTGAATTTATTTTCGTTTGCTGCTTTACCTCGTTGTGCATACAAAAAGTCACAATATCGCGCAACAAATCGCTACAGCAGCAATAGTTGTTTGAAATTTTCATTTTCAGATCGGGTTCATTAATACCATTAATGACATGACGTGCTATAGCAGACTCTGACAGCCCACCTCTCTTACCTAGAGCTAGCATTCGGTAATAAAAATCCTGTGGAGTTTCATCACCATTACGTTTGGTGCGTGACATCTTAACGTGAATGTCTGCTTCGTTTTCCACGTTTGGAAAATCATTAATAAATTTACGGACAAAATCTGGCCACGATCTGAATACTTCTTCCAATGAATCGATCCAGTACTTAGCGGCACCCTGCATTTTCTGCTGAACGGCGAAAATTAAAACTTCATCGTTCCATCGATACGCGTTTCGCAAAATTTCGACACGATTTATAAATTGCCTTGCGTTTAGCGACGTTACGGACGTAGGGTTAAATTCTGGTAATAGCGATACCAGCTCTCGTACATTTCCATACGCATTGTAAGAATTGTCATTATGTTCTAAATTTCGTTGTGGATACATTTCGTCATAACGAAAATGTTCGATTGGAGTTGGTGGAATAGAAAACGTTACCTGCTTTTGATGTGTAATACCCTGTGCACCGTACAAATTATTTTGATTAACGTTCGGCGTGCCATACGATTTGTTCATGCCAAAACTTGTCATATTTTGTTGTTCATGATTACGTTGACAAACATTACCACAATATTGATTTGCATTAGCAGCAAAACTCATGTTCTTGCTTTGACGATTGTTTTCATAAATGTTTTTGTCGCAACAATGAACATTTACGTGTTGACGATCCTGTTCGTGCATGTCAGCATAGGCAAAACGATTACAATTGTTATTATCTACAAAAGAATTTGCAGATGTATATTCAACATGAGGACGATAATGATGGCTCATCGTTAGCAAAATTTCTCTGTGTAGCTAAACTTGAGACAGAAAACGAGCCCATGCTCGATGTACTAGCCACTTGTGGCTGAAATTCAGTCTGAAGTCGTATATGTAGCAACATTTTGCGTTCGCAATGTTTGAAATGTTAAAGGCGTTGTCAAGCACTGTTGGCTGTTGTTGTTTTTAGGTGACTCGATGAATGTTGTAAATATTGGACGTGTTGTATAGATCATTGAATCTGATGACGACGTTGTGATTGGCAGAGACAACGTGTGCGGTATTTACCTCGCGTTTAATTCAAATGTCGAAGAAGTGGTATGCGTTGATGACGTAGGGGATGAAATTCCCGATGGGTTGGAGTTACAACTGACAAACGATGTCTTGTCCAAACCCTCCTCTAGGCGATCAATTAAGTCGTTCCGGCTTCCATTCGTTGGCAGCCAGCCGTTTTACACTTTTTACGCATTGTGTTAATTATCATGTTGTGAAAGCTCGGTATTCTGCTGTATCTGCAACAATTTCCTATTGGCTCCTGGGTAATCTCACTTCTGAAGTTGTCACACACCACTTCTTAAACTTACCAAAACAAACGAATATAAATGAAATTAATCCTTTAGTTCATTAAATACTTTATTTAAAGTATACAAAACAAAATACAATAAGAAAAACAACAATTTATTAAAAACGATTGAAAATCACGTCCGCACTCGTCAGCTGCCTGTTAATTCATCAATTCTCTTTTTATCGTTATTCGCAACCAGCCTGCAACATTAATAACAAAAACCTACATGGTTGTATTTTAGGGAGGTATCGCTGACACAAGTTACCTTTTTCAATATCACTCCTGGCCCAAACTCCGGTAGAAGTGCGCAGAGGTGGTTTAAACTCAACGGGTGTTTTAATTCTTTTCGCAGCGCGCCACAAAGAGTAATTAGATGCTGGTGTGACATCGAGATTTTCCAGATAGTTTTTAAGAGAAGCAGTTTTTTCATATGGAAGCAGTTCTTGGAGTCTTTTAGTGCAATCTTTTAATCTAATTTTATTTTGGGGTGATCTGTGCTGTTGCCATTCTCTTCTAGCTCTTCTTTTTGCACATACGAGAAGTTCAATATCTGTAGAATATATTCTGTTAAACCCAGTCTGCGGATGGGAGGAAGTGCCATCTTCAGCTGCCTGCTTAATATTTTCGTTAAGATTAGCAATATTAGATTCAATATCGTCATGAGTTCTTAGCTTAATGTTTTCAGTGCAATGACTACTAAGATATTTTTTGAATCGCAGCCAATTAACACGACTGACCATTTTTACATATGGGTGAGGTAGAACACTTCTTAGTGGGCTACAGATTGTAACGATCGTGGGAGAGTGATCGGACGATAGATCTAGGGAAGCTTCGACGTGAATTAATTCCCTAGAAATATTTTTCATGACGCCATAATCTATAACATCCGGAATTTTATGTATTTCAGTAGGCCAGTAAGTGGGCTCCCCACTCGAAATGACGTCCAAGCCCATTTTTGAAATTGTGTTGAACAACGCTCGTCCTCTAGGTGTGATAAGACGCGAACCCCGGAAAGTATGTTTTGCATTATAGTCTCCTGTTGCTACGAAACAAGGGCCAAGAGATTTGTAGAAATCCTCGTATTGATCCTCAGTAATTGCGAATCTAGGAGGGGAGTAAATTGATGATATGATAAAATTTTTGGAAAAATTTTCGATACAAATATTCGTTGTTTGTAGATGTTCTTCACAAATGTTGTCAAGAATATAATGCTTGAGTCTTGACTTTATTAAAATTGATGAACCCCCGCAAGCTCTTCCTCTTGGGTCCTTTGAATCATATAAAATGTAGCCATTAATTTTGAATAGGCTTCTTGAAGTCAAATGAGTCTCAGAAACCAACATTATATCAATATTTTTTTCCGTGAGGAAGTGCTCAAGTTCATTTTTATGTTTGCGAATGCCGTTTGCGTTCCAGAAACTTATCTTTAAAGTGTTCATGGCTTGTTAACTAATGCTTGAAGCAGTGTAGACTGCATTCGTAGCATTTCTTGCATCATGCTAGTCATATTTGTTGCAACATTGTTTATAGTCAGCACTAGATTCTCAATAGTAGCTTCAAGGCGACAAAAATTAAAGCTTGAATTTGCATTCGTTGAATTATTTTGAGGCGGAATATTTTGTGTGGGAATATAACTAGTCTTAGCTGCATCGGCATACGATACACGTGAAGTGAGAGGTTGGCTCATTTGAGCAAAAGTGGCGGAGTAAGAGTTTGCTGTTTGTGCTGGAGCTAATTTAGGTTTTTGCACCATAGTCTGTTTAACGAAAGAATATACGGGACATCCTCTGTAGTTAGCGGTGTGATTACCTCCACAATTACTACATTTTTTTTCTGCTAGATCTTTAGGCTTAGTACAACCAGAAGTACCGTGCAATTCACCGCAGATAACACAAACTGAAGGTAACTTGCAGTAAGTTTTTGTGTGACCATATTCTTGACAATTATGGCACTGTACGGGTCCAGAACGCTTGTGTGGCTCTTCAACTGTTATTTTTCGATATAAGAGATATTTCAAATTATAAATTGGATGAGTCTCGCTTTTTTTCAATTTTATATCGTTTGGCTCAAGTTCGACGCGAAATAGAGGTTGAGGAATCTTTTCCCTATTTATTATGTTAGATAAATTTGTTACCTTAAATCCCTGGAGGACGAGTGCATCTTTTATTTCTTCGGGAGCAACATAGGAATCGATGCCCTTCAATACGATCTGCAGGCCTTTAGCACTTTTAAGCTGATATGTGTAGAAACTTTTCTT
This sequence comes from Tachina fera, assembly GCA_905220375.1. Classification (NCBI taxonomy): domain Eukaryota; kingdom Metazoa; phylum Arthropoda; class Insecta; order Diptera; family Tachinidae; genus Tachina; species Tachina fera. The sequence goes on from LR999967.1 coordinate 48,298,356, forward strand.
AGTTTTTTCAAATTCAGTAATCAGTTTGCGAAAATCTTTTTCTTCATAAATTTGAATTTTGGTTTCATCAATGTTACCATGTTTTATTGGAACGATGTGAAATTTATTCTCACCAATGACTGAAATTAAATTTTTTATAAGAGCGTTTGAATTTTTTTCTCTCAAATAGATTGGAGGCGGCTTGGATGTTTTGTTCGTAGATACATCTGGTTCGTTGTTGTCAACTTGTAATATTTGAAAACGATTTTGGCGGTTAATAGAGGATGCGCTGTTATCCCTAGACATTTTTGGAGCAGATGAAATTTTCGAAGACTTTGGGCTTCGTCCGCGCTTTACCACTGTAATAGATCTGTCCATTCCCACTTGGACCTTGGGTTTTGGGCTGCTCTTGACTTCAGTAAAAACTTGGTTAAGTGATGACCACGAGCCCGAAGCGGAGGTTGCTGAGTTAAATGTAGAAGTACTAGGCAACGGTAATGTTAACGAATCACTAGTTGGCATTGGACAAAGCGAAGTTGATCGCTGACGAAAAAGTGGCCTCGCCGTTAAAAAAGTCTACTATCAGATTTCTTATTTAATTTGTTATCATTAAGAGCTTCAGAGCTCTCAGTAAGTCTATCATTAGATTTTTTATTTTTATTATTTTCATTAAGAGCTTGAGAACTCACAGTAAAATAGGCATTTCTGCCATTAGAACTCACTTCACAGTTATTTGTTTTTAAAGTACTCATATAGAGTATTCCTCAAGGGCACTTTTGTTTGTTTGTTTGTTTTTTTTTATTACGGTTTTTTTGTTTTTGTTAATTATGACTATGTAAAAAATATTAGCAATGCAAATAAAGCTAACAATAACAATATGTATTCCGAATATTTTTTCATAAAATTTTTTTTGTTTAGTATGAAATAAAAACTCCGCTAAATCGACTGTTCACTATGAATGTACAACGAGAACTGTCTGGAGAAAAAATGCAACACAAGATTGTAACAGATGTGAAAATTCATAAATTTTATTTAAGGATGGATAATAAATAAAAAAACTGTAGACAAAAATATTTGTTTTTATTTATTTTTTATTTTCATATTAGTGTATGTCTTATTTAAAAAAACTAAATAACTAGACAATATTTCTTAAATAAAAAATAATTTACAATAGACACAAATATTTTTACTTAAAACTAAATAATTATAATTAGAGAAATAAATTACAGAAGCTTTAATTTGTATACATATTTTACTCATATTCTTGAAGTTTTTCTATTTCTAATAATAACATATCAAGTTCATAATCAGGATTTGTTTCATCAATTTCAATATGATGCCATGCATATGTGTTTATACCATCACTTTTGACTTTTCTCTTGTCATCTTGATAACTTAATATTACTTTATGTATTTGCATAGTATATAATTCATGCAACTTAGACTTAAAAGTGAGCATATTTTCATAAACATTTGATCTGTTAAATAAACAATCTCTATACGAACTTAGGCTATACTTATGTAAAACACATTTTTTTACTCCCTTAAATTTTTTAATTTCATTTCCATTTTGTACAGTAAAGGAGTATATTTTAGATCATAGTCCCACGAATTCTTCCATAATCTTCTCACAATTCTCATCTTTCATCATACCCAGAACTTTTTTGTTTACAATTGGAATCCCGTAATCATTTGTTTCTGGATAGTCAGAAGTGTCAAATTTATGTTCTATATCATTTTTAATGTCTGCGTTAAAGTCTTCAGTTTGTATTGTGTGTATGAATGAGTCAGTATCCATGTAATTTAATTTGAATTTTGACTTGAATTTAGGTTGCATGTATCTATAATGAAAATTATACATCTTCCATTTAGAAAGTTCTAGCACACAAAATCCTAAATATATTGGCTTATTATAACATGTCTTCACTCAATTCATTTGAATCGCTACCATATCTTCTGAAAATATTGCTAGGCTATGAAAATTTGATTTAGATATCCAATTTTGAGCACCCAAGTGGTTTCGGTTTAATGTAGTCCAACTGGTAACAATCCTCACATCTTTCGTTTTGTCAACATTCTCCATGGTTTTCCCATATACTACGTTGTTGAGCAATTTAAAATTTTTTTTCAAAGTTATTTCTAGCTTCGGCTCTGTATTTAGTATTAAGATCTATATAATCTTTCAACCATGGAGACTGCTTAAAAGTTAGAACTCTATGTATTTTTTTTCAAAATCAAACCGTTTTCTAGACATTGTTTAAGTACTCTGTAATGAATTATATAAGAATGTTTTGGCGAAAAATCATTTATTAGTTTTTTATATTTTGATGCTCCAATTTCCTTGTTTTCGGCACAGAAAGGAAGATCGATATGCATGTTATGTAAATAAGAAGGATATTCTAAATCAACCTCATATACATAACCATCATTTGAATTATCATCTATTAACTGCGGATTAATATTTAGTTCTTCGCCTTTTAACCATCTGAATCCTCCATAAGGAAGATGTTCAGACATGGCCCAACCATAAAGATTGTTTGCCTCTAAATACATAAGAAATTCGGAAGGTTTATTTTTATCAAAAGTGTCTAAATACTTATTATTTGCCTTGGAGTATCTTTTACAACATTGGACAATTCCACCTCGTATCCCTCTTTTAAAGAAATTGTAAATGTCGATATCGGTTATTAGCTCTAATTCAATGTTTGTATGCTTAAACATAGCATTCCAAGATAGCCCCGGGGCAGTATAGTATTGACAGGGGTCCAAGCTATAAATTTTTTTACAGACATTTCTAAAATTTTCAAAAATATCTGTTAGGAGAAGCACATCTGTTTTCAAATACAATTCCATATAATCTTTCAAAGTTTTGCAGTTAAAAATTGTCCAGACTTCATTCGCATGCGCATAGTCTTCAATAGAACATTCTTTGTTATTAAGTTTATTAAAGAAATATTTTGTAGGTGGAAGTTGTGTTTCATTAAGTTTTTTAAAAGAATCAAGATAATCATAGGGAAAAATTCCTTTCCTCCTTATGAGATTAAATTCTTGGCTTGTCAAACAATTGTGCTCTAATAGTGCTCTAATAGTATGAAAATCGTTGACGGTAAGATTATTTGCCAACGATTCCAAACTATCGGCCATAAAACGCATTGTATCAAGAAACCTAAGTTCAAGATCTGTACCATCACTCATATTAATAAATTGAGATAGAGATATATATAACTCTTTATTTAACGGAAGGACTTTTATATTTGCCGCAACCTTACTTAATTCTTTCACAAAAAGATGAGAATCATAGGATGAATAGTTATGAAAATAAATTGGAATAAACTTGGGTACTTGATAATTTAGGTTGCATCTGTTATGCGCAGCACCTTGATATTTACCGCTTATATGACAATGATCTCTCACACGATCATTATTTAAGTATTGTCCACATATGTGACAAGTTATCGCATTGTAAAATGTTACATTTTCTTCATCTGTCAAGTTCTCCATTTCAATTGTTTTTGTGAGATAATTGTTATATATATCTTGACAATCTTGATTCAAAAATGTAACAAATTTTTCATAAGCATCTTTACCCGTATAAATTCTCAGCGTATCCAATTTATTGTCATGCTTACACTGTCAAGTTCTCCGTTTCAATTGTTTTTGTGAGATAATTGTTATATATATCTTGACAATCTTGATTCAAAAATGTAACAAATTTTTCATAAGCATCTTTACCCGTATAAATTCTCAGCTTATCCAATTTATTGTCATGCTTACACTTAATAAAATAGTTGAATGCGCAGGGTACATGTGACTGATTTAATTTAGTTTTACTACTTACACTAAAGTCTATCTGTTGCAAAACACATTCAAAATCGGCGTATACAACAAAAGGGACGTGAGTTTTTCTATGGTGGCTCTTGAACCACAGTATGGAGTCTTCTGCCTTTGGCATTGTGGTAACTATTTTACCACATTCCATTTTATGTTTCTCCATAATATTTTCAAGATGGGTGTATTGCAGGCAGCTGTTGCAAAATAAGAGTCGTTCGAAAAGTGTCGTTGTTTGCCTTTTTAGTAGTCTGTAAGACATCAAACACGCGTATTTTATTATTTAATTTTAAATACTTTCCAATATATTACTTACTTTGAAATATCTTTTATAAAAATATAGTGATGCCCATCCACGTTTTCCAATAGCAATAAGTTAACATGCTTGGTCTTCTCATTTTGGGTTATATAAAATGATCCAATTAGTCACTCTCGTCGTCATATCCAAACACATTCACACTAACATCATTCTGTCTCTCAAATTCCTTAATATATTTTAGTGACATCGGAAATGTCAAATTTGAGAAATCAATTGTAGTTCCATCTTGAAGTGAAATTATATTAGCACTAATATCTTCAATGTTATATGTATGAAGAGCATCGATTCGTAAAATTGATAGCCGAGGTACTCATTGCCGCAATTAATGCCCACTTAAAACAGTAATTATCACTGTTTTCAATGTTAATGCAAGCACCACGACTAGCAAGCTTTTGCGGGGTGCTAATCCAATGAGCTCCTTTTACCAAAGAAGATTTATTATTATTTAGTTCAGCTCGAACGATGCGAACAAGAGACCATCCGGAATCTCTTTCCTGAAACTCAGACATTTTATTTTGAATTTCTCTGACCTGCTTACAGAAAAATTCATTCACGTCATCTGCTCTAGTCAACAAGCTCATTTTTGCTGTACGTACTATTATTATTATTTCTAATTCTTCGCCCACAATTTTTAGATATTCTGCAACTATACTTATATTAAATTTCAATATAGTATGTTGCTTCAAATGGTACTCAAGCCTCTCTATAAAAGTCGATTCATTTTCGACAACAAAATCTTCAAAGAGAAGTTGATCCTTTTTATTTTGTATTCCATAAGAAATAATATTGTTTTTAAATGCTCTTCTGATCTCATAATATTTCATACACTCTCCATCAATGTTGATATTATTTGTTGAGCTACTTCCTAAATCCTGTAAACCTTGCTGTTTTTGTTGTTGTTGTTGTTAAGGGTGATGTTGTAGTGTTTGGTGTTGGTCAGTATTTGGATACCAATATATTGGAGTAGGAAGTTGCTGCAAATTTGGGTACCATTGGGTACCAGTAGCACTTTGCTGCCAATACATTTGTAGTTGTGGTTGCTGTTGTTCTTGATGAGGATATTGCTGATGAGCATATTGCTGATGAGGATATTGCTGATGAGGATATTGCTGATAAGTATATTGTTGATGACGATATTGATGTTGTTGTTGTTGAAGACTTTGTAGTTCTTGTTGTTGTTGTTCTTGATTAGGATATTGTTGATAAGGATATTGATGCTGTTGTTGTTGAGGATATTGTAGTTGTTGTTCTTCATGAGGATATTGTTGATAAGGATATTGATATTGTTGATCACATTGCAGTTGCTGAGGATAAGTGAAGCCTGTATTATTCCGCGGTAGTGGTCGTTCTTGACTTGAGTCTCGATTTATGACCACTTGGTTCGCTACAGCATGATTTTGGATGTGATCCAAAAAGCATTTTTTGTATTTATATACCTTTTTACACACATTACACTCATAAGCTAAAGAATTCATTTTTATTTTTTTTATTTTATACAATATTATTATATATATAAATATATATTTAATATTATTATATTTAATATTTTTTATTCAAAAGTCACTTTGATTATTTACGTATTAACAGCGAAATTATTGAGGATTTGACACTTGTAGAGACAATGCTTTACTTGCTGCTAGAATAGAAAACTTCTCAATTTATACGAGTTACGATTAAGTCATATGCACAATCTAAAAGTCAATAAACAGAGACAAATGTCAGCAAGCAGTGAAAATAACAACCAATCTTTGACAATCCTCAATATCACAAACTTAAATTTCTTTACAAAAGAAGTGAAAAAAATTAATAAATACAACACGCATAAATTGTATATTTTATTCATTTCTTCAAACTCTTTACACATAAAAAAAATAGAATCAAACAACAACAACAAGAAAAACAAAACATTGATATCTCACCAGCATACATAATTACTTTCTAAAATACCCTTCCATGTCCCCAGCTAAAAAAAACGAATATTACAAACAACAAAAAGTAATGCCGAGTGCACACTATGATATTTTGTGACATCGCAACAGTGTGCCCTAGTGGTAACGTTTATCATTTCCGTTTTGTATTCCATATAAAAAAAAAACATAATGTGAAAGGCGTTGCACACATTTTAAAAAATGATTAGAACACAAGAAAATGCCAGATTTGTACTCGGCATTGCACATATATATATACGACAACTTACCCATCTGCCAACGCTCAAGTTATTGTAAAAACATACACACGTATGAGCATAGCGTTTTCTCCCATGATCACGCATCTCTAATTCCCTTTGACAATCATAAATATCTTACACTTAATTTTTTCCAACCTTCAAATAAGTTCATAGATTACATACCTCGTTTACCTCTTCAAACTCTTTAAATATAGGAAATAGAAAAATCAAACTAAATAAAACCAACAACAAAAAACATTCATAGATTTCCCACAAGCATACATAATTTCTTTCTAAAATAATCTTCCATGACCACCAGCTAAAAAAAGAATATTGCAAAAAGACAAAAGCAACATTTTTCTCTATGCACACACGCACTTACACTCTAAAATCATAAACCTGCTTCAACCGCTTAACAAACAAAAAAGTCCATTCAAAATTAAAATTAAAACAAAAACATACATAAAATCCTTCGTACCTACATAATTAACTATGTACATCGACGAACGGATATCAAACCATGCTTATCTCACAAACCATATATTTTATTCATGTCTTCGAACTCTTTAAACATAGGAAAAAAATAAATAAAAATCAAACTAAATAAAACCAATAACAAAAAACATTCATAGATTTCCACACAATTTCTTTCTCAAGTACCCTTCCGCAACCGCTTAACAAACGAAAATACATACTACGTACAAACAAAAGAATATTACAAAAAACTAAACTATGCACACACGCACACACAATATAAAATCATAAACCTGCTGCAACCGCTTAACAAACGAAAAAACATTCTACGTACAAACAAGCCCCACGTGCCTACATAATTAACTATGCGCATCGGCGAACGGATATCAAACCATAAAATTAAAACAAACACACATCGACGGGCCGACATCAAACTACCCTTTTCTACGTACAAACCGTCCATAACCCTCGTCACTTCGCACCATTGACAGTAATTACCTTAATATGTAAATTTTAGCCCATAAATTACAAAATTTCGATTTTAGTTACCCAAATTTGACAATTTTTATTGCTGGGGCTCATACATTCTACTACTACTGATATTTAAAAACTGAAATGTTGCCAACACTAAGCCCGATAAGACGTAATTGTATATATAAGAAAAACTGATTTTAGAGCTCAAAATAAAAAGTCCCCAAATACCTCCCCACGAAATTCTGTCCCCAAGTGAGAGGTGAAATTTCCATTATGGGGACAAATCCCCTAATCTGCAGGCAGTGGAAGGAACAAGAGCGTTAAGTAATTTATGTGACGACAAACAAGAAAATTCATCGTGCAAAAACTTAGTCAAATACTTTGAACATACTAAAAGTGAGTTACACATGACCAGCACTATACTTTCAGGCAAAAAATACAAAAGGGGATCAATAGATTTAATTAGCAACATAGCGAATTTTTGTCATACTGGACTCCAAATACGTGGAAGAAATGGCAAACATCATTTTCCAAGTTAAGGAAAATAAGGCACATCTGATCAGAATCTTAAGAAATTAGACGTCAATTTTAGACTACCATGAATATCCTGAAGTCTGACCAAGTGCAAATAAAGAAAAAGTTTGACCAAATTTACCTTCAAATACCGCAAATATACAACAAGATACACAACGACAGTAAATAACTATATCAAGAATTTAAAAAATCTCGACGATTAAGCATATCATGAATATATTCCTTATAGCACATGAGGTGTAACCACTCTTCCCGGTCCAGTCCAATGTATTGCTTATTTTTATAATTTAAGCATATCATTGGCTTAAAACCAAAAACTATTAAAAATCCACATGAAATCTTCAATTTCCAATTGAGCAAGTATTCAAACTCAAAAACCAAATCATATACTTGAGGTTTTCGTTCTTGAATGAAAATAATATATAAACTAATATTTTCTCGCTCTATTAATTTCTTTATATGTATATGCATATGTATATTAAAATAAATAAGAAATCAAAACCATACACACATACTGAATAATTTGCAGAGGTTGCAAAGTATGCTTTATTCACCTTTTATAGACAAGAGGAGTTATATCAAGTGTATGGTGCTGTATAAAAGGGAAAGACTCAATTTTAATTGCTCGAGGTTGGGCAATTAAATTTGAGAGTTGATATAAAAAACCCAGGATGGTATTAATTTTCTAGAATCTAGATGCTGAATTTGGGTATAATTCTCACCTGTTGAGAGCCTTATGAGAAATAATAAGGTACCTTTTTTAGTTACAATCCAGAGTTTATTTTCTTATAATTCAAAGGGTAAGTATTTAACAGCTAGTGGCAATTCATTAACTCCATTTACAATAAAAGTTGTTGTGATTTCAATTCACATTAAATATAAGTTTTGTTGAAAGGTAAGTAAAGGTTGTTTAATTTATGATTTACAACTTCTTAATTTTACTTAAGCACAAGGTTGTACACTCTTTTGTGGTTGAATCGAAAGTGAGTACAAGTAAAAATACAAAGGGTGCGTTACATTTTCCATAACGAATTTAACGAAAACGGTTATGGTTCTGCGATATGCGAAATACGATATAAGTACTAAATTTACAAAGATGCCACACCTATCTAAATTTACTTTTGGCGATTATTACTAGCTTATATTAATTGAACATATTAATATAAAAATTATGTTTTTAGTTTAACATAATTTAAGTGTCCAAAGTGAATTTGGACATGGCGCCGGCCTTGACGCTAGGCAAATTTGCTTATGTATTCGTTACGCACAAAATATTGGACAACGACCGAATAGCCTCTATTATATGTTGGGTGTTGGATGTTGCAGACGATGTTGAAGAAATTTGGTCGTGTATCCTCACTCCGTGTTCATTTAGTTGTGGTGTTGATTCGTTGCTTCTGCGATTGCGTAAATCTTTCATTTTCAAATTCTGCTTTATTGGTTCATCTCGTCTTCGATTGTGTAGGTTTTTGGTTTCTAAGCTCTTTGCATTACTACTGGAAGAATGAAGTAGCGTATGATGAAATCTGTTACATCTTTTACAGGAATATTTCGATGAACATGACCATAAAACATGACTGCGAGCCAAACAATTCCGACAGCACTTGTGGGTTTTAACTACCTTTTCCCTTGATTCTGGCTTCATTTTTAAAAATCTTTGGCACCACCTTAACCCATGAGATTGGTTACACAAAACACACCTATAAGAGTCCAGATCGCAGGTTTTCGGTCTGCGATTTACGTAATTGCTGCTTTCGTATTTGCGACGAGTGGTCTCTAATCTTCGATTATTCCTGGTGGGAGAAATAAACTAATTAATTACTTATTGTTATGTGGTTCGTGAAAATTTTATGAATGTAGTGTAATGGTGATTATATCATAAGAAGCATGAGTTATGTCATTTATGATAGCTGTTCAATTAATTTACATAATGCAATTTGTTAGTGTGGTATTTAAGAAGAACTTTCGTTATTTAAGAACGGAAGATAACATAATTTGACAATGGGTCGAGTTATTGTTCCATTAGATATTCGCACTTCCGCTGTACGTGTATTATTATCTGCTCCCGCGAAGGCCTTTTCTACTCTACCTAAACGCCACTCTTGCGGTGGTTGTAAGTCATCTATTACTACTACTAGATCGCCCACCTGAATATTAGGAACCGAGTTCTTCCACTTGTATCGTTTCTGCAGAGATTTTAAATAATCCTCCTTCCACCGAATGGAGAATTGATGATGGATTACCTTTAATTTTTCCCATCGGTTAATAACCGAAATGTTTGTGCAATCTTGCTCTGGGAAGGCCATTAAGGGCGCTCCTCTAAGAAAGTGCCCAGGAGTTAATGCCTTCAAATCATACGGATCTTCCGATATAGCAGATATCGGTCGAGAATTTAATACTCCTTCAATTCGCGCTAGCACGGTATTGAATTCTTCAAACGTAAACTTTTGAGTTCCGGAAACTCTTCTGAGGTGAAACTTGAAACTCTTTACTGCAGCTTCCCACAAGCCGCCCATATGAGGAGCGTGCGGTGGTATAAATCTCCACTCAAACCCATGTGCTATATATTTTTGGGCTGTGTCTTGAGCCGCAGTTTTCACAAATTCACTAAATTCTCGTTCGCGTGTTCGGCTTGCACCTAGAAAATTTCTCCCATTATCCGTAACCACCCTCTGGGGGAGCCCCCGACTCCCGACGAAACGAGCAAATGCGGCTTGGAATGCCGCTGAGGATAGGCTGGAGCAGATTTCTAAATGTATTGCTTTCGTGCTGAAGCAGACGAAAACACTGACATATCCTTTTGTCGTGGGGGCTTTTCTTAAGGGAGATGTTTTAATTTCGAAAGGCCCTGCAAAGTCAATGCCTGTGACTTGAAATGGAAGCGTTAAATTACATCTTTCAGGCGGTAACGGGGCCATTATCTGAGTACATGGCTTTTGCTTGTGAATTAAGCAAGTTTTGCAGTGTCGGATTACCTTTTTTACTCGATCTTTTAGTCTAAATATAAAAAATTCGGTTTGTACCATTCTACACATTTGACTACATTGAGCGTGGTATAAAAATGTGTGTAAATGAGATAGATATAATTGGCACAACCTAGAGTTTCCTGGTAAGATTATGGGGTATCTCTCGCTGTAAGGGAGGGATGATTGAGCTAATCTTCCATTTACTCTCATAATTAAATTCGCGTCTAGGAAAGGGTTTAGGGTATTGAGAGAACTTTTGTTTGTAATAGGTTTTGATTTTTCTAAGCATTCGTATTCTTCTTGGTAGAAAGTCCTTTGAGCTAAAATAATAAGTCGAGATTTTACAAAATTCATTTCATTTTGAAGTAAACTATTAGACATATTGTGAAATTCATTTGGTCTCTTGTTTTTTTTAGATTTGTGAAAAAATCGGAAAACATAGCATAATACCCGAAGAGCTCTGTTATATGAGGAAAATTTATCGAGTGGGTCATTTATTTCAATATGTGTTTGCAATGAGTGAATTTCTATATGTTCTGCACACGTTTTGAGTGGGTTTCTCTTCGGCCATTCTGACGCTGGGTTGGTTAACCAGGATGGTCCATGCCACCAGAGTGAATTCTTTCCCAAATCTTGTGGGTTGCATCCTCTTGTTCCGATATCTGCTGGGTTATCATGTGTTCGAACATGTTGCCATACTGCATTTGGTGTGAGAAGATAAATTTGAGATATTCTATTGGCAACATACGTTTCCCATGACGATGGAGGCTTTGAGAGTCATCCTAATACTATGGAAGAGCCAGTCCATAAATATTTTTCATTTGAAGTCAAGTTTAGGGAATTGCAAACGTAATTTACGAGTTTAGCTAGTAAGAGGGCGCCATTCAATTCTAACCGTGGAAGGCATACTCTTTGTATGGGTGCGACTTTGCATTTAGCTAATAACAAATTCACAAAGGTTGTGTTGGAATGAGTTTGACATCTTAAAAATACTGTTGCGCAATATGCCGATTTGGACGCATCTGAGAATCCATGAATTTGTACGTTGTCTTCGGGTTTATATTGTAGCCAACGGGGTACGGATATATACTCTAATTTGGATAGATCTTGAACGAAATTGTTCCATTTTTGACGAGAATCTTCCGAAATTTCTTCGTCCCACTGTAGACCTTCTCCCCACAACTGTTGCATTAAAATTTTTCCTCTGATGACTACAGGTGCTAGCCATCCAGCTGGGTCAAACAGTTTTGCGACTGTCGAGAGAATTTGGCGCTTTGTTATTTTTGGTGTTTGATCAATGGGCGGGAAATTATAAGTAAAGGAGTCACTGAGCGCATTCCATTTTATACCAAGAGTTTTGGTTGAACTCGTTTCATGGAAGCGGAGAAAGTCTAGATCATAGAGATCTTCTTTTGGTAAATGTATCAGTAGCCTTGGATCGTTAGCGGTTATCTTTTTTAATGGTAGCCCTGCTGTTTTTAGTGCATCTATGAGTTGATTTTGAGCGTTAAGGGTTTCTTCTATTGTATACCCACCAGACAATATGTCGTCAACGTAAGTTTCCGATCGTAATATTTTGGAAGCTTTGGGATAGCTAGATTCAGAGTCTGACGCAAGTTGTAGCAAAGTACGAATTGCTAGAAAGGGAGCGCAGTTCACTCCGAATGTAACAGTTTTTAACTGAAAATCTTGTACAGGTCCGTCCGGCTTAGATTGGAATAATATTCTTTGAAATGGCCTGTCATCTGGGTGCACGAGAATTTGGCGGTAAATTTTTTGTATATCCCCGCTAAACACAAAGTGATACTTTCTTCAATTGAGTATCGTTGTTATCAATTCATTTTGGAGTGTTGGGCCAGTGTGGAGAACGTCATTAAGCGAAAACTGAGACTTTGTTTTCCTTGAAGCGTTGAACACTACTCTCACTTTGGTAGTTTTATGCTCTGGGCGCACAACCGCATGATGAGGTAAATAAAAGGAATGATATTTACCTTTCAATATGATCTCTTTGGAAGTAGTTTCTTCCATGTGATCTAAGGCTAAATATTCCTCAAGAACTGCCTTGTATTGGGACTGAAGTTCAGGATCTTTGGCCAGAGTTTTTTCCATTCTGGAATATTGAACGAGAGCTATGAATCGAGACGAATCAAGGGAGATTTCACTGGGAAACTCTGTTTTAAATGGTAGTCTTACGATATATCTTCCATTTACATGATGTGTTGTCGTGCGGGCGTAAAAGTTTTCACAGAATTCATCTTCGGCTGACCTAGTCCTAGTGGCTGGAATATTTTCGTCTTCCCAAAACTTTCTTAAAATGTGACAGAGATTAGAGTTTTCAGAGGGGACCACTTCCGTTGTGAATGCGTGAATGGTTTCTGTTTTCATGGGGCCGCTAAGTACCCATCCGAAAATGGTGTTGTATGCCGATGTTTTGCCACAAACATTCTTCTTAATACCTTCGAGGTTAATACAATGCTCGTAATCATTGCCCAGAATTAAATCTATTTGAGAACATTTGTTGAAAGCAGGGTCAGCTAGATCTAATTCTTCCAATTCCTTTGTACGTGAGACTTCAAAGGAACTGGCTGGGAGTCGCTTCGTGACTTTTGGCAAGACTATGGCTTTTATAGGTATTCTCGTGTTTGTTCTTTTGGCATATAGTGTTAGTTTACATTCTTTGCTTGCAGATTGTTTTTGTCCACCAATACCAACGATTTCAAAGTGCGAATTTTGGTAAGGTAGCTGAAGGCGATTTCTAACTCTTTCTGATAAGAAAGTTCTTTGAGAGCCAGGGTCAATTAGGGCTCGAACTGTGAAATGTTCACCTCTATATTCAATCAGCATTAATGCAGTGCGCAAGAGAATATTTTCGTTGCTGGTAGAGCAATTGGCTTGAATGTGCCGTGATGTGCTGGGTTGTTCGTCTTGAGTCTCGCTTATTGTAATGTTTGCTAATGCATTTTGGGTAAAGGCGGCTTTATGTGAAAGCTCTTCTTGTGGAAGGTTTTCTGTGCTATTGGGGGTTTTTTGAGTTCTTTTAGCCATGTGTAACAGAGTGTGATGCGATTTTTTGCAGAACATACATGTGTTTTTACTTTTACAATTTGCCTTGATGTGAGAATGTCCTAGGCAATTGTTACAGTGTTTATTTTTGAACACGTAATCAACTCTCTGTTGAACTGTAAATGCTCTGAACTTTGGGCATGTTCTGAGTGTATGTTCTGCTTTGCACAATTTGCAGGACGATGTTACATTTTCTTGGACTGTATAAGTTTGCACATTGGGAGTCTTATTGAGATTAAAGCCGTCTTTTGAGTTTCTAATGCTTTTTACACGTTCAACAGTTTCATATCTATTTATAAGAAACTGTGACATTTGGGACCATTTTGGAAGCTCACGAGGGGATGTGAGCGATTGTTCCCACAGGGCTAAAGCTACCTCGGGCAGTTTTGTAGATATTAGTCGAATGAGAATGGGGTCCCAACTTTCAACTTCTACACCAAGGGTTCCCAGCGTCGCTAAAGAGTCATTAACTGACGACTGAATTCTTCTAATGGACTCGCTGTCCTCATTAGTCACTGCTGGGATATCAAATAAGAGTTTTATTTGATTATCTACGAGAACTCGCTTATTCTCGTAGCGATTTTTCAATGCATCCCATGCGAGATTGAAATTTTCATGAGAAAGGGTGTATCTTTTCACTATATCTCCAGCTTCTCCTCTCGTTTTGTTGCGGAGGTGATACAGCTTTGTAACTGGAGATAATCTAGAGTGATTTATGTACACTGCCGTGAACATATCTCTGAACGAAGGCCATTGCTCATAACTGCCTTTAAACACCTCTGTATCACAGGGTGGCAGTTTTATGCAATTATTCGAGTTATCATGTTCTGTGTTTTGTATATACGCAAGAGGTGGGACGGAATAACGAACAGTTGAATGATGCCCCGGTACGTTTGGAGTTTCTAGCCGAACTGCTTTTAATAGTTCACCTATTTGTCCGTGACATTGGAAGTAGGCTGTTACATGTGCAGCATAATCGGTTTTAGCAGTTGTTTTGAATTCGGCGTCAACTGAACCATCTTGTGAAAGCATGATTTCTTGGTAAGAAGCTTCCAATTTTTTGTACCTTGCCTCTAAATCTTTTAATTTTATTTCTAAAACAGATTCAGTTTGTTCTCCTTCTTCAGTTTTATTGAACATGTCGCAAAAATGTAGTAAATTTTCGCAATCAAATATAAAATAATCTTGTGGAGTAGCCGAGCCTGACTTTTCTGCCAAAGATTTATCGGATTTGGGATTCATGATTACTGAATATAGTGATACTCTTGCGAATATTAGTTTAATGAATGGGAGAGAAATGAGGATTGCTAGATATGCTATCTAGTTTCTCACTAGCGTTTTTAGAGACGTAACTCTAGATACCTGTTATCTAGTGTTAATAACAAATTTGTTTTTGGGGCTACCAACTTGTTTAAAACTAACTTAAGTCTAGATACCTGTTATCTAGCCGTAATATGAAAAATTGTATAAAAGGGGAAGTAAGATTTGCACTACTGGAATGAGTTTTCTATATTATCGATTATTAAGGGGCTATTGAGCTAGCACTAAGTACCTGTTACCTAGTTTTCACAATGATAATATAGAAAAATATTTCGTGTTAGTTTTAGCAAGCGACAGCTTAGTTAATTGTTATTGCTTTAAACAACCATTTAAATTTCTGAGTAGAATTACTAGTACCCTCCGTTAATCCAAATTATTTTTAGTTTGTTTTTGAAGAAATTTGAAAATTATATTTATATTTTTTTTTTTTTTGCATGAGAAATTAATTGAACGCAATCTTAAACTTTTGACGAATAATTTTTAAATCAGAATATTTATTTAAATTTATTTTTGAAATTTATTTTACCTTTTCTAATTATAAATAAAATGTTTGTTGGGATGTGTATGTATGTATTTGTATGTGGAATGTAAGTTTTTAGGTATAAAGAATTAATATTTAGTTATTGTTGCAATTTATTTCTATGTAATTTTTTTTTTTTTACATTTGCTTTTAGTCTATTGTTTGTTTTATTTTTAATGGGAATCCCTATTTGCAATGAACTTTATTATTGTGTGTATGTGTGCGTGTGTGAAATAGGGAGTGAGAAGTAATGTTTGCTTGTTATAATATTTGTAGATTTATTTTAATTGTGTTTTACTCTTTTCCAACTTTACTTTTTTGTTTTAATTTTGGCTTTAATTTGATTTATTACAAACAACTCTTGTAATTTTTATTTTTTTTTGAAATAATGAATTTTGTTTTCAATCGACTCTAATCATATGTTATTTTAATTTTATTTAGTGGACTGTAAATTTTGTGAAATAGAATTTAAGAGGTATTTGAAATGTATAAGAGTATTTTTTGTTGTATTTTCTTACTTTTAAATCACTGTAGTAAAGAGTAAACAATAGAAAGAGTAAATCACTTGTTTAAGGTGTTAAAGAGACTAGATACTGGATATGTATAATTTTGCGTTTTTCTTATGCCACAAATTGGAAATTGAAATTAATATAGGTAGTAGTAATATTAATCTTTTTTTGTTTTATTTTAGTTACAAATAATTTAATTTTATTTTGTAATGCACTTACATACATATAATTTTAGATGTCCAAATGGTGGTTGTTTCTTGAAATTCTTCAAAGAGAACTTGGCCGTGGTTTTTCTGCTTCTTCAATAACTATTTTTTTTTAACTTCTTTTATTTCTTTACTCTTTTTTTTTTGTTCTCCTTTTGAGATCTTTTCAAGTTCAATTATTTTTATGTATATATGTACATGAATACATATAAACGCACATCCAGATGTATATACATATATTTATTTATTTTTTGGTATTTTTTATGTACATATGCATACACAACGGGTTTTCTTTATGTTTTGTGACACGAGTATATAGGTGCATATATGTATATATTGGTTTTTTCCGCTATAACTGTTGTTTTTATTTAAGTACATAGATAAATATGTACATCTTTATGCATTACATACATATGTGCTTTTTTATATTATGTACTTTACTGTTATTTGATATTTTTATAAATTTAAGTACTACTACTTTTTCCCTTTTTGTTTAATAACTTTTCACCGCTTATACATACATATTTATGTGTACATACGTATGTACATACATATGTGCTTTGCACATGCAGTTTCCTTATTCACTTTTTGTAATTTTAAGTTTTAGTTTTACTTTTTATATGTACCTAGCACACGCACACAAATTTCACTTTCCTTTATTTTTATGCTGTTTTTTCTTTACTTAATGTGGTTTGTACTTATTGATTGCTGTTTTTTAACTGATCCCTTTGATGTTTTAGATTTTTACTTTACCTCATTGTTCTGCTGCTCTTTTTCTTATTTGTTTGATGCTTCCTTCGCTGAGACTTTTTTATACGGCTTCTAGAGGACCATGAATAATTTGCAGAGGTTGCAAAGTATGCTTTATTCACCTTTTATAGACAAGAGGAGTTATATCAAGTGTATGGTGCTGTATAAAAGGGAAAGACTCAATTTTAATTGCTCGAGGTTGGGCAATTAAATTTGAGAGTTGATATAAAAAACCCAGGATGGTATTAATTTTCTAGAATCTAGATGCTGAATTTGGGTATAATTCTCACCTGTTGAGAGCCTTATGAGAAATAATAAGGTACCTATTTTAGTTACAATCCAGAGTTTATTTTCTTATAATTCAAAGGGTAAGTATTTAACAGCTAGTGGCAATTCATTAACTCCATTTACAATAAAAGTTGTTGTGATTTCAATTCACATTAAATATAAGTTTTGTTGAAAGGTAAGTAAAGGTTGTTTAATTTATGATTTACAACTTCTTAATTTTACTTAAGCACAAGGTTGTACACTCTTTTGTGGTTGAATCGAAAGTGAGTACAAGTAAAAATACAAAGGGTGCGTTACATTTTCCATAACGAATTTAAAGAAAACGGTTATGGTTCTGCGATATGCGAAATACGATATAAGTACTAAATTTACAAAGATGCCACACCTATCTAAATTTATTTTTGGCGATTATTACTAGCTTATATTAATTGAACATATTTAATATAAAAATTATGTTTTTAGTTTAACATAATTTAAGTGTCCAAAGTGAATTTGGACACATACATATATATTTTATATTTATTTATTGTTTTTTTAATGACATTTTTATAAGTATCTATAATTTTGAAAACAATTTTATTTCTTATATGGAACATGTTGCATCGAAATGTGTCCCGCCCTTCCTTAAATCCTTCGCTGAACAAGGAAAGCTGGCAAAATGTTCACTATCAGAGCTCTCCTGCTCTATAACTCCATAGTTCTCATTTTCAGTGAGCATGGATATAAATAAATTTATGGTTTCTTTATGCTCATAGAGAAATAAGTCCTCAAAAGAAATAAGGAATTTCTATAACCACTCACAAATTTGGTTCATTTTTTAATTTAATTAATTTTTTTAATAATGCTTTCTTTCATCGTTGAATGTTATGTTTACTCCAATATTCTTAAAAGGTTTACGTTCCTATTTAAAACGTCAATTTAAATATTATTTTTCTTATAATTCTATCAGCAACTATCAAAAATTATTACAAAATGAGAAAAAGAGATAGCTACGATACTGATCTTTGTTTTAAGAATTTGTTTACCCTATATATATGTATATATGTATATATACATATATATATATATAAATATATATCTATATATATATATATATATATACATATATATATATATATATATGTACTTACAGAAGATAAATCTTATTAAAATTATAAATTTGGAAAATATATAACCCTAAAATACAATATTGCATTTGAAATTTGCAAGTAAATTACAAAAATTAGATTACAATTGTACCAATAACATGATTTCTTAGTGTAAAATTTACTGACCTAACATAACTGACCTAGCCTAACCTTAACTTTTTGCCAATTTTGTTTAATTTTAATTAATAATTGTAGTGAAGGTTAATTCAACTAGCATTGTATTTTCAATTATTTTTTCTCCCCACCTTTCCTTTCTTTAAATTTAAGACACATTGTATTAATTTAAAAGGTTAAAAACAGAAAAGAAAAATTATAAATAAATTTAAGTGTAAGTAGGAAATAATAAAAGTTTAATGTTACCTACTTTGAACAGTATAAAGTAAATATTTATAAATTAACAACTTCAAATAACTTAACTAAAGATTCAATATAATTCAACGTATCATCTCTTAAGCCCAGCTGTTATAGGTATAGAAAAAATCTAGGCATTAATGCATTTCTTCTGCAGCCCTATGCTAGGCTTTCCCGGTCTACACACTATGAGTCTATAGAGCTTCTTACCTATTTGTAAGTCTTTTTTTAACCACCTTCCTCTCCTCCAATTGGATTTCATGTCCTGCAATACTCTTGTCAACTCGCTCCTTTCTACCTCTGTTGAATTCTGGCTGTTGTTGTTTCTTTTTGTCCAACGTTGCAGAATTTTTTCAGGAGGGCCCTTGTAATTCGGCAATTCCCCATGGCTATTCTTTCTGGTGGCAACTGTACACACAACCCTCTGCTAAATCGTTTAATGCAATAATCCGCATACCTAATCGTGTATACCCCAGAGTCTATCATGTTATTTTGCTGAGGGCAATTCGCATATATCAAAGTTAAATTTTCCAGAGGGCTCCTCAGAAGAGGTATAGGTTTCTTATGCAATTTGTAGGGGCTTCCAAGTTGTGAGGTTTCAAAGAGATGAAAACTATTATTTTACCTGCTACACTGCTCCCAGTGTCCAGTGGTTTTCCTCGATTACTGTGAGTTCTGAAGCTCGTAATGAAAAAAATAGAAATAATAAATCTAATGAATGTTTTTTTTTTAACGACAAAGCCAATATTTTGTCAGCGATCAACTTCGCTTTCCAATGCCAAATAGTAGTGATTCATTAAAATTACAATTACCTAGTACTTCTTCATATAAGTCACTTATATCATCTCCTTCAGGCTCGTATTCATCACTTAACAAAGTTATCACTACAGATAACAGTAGCTCAAAACCTAAGGTTCAAGTCAGTATGGACAGATATATAACCGTGGTAAAGCGTGGGCGAAGCCCGAATTCTTCAAAGATTTCATTCGCTCCAAAGATGTCTAGGGATAACAGCGCATCTTCAACTAATCGCCAAAACCGTTTTAAAATTTTGCAAGATGAGAATGACAAACCCGATGTATCCTCGAATAAAACATCCAAGCCGCCACCAAGAGAGAAAAATTCAAATGCCCTTTGTAAAAAATTGATTTCGGTCATTGGTGATAATAAATTTCACATTGTCCCAATAAAACGTGGCAAAATCGATGAAACGAAAATTCAAATTTATGACGAAAAGGATTTCCGCAAAATGGTTTCTGAATTTGAAACAAATAAAACAAGCTTCTACACATACCACCTTAAGAGCGCTAAAGGCCTGCAGATCGTATTGAAGGGCATAGATTCTTATGTTGTCCCTGAAGAAATAAAAGATGCACTCGTACTCCCGGGATTTAAGGTAAAGAATGTATCTAACATAATGAACAAAGAAAAGGTACCCCAACCCCTATTTCGTGTTGAACTAGAGCCGAATGATATACAGTTGAAAAAAAACGAGACTCATCCTATTTATAGCCTAAAATACCTTTTATACCGAAAAATAACAGTTGAAGAACCACACAAGCGTTCTGGACCCGTACAGTGCCATAATTGTCAAGAATATGGCCATACAAAAGCTTACTGCAATTTACCTACAGTGTGTGTTATCTGCGGTGAATTGCATGGTACTGCTAGTTGCACTAAACCAAAAGATCAAGCGGAAAAAAAATGCAGTAATTGTGGAGGTAATCACACCGCTAACTACAGAGGATGTCCAATGTACTCTTTCGTCAAGCAGGCTATGGTTCAAAAACCTAAATTAACTCCAGCTCAACCATTAAACGCGTACTCCGCCACTTTTGCTCAAGTGATCAAATCAGTTACTTCACGTGTATCGTATGCCGATGCTGCTAAGGCTAGTTCTATTCCCACACAAAATGTTTCACCGCCAAATAAGTCAACGAATGCAAATTCAAGCTTTAACTTTAGTCGCCTTGAAGCTACTATTGAGAATCTGGTGCTAACTATAAACAACTTTACAACAAATATGACTAGCATGATGCAAGAAATGCTGCAAATGCAGAATACATTGCTTCAAGCATTACTTTACAAGCCATGAACACGTTAAGAATATGTTTCTGGAACGCAAACTTCATTCGACAACATAAAAATTAACTTGAGCACTTCCTTACGGAAAAAAATATTGATATAATGTTGGTCTCTGAGACTCATTTGACTTCTAGAAGCATCTTTAAAATTAATGGCTACACTTTATATGATACAAAGGACCCTAGAGGGAGAGCATGCGTTGAATCAGCAATTCTAATAAAGTCAAGACTCAAGCACTATATTCTTGACAACATTTGTGATGAACATCTACAAGCAACAAATATCTGTATTGAAATTTTTTTTACAAATTTCGTGATATCTTCAATTTACTCCCCTCCCAGATTTTCAATCACTGGAGACCAATACGAGAAATTCTACAAATCTTTTGGACCTTGTTTCGTAGCAGCTGGCGACTACAATGCTAAGCATACGTTCTGGGGTTCGCATCTTATTACGCCTAGAGGTAGGGCGTTGTTCAACACAATTTCAAAAATGGGCTTGGATGTTATTTCGAGTGAGGAGCCTACTTACTGGCCTACTGACGTACGAAAAATTCCAGATGTTATGGATTTCGGCGTCATAAAAAGTATTTCTAGGGAATTAATTCACGTTGAAGCTTCCCTAGATCTCTCGTCCGATCACTCTCCCACGATCGTTACAATATGTAGCCCACTAAGAAGTGCTTTACCTCACCCATATGTCAAGATGATAAATCGTGTTAATTGGCTGGGATTCAAAAAATATCTTAGTAGTCATTGCACGGAAAATATTACGCTAAGAACACCCAATGATATTGAATCTAACATTGCAAATCTTAACGAGAATGTTAAACAGGCTGCTGAACATGCCACTACCTCCCATCCGCATACTGGGTTCAATCAAATTTATTCTATAGACGTTGAACATCTCGTACGTAAAAAAAGAAGAGCTAGAAGGGAATGGCAACAGCACAGATCACCTCAACACAAAATCAGATTTAAAGAGTGCACTAAACGACTCCAAGAGTTGCTTGCATCTGAAGAAATTATCTGGAAGGGCTTGAGTTCACAGCAGCATCTTATTACTCTTTGTGGCACGCTGATAAAAAGCTTAAAACACCCGTTGAGTTTAAGCCACCTCTGCGGACATCTACCGGAGGTTGGGCAAGAAGCGATACTGAAAAAGGTAACATATTTGTTGAGCATTTAAAATCCGTATTTACACCAAATACATTTACCGGTGTTGCTGATTTGCCGAGTGTAGTTGCTCTACCCCCTCGACCCTTAAAATTTACGATGTGTGATGTACAAAAACTAATTGCTGAGCTCAACCCGAAAAAAGCTCCCGGTATGGATGGAATTAGTAACCAGATGCTGATTAAGTTACCTCGTACTGCAATTATAATCCTGTTATTCATTTTTAATGCCATTTTACGACTGGAGTATTATCCAGACTGCTGGAAGCTTGCCAAAGTTAAAATGATTCCAAAGCCAAGTAAAGATCTTACCAAGGCTGAGTCATATAGGCCAATAAGTTTACTGTCAATAATGTCAAAGCTTTTTGAAAAGCTACTCATGACAAAATTGTCTTCAATTTTAACTGATAATGGATGCATCCCGGACCATCAATTTGGTTTTAGAAGCCAGCATTGCACCATTCAGCAAACGCATAGATTGGTTCAATTTATCAGAAAAACATTTGAGGAAAAGAAGTATTGTTCTGCCCTGTTTATTGATGTTTCTCAGGCATTTGATAAAGTGTGGCATGAAGGCCTGATTTTGAAATTGAAGACATACTTACCAATAAACATTCTAAATCTTTTGGAAAGTTACATTCTTGCACGAAAATTTACTGTTGTGGAAGGACACTTTATGAGTATGCCTGAAACTATCTCATCCGGTGTGCCACAGGGGAGTATACTGGGAGTATACTGCCTGTGAGCAGTAGTATCCACACTTGTACATTTGCCGACGATACCGCCTGCCTTAGTATGCACGAAAACCTTGATGATGCATCCCGAAAACTACAGGAACACATTAGCCAGATGGAACTATGGTTAAACTTATGGAGAATTAAGGTAAATGAACAAAAGTGTGTCCATATAACATTTACCTTACGAAGAGGTACTTGTTCCCCCATTCGGATTAATAATCAAGTTGTTCCTCAACATTCACATGTGAAATATCTTGGTATACACCTCTATGGACGGCTTACATGGAAACATCACATTGACTGTAAGTTAACTCAAATGAAACTAAAATTAACTCAGGTACATTGGCTGATTGGCAGAAATTCAACACTCAGCCTAGACTGCAAACTTTTAATATAAAAGTCGCTTTTAAAGCCAATATGGTGTTACGGTATCCAGTTATGGGGCACTGCTTCTGCTTCCAATGTAGAGAGAATTCAACGAACACAAAACAAATTTTTAAGGTTAATAACATCTGCTCCATGGTACATTAAGAATTCAAATATACATCGTGATTTAAATATGCCACTAGTGACTGAAGAAATTGCAAAATACGCAGGCAAATATCTAAATAAACTCGTGTCACATCCTAATCCGGAGTTCTCATTGTACATTCATAGTGAACAGTCAATTTAGCGGAGTTTTTATTTCATACTAAACAAAAAAAAATTGTACGAAAAAATATTCGGAAGACATATTGTTATTGTTAGCTTTATTTGCATTGCTAATATTTTTTTACATAGTCATAATTAACAAAAACAAAAAAACCGTAATAAAAAAAAAACAAACAAACAAACAAAAGTGCCCTTGAGGAATACTCTATATGAGTACTTTAAAAACAAATAACTGTGAAGTGAGTTCTAATGCCAGAAATGCCTATTTTACTGTGAGTTCTGAAGCTCTTAATGAAAATAATAAAAATAAAAAATCTAATGATAGACTTACTGAGAGCTCTGAAGCTCTTAATGATAACAAATTAAATAAGAAATCTGATAGTAGACTTTTTTTAACGGCGAGGCCACTTTTTCGTCAGCGATCAACTTCGCTTTGTCCAATGCCAACTAGTGATTCGTTAACATTACCGTTGCCTAGTACTTCTACATTTAACTCAGCAACCTCCGCTTCGGGCTCGTGGTCATCACTTAACCAAGTTTTTACTGAAGTCAAGAGCAGCCCAAAACCCAAGGTCCAAGTGGGAATGGACAGATCTATTACAGTGGTAAAGCGCGGACGAAGCCCAAAGTCTTCGAAAATTTCATCTGCTCCAAAAATGTCTAGGGATAACAGCGTATCCTCTATTAACCGCCAAAAAACGTTTTCAAATATTACAAGTTGACAACAACGAACCCGATGTATCTACGAACAAAACATCCAAGCCGCCTCCAATCTATTTGAGAGAAAAAAATTCAAACGCTCTTATAAAAAATTTAATTTCAGTCATTGGTGAGAATAAATTTCACATTGTTCCAATAAAACGTGGTAACATTGATGAAACCAAAATTCAAATTTATGAAGAAAAAGATTTTCGCAAACTGATTACTGAATTTGAAAAAAGTAAGAAAAGTTTCTACACATATCAGCTTAAAAGTGCTAAAGGCCTGCAGATCGTATTGAAGGGCATCGATTCCTATGTTGCTCCCGAAGAAATAAAAGATGCACTCGTCCTCCAGGGATTTAAGGTAAAAAATGTATCTAACATAATAAATAGGGAGAAGATTCCTCAACCTCTATTTCGCGTCGAACTTGAGCCAAACGATATAAAATTGAAAAAAAGCGAGACTCATCCAATTTATAATTTGAAATATCTCTTATATCGAAAAATAACAGTTGAAGAGCCACACAAGCGTTCTGGACCCGTACAGTGCCATAATTGTCAAGAATATGGTCACACAAAAACTTACTGCAAGTTACCTTCAGTTTGTGTTATCTGCGGTGAATTGCACGGTACTGCTGGCTGTACTAAGCCTAAAGATCTAGCAGAAAAAAAATTTAGTAATTGTGGAGGTAATCACACCGCTAACTACAGAGGATGTCCTGTCTATTCTTTCGTTAAACAGACTATGGGGCAAAAACCTAAATTAGCTCCAGCACAAACAGCAAACGCTTACTCCGCCACTTTTGCTCAAATGAGCCAACCTGTCACTTCACGTGTATCGTATGCCGATGCAGCTAAGACTAATTATATTCCCACACAAAATATTCCGCCTCAAAATAATTCAACGAATGCAAACTCAAGCTTTAATTTTAGTCGCCTTGAAGCTACTATTGAGAATCTAGTGCTAACTATAAATAATTTTACAACAAATATGACTAGCATGATGCAAGAAATGCTACGAATGCAGTCTACACTGCTTCAAGCATTAGTTAACAAGCCATGAACACGTTAAAGATAAGTTTCTGGAACGCAAACGGTATTCGCCAACATAAAAATTAACTTGAGCACTTCCTCACGGAAAAAAATATTGATATAATGTTGGTTTCTGAGACTCATTTGACTTCAAGAAGTCTATTCAAAATTAATGGCTACATTTTATATGATTCAAAGGACCCAAGAGGAAGAGCTTGCGGGGGTTCAGCAATTTTAATAAAGTCAAGACTCAAGCATTATATTCTTGACAACATTTGTGAAGAACTTCTACAAGCAACGAATATTTGTATCGAAAATTTTTGCACAAATTTTGTCATATCATCAATTTACTCCCCTCCTAGATTCGCAATTACTGAGGATCAATACGAGGATTTCTACAAATCTCTTGGCCCTTGTTTCGTAGCAGCTGGAGACTATACTGCAAAACATACTTTCTGGGGTTCGCGTCTTATCACACCTAGAGGACGAGCGTTGTTCAACACAATTTCAAAAATGGGCTTGGACGTCATTTCGAGTGGGGAGCCCACTTACTGGCCTACTGACATACATAAAATTCCGGATATTATAGATTTTGGCGTCATGAAAAATATTTCTAGGGAATTAATTCACGTCGAAGCTTCCCTAGATCTATCGTCCGATCACTCTCCCACGATCGATACAATCTGTAGCCCACTGAGAAGTGCTCTACCTCACCCATATGTGAAAATGGTCAGTCGTGTTAATTGGCTGCGATTCAAAAAATATCTTAGTAGTCATTGCACTGAAAACATTAAGCTAAGAACTCATGACGATATTGAATCTAATATGGCTAATCTTCACGAAAATATTAAGCAGGCAGCTGAACATGCCACTTCCTCCCACCCGCAGACTGGGTTTAACAGAATATATTCTACAGATATTGAACTTCTCGTATGTGCAAAAAGAAGAGCTAGAAGAGAGTGGCAACAGCATAGATCACCCCAAAATAAAATTAGATTAAAAGATTGCACTAAACGACTCCAAGAACTGCTGGCATATGAAAAAACTGCATCTCTTAAAAACTTTCTGGAAAATTTCGATGTCACACCAGCATCTAATTATTCTTTGTGGCGTGCTGCGAAAAGAATTAAAACACCCGTTGAGTTTAAACCACCTCTGCGCACTTCTACCGGAGTTTGGGCCAGGAGTGATATTGAAAAAGGTAACTTGTTTGCTAAGCATTTAAAATCCGTATTTAGGCCAAACACATGTACTGGTGTTGTTGATTTCCCGAGTGTAGTTGCGCTACCCCCTCGTCCCATAAAATTTAAAATGTGTGATGTACAAAATCTAATTGCTGAACTCTACCCGAAGAAAGCACCGGGTATTGATGGAATTGGTAACCAAATGCTAATAAAATTGCCTCGTATTGTAATTAGAATCATTTTATTCATTTTTAATGCCATTTTACGACTAGAGTATTATCCCCACAGCTGGAAGCTGGCCAAAGTTAAAATGATTCCAAAGCCGGGCAAAGATCTGACCAAGGCAGAATCATACAGGCCAATAAGTCTGCTATCAACAATGTCAAAACTTTTCGAAAAACTGCTCATGTCAAAATTGTTCCCAATTCTAATTGGTAGTGGGTGCATCCCAGACCATCAGTTTGGTTTTAGAAGTCAACATAGCACCATTGAACAAACGCATAGATTGGTTCAATGTATAAGAAGAACATTTAAAGAAAAGAAGTAATGTTCTGCACTGTTTATTGACGTTTCACAGGCATTTGATAAAGTATGGCATGAAGGCCTAATTTTAAAATTAAAATCATATCTACCAATAAATTTGGTGAATTTATTAGAAAGTTACATTACTACCCGGAAGTTCACGGTTGTGGAAGGAGAATTCATGAGTCTGCCCCAATCTATATCAACCGGTGTGCCACAGGGGAGCATACTGGGGCCAGTTTTGTATTTGATTTATACTTGTGATATGCCTGTGAGCAGCAATATCCATACATCTACGTTCGCCGATGATACAGCCTGCCTAAGTATGCACGAATATCCTCATGAGGCTTCCCGATATCTACAAGAATATATTACACAACTGGAACTATGGTTAAAATTATGGAGAATTAAGGTAAACGAGCAAAAGTGTGTTCAGGTAACATTTACCCTGCGAAGAGATACTTGTTCCCCAATTCGAATCAACAATCAAATTGTTCCTTAGCATTCACATGTAAAATACCTTGGTATACACCTTCATCGACGACGAACATGGAAACACCATATTGACTCAAAGCTCAAATGAAACTTAAACTAACTCAGATATATTGGCTGATTGGTAGAAACTCAACACTCAGCCTAGAATGCAAACTTTTATTATACAAGTCGCCAATATGGTGCTACGGAATTCAGTTATGGGGCACTGCTTCAGCTTCTAACGTCGAGAGAATCCAACGAAGGCAAAACAAAATTTTACGTTTGATAACATCGGCTCCATGGTACATAAAAAACTCAAATATACATCGTGATTTGAATATGCCACTAGTGATTGAAGAAATAGCAAAATACGCAGGCAAATATTTAACAAAACTCGAGTCACATCCTAATCCGCTTGCTCGTAACATCTTGAATTTTACTGGCCACATTCGCTTGAAAAAGAAGGACACAAGGGCTCTTTTACTCAACACTCCAGATGGGATTGCTTGAAAATATTTTTTTTTTGATTATCACTACTTATGTATTATTTATAACTATCACTAAGTTTATGTCCGACAGTGGTCGGGCCTAATACTTATATTTTAGATTTAAGATTTGAATACTTATTGTTAGTTCATAATTGAAGATACAATAAATAAATAAATGTATTAAAAAAAAATAAATGTAAATATTAATTATTAAAAAAAATTGTATGAAAAAACAAAAGAAAATATAACCAATAAAAACATATATTTTTGTGCAAATTTTTTTTATTTATTATCCATCTGAAATTTATTTGCTTGTGGTTTAGCTTGGTCTATATACGTATTTCATTGGCGCTTAAACCAAATCATCAGTAGACTTCAACCACAAATTTTGAACAGTCACAAACCTCTTACTTTATGCACAGACTTTCAAAAACTATATGAGAATTCATAGAACAGTAATATTTTTGAAAATCACAAAGACAAAATAAGTTTGGTAGGCTTTGAAACTCATACAAAACCCAGTAAATAATTTATATTCGATATGAATCTATTTTATTTTTCTACACCTTCATACAATTTGTGGTTGAAGTCTACTGATGATTTGGTTTAAGCGCCAATGAAATACGTATATAGACCAAGCTAAACCACAAGCAAATAAATTTCAAATTAAAATATAATTATGACAATATGTCGAATAATAAACTTCCTATTTATTATCCATCCTTAAATATAATTTATGAATTTTCACATCAGTTGGAATCTTGTGTTGCACTTTTTCCCCAATCTCATAACAAAGTCGTGTCAGTTCAATCTTTACATCCCTTTCATGTATTGCTCGTATTTCATTGAATTGGAGTTTTGTTTTGCTTAAAGCGGAGCAGGTTGGTATATAATATTCATAATAGAAATGAAGAATTTGTTTTCTTAGAATGCACAGTGGGGACTTTTGCAAAATGAATGGTAATAAATCTGGAACTATATGAAACTTCGAACATCCGTAGAGGACAAAAATAACAAATGTCTTGGCAGCAGTCTGGCTAAAGCTGGACAGGAGTTACAATGGGCCTAAGTTGATAACATGGGACTCAAAAAAAGTTCTGAGGCTTGTAACTCTTAGAAAAATTATCCGATTTTTATGAGCTAAAGCGTTTTGATCTCAGCCTAACATTTTTAATAAATAATGTCCTTAGATGAGTTTTCGTATCTCTCATAACTTAGAAGATATTTGACTTTAAACAAAAAAAATTTTTTTTTGCCCTGACTTTTTTTAGTATTTCACCTACAACTCTTTAGTCAATTGTTGGATTTTAAATTAAAAGACAGCATTAAATTTCTGATCCAATTTTAAATAAAAACAAGTAAGAAAGCTATATTCGGCTGTGCCGAATCTTATATACCCTTTACCAAAGTGCGTTTATGTAGTATATAGATACATACATAAGCACAGAGATATGTACGTACATATTAATTTTGTGAAAAAATTCATACTTTTTGTGCAATTTGTAGGTTTTAGGCATTATGTTTAATTTGGTGCTTTTCTTGTTTTTTTTTCATACAGGCAGATTTTTTGGTTTTGGCGATTTTTTCGGTTTTTGGCGTTTTTTTAAATTTTTTTTTTTATACAAGTTATTTTTATTTATTTTATCTTCATATATGAACTAACAATTAATCAGTTCTCGTTGTACCTTCATAGTGAATAGTCGATTAGCGGAATTTTTCTAACATTCTTATTAAACAAACAAAAAATTATACAAAAAAATATTCGTAGTCCATATTATTCGTAATATGTACATACTGACTTTAATAAATAAGCTTTATGTGCTTTCCTAATCTTTTTACATAGTGGAATTTTTTTTATTTTTTATTTATTGTATCTTCATATATGAACTAACAATAAGTATTCAAATCTTAAATCTAACATATAATTAATAGGTCCGACCAATGCCAGACATAACTAAGTGATAGTTGTAAATAATACATAAGTGGTGATAAGCAAAAAAAAAATTTTTTTTCAATCAACTTCACTCTGAGTGCTTTTTTACCTTAATTCTCCATAAGTTTAACCATAGTTCCATCTGGCTAATGTGTTCCTGGAGTTTTCGGGATGCCTCATCAAGGTTTTCGTGCATACTAAGGCAGGCGGTATCGTCGGCAAATGTAGAAGTGTGGATACTACTGCTCACAGGCAGTATACTCCCAGTATACTCCCCTGTGGCACACCGGATGAGATAGTTTCAGGCATACTCATAAAGTGTCCTTCCACAAATGTAAATTTTCGTGCATGAATGTAACTTTCCAAAAGATTTAGAATGTTTATTGGTAAGTATGTCTTCAATTTCAAAATCAGGCCTTCATGCCACACTTCATCAAATGCCTGAGAAACATCAATAAACAGGGCAGAACAATACTTCTTTTCCTCAAATGTTTTTCTTATAAATTGAACCAATCTATGAGTTTGATCAATGGTGCTATGCTGACTTTTAAAACCAAATTGATGGTCCGGGATGCATCCATTATCAGTTAAAATTGAAGACAATTTTGTCATGAGTAGCTTTTCAAAAAGCTTTGACAATATTGACAGTAAACTTATTGGCCTATATGACTCAGCCTTGGAAAGATCTTTACCTGGCTTTGGAATCATTTAAACCTTGGCAAGCTTCCAGCAGTCTGGATAATACTCCAGTCGTAAAATGGCATTAAAAATGAATAACAGGATTATAATTGCAGTACGAGGTAACTTAATCAGCATCTGGTTACTAATTCCATCCATACCGGGAGCTTTTTTCGGGTTGAGTTCGCCAATTAGTTTTTGTACATCACACATCGTAAATTTTTAGAGCAACTACACTCGGCAAATCAGCAACACCGGTACATATATTTGGTGTAAATACGGATTTTAAATGCTTAGCAAATATGTTACCTTTTTCAGTATCGCTTCTTGCCCAACCTCCGGTAGATGTGCGCAGAGGTGGCTTAAACTCAACGGGTGTTTTAAGCTTTTTATCAGCGTGCCACATAGAGTAATTAGATGCTGCTGTGAAATCAAGCCCTTCCAGATAATTTTTGAAACATGCAGTTTTTTCAGATGCAAGCAACTCTTGGAGTCGTTTAGTGCACTCTTTAAATCTGATTTTGTGTTGAGGTGATCTGTGCTGTTGCCATTCCCTTCTAGCTCTTCTTTTTTCACGTACGAGATGTTCAACGTCTGTAGAATAAATTTTATTGAACCCAGTATGCGGATGGGAGGTAGTGGCATGTTCAGAAGCTTGTTTAATATTCTCGTTAAGATTTGCAATGTTATATTCAATATCATTGGGTGTTCTTAGCGTAATATTTTCCGTGCAATGACTACTAAGATATTTTTTGAATCCCAGCCAATTAACACGATTTATCATCTTGACATATGGGTGAGGTACAGATTGTAACGATCGTGGGAGAGTGATCAGACGACAGATCTAGGGAAGCTTCAACGTGAATTAATTCCCTAGAAATACTTTTTATGACGCCGAAATCTATAACATCCGGAATTTTTCGTACGTAAGTAGGCCAGTAAGTAGGCTCCCCACTTGAAATAACATCCAAATCCATTTTTGAAATTGTGTTGAACAACGCCCTACCTCTGGGCGTAATAAGACGCGAACCCCGAACGTATGCTTAGCATTGTAGTCGCCAGCTGCTACGAAACAAGGTCCAAGAGATTTGTAGAACTTCTCGTATTGGTCCTCAGTGATTGAAAATCTGGGAGGGGAGTAAATTAAAGATATCACATAGTGGAAATAACAAAACAAAAAAAACCGCAAACAAAAAAAACACAAACAGTGACATTGAGGAATACTCTTTACGAGTACCTCAAAAACAAATAAGCAATCATAAATAACAAAAACAAAAAAATAACCGCAAACAAAGAAACACAAAAAGGTGCCCGTCAGGAATACTCTATATGAGTACCTCAAATACAAAAAATTATGAAGTGAGTTCTAACGGCAGAAATGCATATTTTACTGTGAGTTCTGAAGCCCTCAATGAAAATAATACAAATAATAAATCTAATGAAAGTATTTTTTAACGCTTTGTCCAATGCCAAATAGTGCTGCATCAATGCAAAAGTTTTTTAAGCCACCACCTATATATATGAGAGAGAAAATTCTAGCGCCCTAATTAAAAAATTAGTCTCAGCCATTGGTGAAAACACATTTCATGTCATTCTAATAAAGCGTGGTAACATTGACGAAACTAAAATTCAAATATACGAAGACAAAGATTTCCGCAAAATAGTGACTGAATTCGAAAAAAATAAAACAAGTTTTTATACGTACCAGCTTAAGAGTGCCAAAGGTATACAGATCGAATTGAAGGGCATTGACTCTTATGTTAATGCCGAAGAAGTAAAAGACGCACTCATGATACAAGGATTTAAGGTAAAAAATTTTACCAACATAATCAATAGGGAGAAGATCCTCCAGCCTCTATTTCGTGTTGACTTGGAACCGAATGATATACAGCTGAAAAAAACGAGGCACATCCATATTATAGCCTAAAGTATATCTTATACCGAAAAATCACAGTTGAAGAGCCACATAAGCGATCAGGTCCCGTACAGTGCCATAATTGCCAAGAATATGGCCACATAACAACATACTGTAAATTACCCACTGTTTGTGTTGTGTGCGGCGAATTACATGGCACTGCTAGTATTGGAACTAGCAAACTAGCCAAAAGATCAAAGTGATAAAAAATGAAGTAATTGTGGAGGTAATCACACCGCTAACTGCAGAGGTTGTCCTGTGTATTCTTTTGTCAAACAGACTATGGTGCAAAAACCCAAATTAACTCCATTTCAATCAGCAAACGCTTTCCCTGCTACTTTTGCGCAAATGAGCCAACCAGTTACTTCCCGTGTATCGTATGCCGATGCTGCTAAAACAAATTATATTCCCGCATTAAATGTTCCACCTTCAAATTAATTCAACGAATGGAAACTCAAGCTCTAATGTTAGTCGCCTTGAAGCTACTATTGACAATTTGGTGCAAACTATAAATAATTTTACAACAAATATGACTACCATGATGCAAGAAATTCTGAAAATGCAGAATAATCTCCTTCAAACATTTATTAACAAGCCATGAACACGTTAAAAATATGTTTCTGGAACGCAAACGGCATTCGCCAACATAAAAATGAACTTGAGCACTTCCTTACGGAAAAAAATATTGATATAATGTTGGTCTCTGAGACACATTTGACTTTTGGTTAATAACTACGGCTCCATGGTACATCAAAAATTCTAGTATCCATCGTGATTTAAATATGCCACTAGTAATTGAAGAAATTGCAAAATACGCAGGCAAATATTTAACAAAACTCGAGTCACATCCTAATCCGCTTGCTCGTAATATTTTTTACTTTACTTGACACATCCGCTTAAAAAAGAGGGACACAACGGCTCTTTTACTCAACACTCCAGATGGGATTTCTTGAAAATACTTTTTTTATACTTTTTTATAATTTTTTTTCTTTTTTGATTATCACTACTTATGTATTATTTATAACTATTAACAAGTTTATGTCCGACAGTGGTCGGTCCTAATAATTATATTTTAGATTTAAGATTTGAATACTTATTGTTAGTTCATATTTGAAGATACATGTCTAGCACATTTTGCAGAGATAGATACAGTGTTGCCAACTTTTTTCCAACAAATATCGCTAAAGTAGACAAGAAAATAGCTAGAAGAAAGCTAAATTCCAAAAACATTTGAAAATTTAGCGATAAATAGCTAAGAACAAATTTTTTCTTAAATTTCTTCAAAAACTTTACGGTAACTTGTTAACTTAGTTCACACTTCCCGAGTTTCTCTAAAATTTTATCAAATACCAAATAAAAGCAATGTAATTCATTTTATTGAAAAACATATACATACATGCATACATATGTATGTACATACATATGTATATATTTATTATATACATATTTATATATGTTTATAAAAAATATTATAACTACTGAATTTAGGACTATCCAGGTAATTTTTTTTTCAAATATAGCAGGTTTCTGCTATTATAGAGTAAAAGTAGCGCCGACACCTGCTGCTGATTTTTATAGGGCGATTTCCCGGTTTGGAGTACTACATTTCTGCTCACAAAAGCCCTTCTTTGAGTTAATAAAACATGTAAACATAACAGTTATATAAAGTGCTATTTAAAGGATTAATAATATAAACGTTTTTGCTTAAGTATGAAAGCGCTTCTCAAGATGGATAGGAGTATATTAGCTAACTTTCTGGCTTTAAAACCTGCATTTTTCTAC
This sequence comes from Tachina fera, assembly GCA_905220375.1. NCBI lineage: Eukaryota > Metazoa > Arthropoda > Insecta > Diptera > Tachinidae > Tachina > Tachina fera. The sequence goes on from LR999967.1 coordinate 48,332,608, forward strand.
CGCTATTCAATAAATTGTTTCTATAGTTTGCCTCTTATACGTTCAGTGCATCTATAGATATAAACAAGCTCACATGTTAAAGAGAATTATGATACAAAAAATCGCTAGAATTTCCGCTAATGGCTAAATCATAATTTCTCCCGCAAAATGTACTTAAAAATCACTAGATTTGACGAGAAAATAGCTGAATTGGCAACAGTGTATAGATACAATAACAAGTATATAGAAATATCAAACTCAGATTACTGGATAATAACGGACCACGGTTGGCTTAGCGACCAGCACATAGATATTTTCCTGAAATGGAAAATAACCCGACACAAGCAGGAAGCGTACACGTCTTCAATGTGCGTTTCTATTCAGCGCTAAGACAGTGAAATTCCCTCAAACGAAACCAACATAGGTACGGTGCAGAGAGCAGTAAATAGGGCCGATCTGCTAACAAGATCTCTGGTGCTTATTCCAATAATCGAGGAAAACCACTGGACACTGGGATCAGTGTAGCAGGTAGAATAATAGTTTTCGACTCTTTGAAACCTCACACCTTGGAAGTCCCTACAAATTGCATAAGAAACCTATACCTTTTCTGAGGATCCCTCTGGAAAATTTAACTTTGGTATATGCAAATTGCCTTCAGCAAAATAACATGATAGACTGTGGGGTATACACGATTAGGTATGCGGATTATTGCATTAAACGATTTAGCAGAGGGTTGTGTGTACAGTTGCCACCAGAAAGAATAGCCATGGGGGATTGCCGAATTACAAGGGCCCTCCTAAAAAAATTCTGCAACGTTGGTCAAAAAGAAGCAACAACAGCCAGAATTCCACAGAGGTAGAAAGGAGCGAGTTGACAAGAGTATTGCAGGACATGAAATCCAATTGGAGGAGAGGAAGGTGGTTGAAAAAAGACTTAGAAATAGGTAAAAAGACCTATAGACTTATAGTGTGTAGACCGGGAAAGCCTGGCATAGGGCTTTTGTAAATGCAGAAGAAATGCATTAGTGCCTAGATTTTTTCTATACCTGAATTATATTAAATCTTTAGTTAAGTTATTTGAAGTTGTTAATTTATAAATATTTACTTTATGCTGTTCAAAGTAGGTAACATTAAACTTTCATTATTTCCTACTTACACTTAAATTTATTTATAATTTTTCTTTTCTGTTTTTAACCTTTTAAATTAATACTATGTGTCTTAAATTTAAAGGAAGGAAAGGTGGGGAGAAAAAATAATTGAACATACAATGCTAGTTGCATTAACCCTCACTACAATTATTAATTAAAATTAAACAAAATTGGCAAAGAGTTAAGGTTAGGCTAGGTCAGTTATGCTAGGTCAGTAAATTTTACACAGTAAGAAATCATGTTATTGGTACACTTTTAATCTAATTTTTGTAATTTACTTGCAAATTTCAAATTTAAAATATCATTTACAATTTGAAGTTTTGAAATGCAATTTTGTATTTTAAGGTAATATATTTTCCAAATTTATAATTTTAATAAGATTTATCTTCTGTAAGTACACATATATATATATATTTATATATATATATGTAAAATTATATATATATATATATATATATATATATATATATATATATATATATATATATATATATATATATGTAAAACGATTGTGTCCAATTTTTAATGAGAACACGAGTCTTTAGTTTATAATTCAGTTTATTTTAATATTCAGAGAAATATTTTATTGGTTTTAATGGTTTTATATAGGTATTTAGAGTATTATTAGTTATTTCAATTGAAAATAAAAGTTATTTTAGGTAAATTGAAAATAAAAGTAGTTTTAGGTGAATTGATTTTAGACAACTTAGACAACTTTGACTTAGTTTTTCGACTTTAATTTAGTTTTCAACTTTAAGCAACGTTAAATACAAGTACAATACAACTTTTTAATAAACGACTTTTCTCACCGCTTGACAATTGAATACTCTCCTTTAATAATTCTTCTTTGCTAGTTACCTTCAAGGTATGGTGAATATTACAGACTTAACCCATTGAGATCCTTACATTCGGCCATCCTGCAGATCATCCGCCTCGGATGATGACAAGGTATCGTAGTTCCCAGACCGCCAAGACTTCATGAAATCGCAACTGGTTGATGTACTACTTGGCCCTACACAATCAGCTACTTTTTTTACCTCATACCGGTTGTTTCTCTTTACTTTTGTAACTTCGTATGGACCCAGATACTCACTTGCAAGTTTTCGGCCGGACACAAACTGAGTTCGCTTTATTGCGACTAAGTCTCCAATTTTATAAACTACTGCTTCCTTTCGCTTTTTATCAAAATTACGTTTATATGTTTCTTGGACCTTTTCTATTTGCCGCTTTGCTTCTGCTCTCACTTGCCGCCGTTCTTCATTAAAATGCTCAACTAATTCGTTTTCAAGCATTTCAAGTATGTTGGTGTCAATATCTGTTTTAATTTTTGTACCAAACATTAGTTCGAATTGTGATGTTTTGGTCGAACTATGAACGCATGAATTCATAGCCTTTTGGACTCTTCCAATATGTTTAAACCATTAAGCTGGCTCATCTTGCGACAGTTTAGCGATGATGGACAAAATTGTGCGATATACGCGCTCAATTTGCCCGTTGCTACGTGGTACACCCGTTGTGGTTACTACGTGTTTTGTTCCCGACTTGGTGCAAAATTCTTCGAACAGCTTAGAAGTAAACGCAGTACTTCGATCACTTATTATTCGACAGGGAAAACCAAAAATGTTCGACCACGTCTGTAAATGTCGGATTACTTTTTCTGAGCTTGTTGCGTACAACCAAACAAATTTTGAAAAACTGTCAACAGTTGCAAATATATATTTATACTGTTTTGATGTGGCGTCTAATGGACCCAAGTGGTCGACATGTATGGTATGCAGTGGAACGGTGCCTTTTTCTATACAGTGCAAGAAGCCTTCTTTTTTACCTGTCTTTTTGTTGTAAATAATGCATTCAACACAGTTATTTACAATCTGTTCACATTTGCGTTCTAAATGCGGGATAAAGTATTTTTGACGTACTGCATGCATTGTTTTTTCCTTGGCAAAATGACCGTTTATGTGCGCATTTCTAATAATTTCTGACTCAAGTGTTACAATAAGTCATTGCCGTCAATACATTTGTAAACAAGGCCACCTTTGAGTTTATAGTTTTCGTAAGCACCTATCTGCAATGCTTTTACGACTGCTTTGGCACATTCGTCTTCATTTTGCAGTTTTTTAAATCTGGTAGATATATCTGACGATACAAACATAACATCAACTGGATAACCACTCAGGTGATCAACGTCTTTTAAGCGATTTGCTGTGCGATGCTCGACTGTGTATGTGAAATCTTGTAAATACATCACCCACTGCGTTACTTCACGTGGTACATCTTTCTTTTTTATAGTTTGCTTAAATGCTGCACAATCTGTTACCAACTTAAAATCAATGCCCAGAAGAAAATGACGAAACTTTTTGAAAGCCAAATATGCTGCTTTCACTTCCAAAATATAGCTGTGAAGCCGACTTTCTATAAAAAAAAATTCAGGATGAAATTGATCTTCGTATTTTTGCATTAATGCTGCTCCAAACCCATCTTTAGAGGCGTCCGTATGAAGCTCAGTTTCAGCTTCTCTATCATACAACCGCAATACTGGTTCACTTATTAAAGCTTGTTTAATCGTATTAATTGCGCTTAATTCTTTTTCGCCTATGCGAAAAGCAATGTCTTTTTTCAAGAGATCGGTCAAAGGGCGAACAATTTGCGCATAACCTTCTACAAATTTACGAAAGTAACCTGTCAGACCTATGAAGGATTGAATATCCTTTATATTTTTAGGTACTGCAACGTTTGTAACTGCTTTTATTTTCGTACTACTGGGAGATATTTTACCATTCTCAACGGTATGTCACAAAAATTCGATTTTGTTCTTTAAAAATGAAAATTTTAGCCAATTAAACTTTAAACTATAACGTGCAGCTGTGTCTAAAATACGTTCAAGTTTTTTGATACACTCATCTACTAGTTTGCCATAAATGATAATGTCATCAATGTATAAATCCATGATGTCTTCATTGATCAAATCTTGAAAAATATAATTTACGTAGCGTACAAAACATGCCGGTGAGTTACAGAACCCAAATGGAGCTTTATTAAATTCGAAAAGACCTCTTTTTGTGACGAAAGCTTTATATTTTTTACTAGCCTCATCGACCGGAACATGAAAAAATCCATTCTCTAAGTCCATTACCATAAAAAACTTTTGATTTGCTAATTTTTGCAAGACATCATCGACGATAGGCACAGGAAATGCATCTTTTAATACCATATCGTTCAATTGACGAAAGTCAATGCATATTCTATAGTTTCCATTTTTCTTTTTCGTAACCACTACCCTACTAGCAGTATCTGATGTAGATTTTCCTATTATGCCATTTTTCAGCCATTCTGCAACCTGATCGTTTAAAGCTTCTTCTTCTGCTGGTATTAACCGACTGGGAGCATGTCTGAAGGGTTTCATATTTTCGTTTGGCAGTATGTGCATCTTTACCGGACATATTTCAGCCGTATTTGCTAATGTATAATTTTGAATTAAATTACTTACAGTATCCTTGAACTTGAAGTCAACATCAATTTCTTCAGCGCTAATATTATATACTTTAAGCTCTTCATGCATTCCTTCTTTTGTTTTAAAAATATAGGCATTGCCATCCGACATAAGCATAGAATTTTTAATAAAATCGTGTCCAATTATACCGTCAAAAATTAATCTATTATCTGGTATAATTAAAAATTTGGTTATTATATCATCTACGCGGACAGTAGCTGATAAACGTCCTAGTGGTTCAGTTTTTTTGTTACCGAGACCACGTAACACTGATTTACATTGTTCTAAAGTGTGCGACAGGAAATGTTTTTTATAAATACTGAACTTAATAATCGAAATGTCCGATCCGGTATTTAAGTGGTTAAAGGGCCACTCAGACTATAATACAAGTATTAATACTTTTGACGAAAATGCATCCCTGGTCTTATATTTGTTTCAAAAATTTTAAAAAACAATAACAACTCAACATGTCAGAGCTGCATTTTCCACAAAAGTATTAATACTAGTATAATAGTCTGAACGGGGCTTAAGCACTTGATTTCGATATTATTAAAATTAATAATTTTAAAACGCGACTGATCAACAACAAATTGCACCATCTTGTCAGCACCTTTGGATTTATTAAAATTTTTTTTGCAATATGGCCGAATCTATTACAATTAAAACATTTTGAAGAACTTTTACATTCATTCCTTTTGTGTTCTGTAGAACCGCAATTATAGCAATGCTCGGATTTTGTAAATTTATTCTTAGAGTTAGTTGCACTTTTATTTACTTTATAATCGAAATCACGGTTCATGTTCATTGTTTCAAATATATCATATTTTTCACGCGAATCTTTATATGACGTAGCCGTGTACATCTGAAATTTAAGCTCACTTTTTATTTTTAGACTGTCTATTATGTATCGAATTACCGATTTTTCTTCTATATTGCCTAATGCCGCAATTTTTCTCATCTTTAATATATACTCATGAAAAGTTTCATCTTCTTGCTTCTTGTTGTTTGTTAATATTTTATGAAGTTCAATACTGCTATAGTTTCTTTTAAATTCGTTCAACAAACAGTCCTTTAACGATTTAAAATCACTTACTGTAACCGTATCAAGAAACAATTTAGCTGTACCAATAATTTTATTTCTGGCATGAACGTATTTTTGTTTTTCATTCAAATCATATGCTTCAGCATTCTGCTCAAAATTTTTGAGCCAATGCTCCACTGTAATATTTTCACCGTCAAAATCTGGCACTATTTTAGCAAAATTGTCTACCGTGACGTTAGCTTTGTTGTTATACTCTTCGTCCTTTTGTATTTTAATTTTAAGTAAACTAATTAAACTATTCAACTCTGACTGATTATTGTCATTTAAATTTAAATCTTCATCTTCAAAATTTTTTGCCATGTTTGTTACTTTTTTATTTGCGTTTTCTGTCTTGATCTCTTTATTCGTACTGTATTCGTTTACTTTTTCTTTAGTTGTACTATTTTCTGTTTCGGTTACTTTTGCTTCTGGCACTTTTTTACTTTTTGCTTTTTTATTTGCTTCGTTTAGATTTTTCACCACATTGAAATTATTTATTTCTTCGTTTGATTCAACTTTATCGCTTTCACTTTTTGTTCTATCTGAATTCGTTCTTTTTTCTCTCATTCGTGCTCGTGTATTATGTACTTTACTGTCGACTGATTTTGTAGATCCGTTATTTGAAATCATTTATTCACATTTTATATTCTTATATTTTAGATTTTATGGTATTCTTTTTTTTTCTTTATGGAATTTTACAGTTTCAAATTTTTTTTTATACTTACGCATACAATTGTACAATAGTTGTACAACAGTTTTGTTCAAAGGTTGAGCCCCCAAATGTAAAACGATTGTGTCCAATTTTTAATGAGAACACGAGTCTTTAGTTTATAATTCAGTTTAGTTCAATATTCAGAGAAATATTTTATTGGTTTTAATGATTTTATATAGGTATTTAGAATATTATTAGTTATTTTAATTGAAAATAAAAGTAATTTTAGGTAAATTGAAAATAAAAGTCGATTTAGGTGAATTGATTTTAGACAACTTAGACAACTTTGACTTAGTTTTTCGACTTTAATTTAGTTTTCAACTTTAAGCAACTTTTTATAACATGTACAACACAACTTTTTAATAAACGACTTTTCTCACCGCTTGACAATTGAATGCTCTCCTTTAATAATTTTTCTTTGCTAGTTACCTTCAAGGTATGGTGAATATTACAGACTTAACCCATTGAGATCCCTACATACATATATATATATATATATATATATATGTATATATAGAAGCTAATAACAATACAATGCAAGTTAGAGTTAATAGCTCTAAGGATAACACAATTGGAAAACTTTTTGGATTCAACAAGAAAATTCTACCTCATAAAAAAGATATTTTTCAGATCTACCAGTCAATATTTTCATCGTAGTAGTATAGTCGTTAACAGTAGTATAGTCGTTAACACATACACAAATAACTCACAAGCACACACATTACATGAATTTGCGATCAATGTCCCACCAGGGTATAAAATTGTGGAGATTCCTCGAAATCTTATCAATTTGCAAGTTAACTGCTGAGAGATAAGTTCTCTTAGTTAAGAGAGATAAGTTCTCTTAGTTAATTTCCGAGGAAAGGAAATTACAATACGAAAAAATTTGAGATCTAGCAAACAATGATAATATATAACGTCAAGCAATCTAAGAATAAAATTGGATACACTTATAAAACACTCTTGCAAATCAAACTACAATTAAAGAGATCATTACATAAAAAAATTTGACAAAAGGAAATAAAAAATTTTTGAAGTCCCTTAATTTAAACTTGATAACGAAATGAGTTACATACTAGATGTTCTAGAAAAACCCCAATCAGACGAGAGTGTAATTAAAAAGTACTACCACGCATATACACCGTACCTACAATCCTTCAACAATAATGATGAGATTCGAATTTCGATACAAAATCAAAACTTATATGTGGTACCCAGCGAAAGCTACATATATGTCGAGGGAAGCGTTGTAGATGATAATAACAAAAAAATATCTTCTTTTCTAAATCTGAAATTAAAAAATAACGTTGTCGCACATCTCTTTGGCGAACTTAATGGTATAGAAATTGATCATACAAAACATTTAGCAATAACAAGCAGCCTAAAAAACTTTGTTTCTTTATCATCAACGGAAAGTGTTGGCTTGTACAATGCTGGATGGAAGAAACTCTATCATTTGAATATTTCAAATGGACACTTTAATTTCTATGTACCACTGAAACTATTTTAGGTTTTGCTGAAGACTATAATAAAATTATACTCAGCGGTAAACATGAATTAGTTCTTTTACGTTGTAAGAACGATGAAAAACTCGTATACTCAACTGTTGCTACTGACAAACCAAAAATTAGTATCTCAATCATCTCATGGAGAATTCCGCATGTACAATTATCCAACCTGAGCAAATTGAATATGATTAAAATTATTAACAGTGGTGCTTCTATACCGATGACATTTCGCAGTTGGGATTGTCACATTAATCCCCAACTAAATACAGGAAGTAGCTATATATGGAATGTTGAATTGGCTGCAAATAGAGAACGTCCCGTTTTGTGTTGATTGCTTTTCAACAAGAAAATAAGTTTGCTCACTGTAATCTAAACAATTTGAAAGTGCATTTAAATTCCGAATCGTACCCATATGATGATCTAAATATAAAATTTAAAAATGATCGGTATGCCATCCCATATGATATGTATCTACGATTTCAAAAAAGCTACTAGATGAGGGAATCACAATCGCTTCTAACTGCACAAGAATTTAAAAATAGTATGCTCGATAGTAATAGTAGAAGTCAGTCATCAAAACGAAGCCGTCTCTAACGGTGCTGTTGATATAAAAATTTAAATTGAAATGGACTTCAACATTCCTACCGATACATCAGCCTTTTGCATTCTCATCCACGATCGCATAATAGAATACATACCCTTAAAAGGACCAGTTCGTAAAATAATGTAAATAAAATATAAGATCATTGGGGATAAAGTTTTCATCGATATGCAAGGACTTAAATCCAATTCAAACATCTTCATTGCAAAAGAAATTTCAATTGTTTATAACAATACGGAACACATAAATTTTATTATTAAACCTACGTTTAACTTCAAAAGATTATCAATAGCAAAACAAAGAGAAGCGAATTGGCTAACAAGAAACTTGTATCATCTGAATTGGAATGACGGATCAATATCATCTAAGAGTGTTGTAACATTTTTAAAATCCAATTTAAAACATTCTTCAATCTATGTTAAGGGTGTGGAAAAGAAGAAATGGTTTGAAAATCTACTTCAACTTAGAGTTTTCAACATCGAGGGTATTGGCTGCATCAACTTTAAGCAAACACAACTTAAATATCCGGAATATTTTTACTATCACAATTATGGAATTTGCGCCTTAAAAAATGCATATTTACTTTATCAAGAAAATAACTAAAAAATATATTTTATTTTTCCATTCTTACATTGCTACAACATATGTATATTTTCATACATTTATATGTATATATTTTTTAAATAAATACATATGTACCTTAAAAATATACAAAACTGCTGCTTTATTAATTTCCTTGCATATAGTAAGTAAGTATGCACATATGTACACATGTATATGTAGTTTGTTCAATAGACAGAGACAAATGTCAGCAAGCAGTGAAAATAACAACCAATCTTTGACAATCCTCAATATCATACACTTCAATTTCTTTACAAAATAAGTGAAAAGAATGAATAAATACAACACGCATAAATTTTATTTATTATTAATTTTTTCAAACTCTTTACACATAAAAAAATTAAAATCAAACAACAACAAAAACAAAACATTGATATCTCACCTGAATACATAATTACTTTCTAAACTACCCTTTCATGCCCCCAGCTAAAACGAATATTACAAACAAAAAAAGTAATGTCAAGTGCACAGCGTGATATTTTGTGACATCGCAACAGTGTTCACTAGTGGTAACGTTTATCATTTCCGATTGTTTATTTATTTTCCATATAAAAACCATAATGTGAAAGGCGTTGTACACATTTTAAAAAATGATTAGAACACAAGAAAATGCCAGATGTGTACACGGCATTACACACTCACTTTATATATACATATATTGACAACAAAAGAAAACATCATCATCACGTACATATCTATGTACAAACTAGTGATGCAAGAATATTCGTATTCGAATTATCGATTATTCGGCCAAATTCAGACGACTACGAACACGAATATTTTTCCAGAGAAATTAAATAAATAAACGCATAAATCCTAACGAAATTTAAATAAATGACTAAAAATTTTATTTTGTACAAATAGATTAATTTTTTTTATAGAAATTTGTGTTTTGTATCATTTTCAAATATTATTTAATGACGATCATTAAAATTTGGGTACTTTTTATTAACCTTAAAGTACGCCAACAATAGTGTGAAGTCCTTTTTCATAAAAATTTTTTAATATTTCATATTGCATAGAATATTCGTATTCGCGAATATAATTTCAAATATTCGTATTCGCGAATATCAAAAATTGACATTGTTACTTCACACCATTGACTTTAATTAAAAAACAAAAACAAAAAAAATGTCTAAATGAAAAATAAAATATGAACTTTAGCCTATATAAAATATAATTTTGGAATTTTTTTTTCATTTTTCATTTTTTAGAAATAAAAAAATCGGAAAAATGAAAAAAATATCTAAAACGAGAAAAAAATGTCAAAACAAAAAAAAATGCCTAAATGAAAAAAACGTCAGAAATCGAAAAAGAAAATCATTTTTATGAAAAAAATCGCCAAATAAACAAACGTCAAAAACCAAAAAATATTGCCAAAACTAGAAAAAATTCAGTGAAGTGCGACTTTGACTCGTATACGAAGGGTTTCGTACGGATACGAGATATGTAATAAAATATGAACTTTAGTTTTGTGATTTTATACGTTTATTTACGCTTTTTTGGTTATGGCACTTTCTTTTCTCATTATGGCGATTTATGTTTGGTTTTTGACGATCTTTTAATTTTGCTTTTTTTTTTAATTTTGGCGATTTTTTCATAAAACCGATTTTCTTGGTTTCGGCGATTCTTTTTTCGGTTTTTGACGTTTTTTCTTAACTTTGCCGATTTTTTAATATTTGCGACTTTTATGCAATTTTTTTAGTTATGTCGATTTATTAGGTTTTTTTGCGTTTTTTTTTCAATCTAGCAATTTTTTTCGTTTTGGCGATTGTTTAATTTTTTGCGATATATTTTCTAGGGTCAGCAATTCTAATTAAGTCAAGACTCAAACACTATGTCCTTGATAACATTTGTGAAGAACATCTACAAGCAACAAATATTTGTGTCGAAAATTTTGTTACAAATTTCGTGATATCATCAATTTACTCCCCTCCCAGATTCGCAATTACTGAGGATCAATTCGAGGAATTCTACAAATCTTTTGGCCCTTGTTTTGTAGCATCTGGGGACTACAATGCAAAACATACGTTCTGGGGTTCGCGTCTTATTACACCTAGAGGTCGGGCATTGTTCAACACAATTTCAAAAATGGGCTTGGACGTCATTTCAAGTGGGGAGCCCACTTACTGACCTACGGACATACAAAAAATTCCGGATGTTATAGATTTTGGAGTAATGAAAAATATCGGTAGGGAATCATTTCATGTTGAAGCTTCTGTAGATCTCTCCTCCGATCACTCTCCCACGATTGTTACAATTTGTAGCCCACTAAGAAGTGACTTCCCTGTCCCATACGTAAAGATGATCAACCGTGTTAATTGGCTGGGGTTCAAAAAATACCTCAGTAGCCATTGTACGGAAAATATTAACCTAAGAACACCAGGTGATATTGAATCTAACATTGAAAATCTTAACGAAAATATTAAAAAGGCTGCTGAACATGCTACTACCTACTTCCCATCCGCAGACTGGGTTTAATAGAATTTATTCTACAGACATTGCACGTCTTTTACGTGAAAAAAGGACAGCTAGAAGGGAATGGCAACAGCACAGATCACCCCAAAATAAAATTAGATTTAAAGAGTGCACTAGACGACTCCAAGAGCTGCTGGCATATGAAAAAACTGTATGTCTTAAAAATTATCTGGAAAATCTTGATGCCACACCTGCATCTAATTACTCCTTGTGGCGAGCTGCTAGAAAGCTTAAAACACCCGTTGAATATAGACCACCTCTGCGCACTTCTACCGGAGGTTGGGCCAGAAGCGATACTGAAAAAGGTAACATATTTGTTGAGCATTTAAAATCCGTATTTACCCCAAATACATGTACTTGTGTTGTTGATTTACCGAGTGTGGTTGCGCTACCCCCTCGACCCATAAAATTTAAGACGCGTGATGTTCAGAAACTAATTGCTGAACTCAACCCGAAGAAAGCTCCAGGTATTGATGGAATAAGTAACAATATGCTGAAAAACTTGCCCCATATTGCAATTAGAATCCTGTTAATTATTTTTAACGCCATTTTACGACTAGAGTATTATCCACAAAGCTGGAAGCTTGCGAAGGTCAAAATGATTCCAAAGCCGGGCAAAGACTTTACCAAGGATGAGTCATACAGGCCAATAAGTCTGCTATCAACAATGTCAAAACTCTTCGAAAAGCTGCTCATGACAAAATTGTCCCCAATTTTAACTGATAGTGGGTGCATCCCAGACCATCAATTTGGTTTTAGAAGTCAGCATAGCACCATTGAACAAACTCATAGATTGGTGCAATTTATAAGAAGAACTTTTGAAGAAAAAATGTATTGTTCTGCCCTGTTTATTGACGTTTCTCAGGCCTTTGATAAAGTGTGGCATGAAGGCCTTATTTTAAAATTAAAATCATATTTACCGATAAATTTTCTGAATTTATTAGGAAGCTACATAACTACCCGAAAGTTTACGATTGTGGAAGGAGAATTCATGAGTCTGCCCCAATCTATATCAACCGGTGTGCCACAGGGGAGCATACTGGGGCCAGTTTTGTATTTGATTTATACTTGTGATATGCCTGTGAGCAGCAATATCCATACATCTACGTTTGCCGATGATACAGCCTGCCTTAGTATGCACAAAAACCCGCACGAGGCGTCCCGATATCTTCAAGAACATATTACACAGTTAGAAATCTGGTTGAACTTATGGAGAATTAAAGTCAATGAACAAAAGTGTGTCCATACAAAGTTTACCCTAAGAAGAGATACTTGTTCCCCCATTCGAATCAACAATCAAAATATTCCTCAGCATTCCCAAGCGAAATACCTTGGTATACACCTTGATCGAAGACTTACTTGGAAACATCATATTGACTTTAAGCTAACTCAGATGAAACTTAAGTTATCTCAAATTCATTGGTTGATTGGCAGAAATTCAACACTTAGTCTGGACTGCAAACTTTTAATATACAAGTCGCTTTTGAAGCCAATATGGTGTTACGGTATCCAGTTATGGGGCACTGCTTCAGCTTCCAATGTAGAGAGAATTCAACGAAGACAAAACAAAATTTTAAGGTTAATAACATCTGCTCCATGGTATATTAAGAATTCAAATTTGCATCGTGATTTAAAAATGCCACTAGTGACTGAAGAAATTGCAAGATACGCAGGCAAATACTTAACAAAACTCGAGTCATATCCTAATCCGCTTGCTCGTAATATTTTGAATTTTAATGGTCACATCCGCCTAAAAAAGAGGGACACAAGGGCTCTTATACTCAACACTCTAGATGGGAATGCTTGAAAATACATTTAATTTTCCTTTTTGATTATCACTACTTTGTATTATTTAAATTATCACTAAGTTTTGGCCGACACTGGTCGGGCTAAATAATTATATTTTAGCTTTAAGATTTGATCACTTATTGTTAGTTCATTTTTGAAGATACAATAAATAAATATATGTATTAAAAAAAAAAATATAAGGCTGATTTCATGAGAAGTGAGCCTCAGCACAAAAAAAATGATTTTTTCATGAACTTGTAGCTTATACATTAAATTTTTATATTCTAAAATAAATTTAAAAGTAATTTTAATGTATTTTTCTTACATCAACTCTGTCAAATTATCTATCTCAATATTGCTACTTAGTGAAAGTAAAATATCACCATGCCATGTTGAAATTAGGTCGAAAATTTGAATTCATTGAAAATATTCTCAGATGGCGCTGCATCTCAGTTCACCTTTGGTGCATGGAACCCTAAAAAAGTGCCAAAACTAAAAAAAACGTAAATAACCACAAAACTAAAAAAAAAGCCTAAAACCGAAAAAAAAACCAAAAACGAAAAACAAAATCAAAAACTAAATTTCAATAGTTAGCGAGGATAATGACGACAATAAGAATAAATACAAGTTAACTGAAAATTATAGCAATAAGTCCTTACTAGTCAAAAATATAGAAATGCTCTTGCTTAATAAAAAAGTAGATATGGTTTATGGGTTCAACATAGATGAAAGCGGAAACTGGCGATATGCAAATTTTGAACTAAATTTTAATGTTGATAATTCTATTCGAATAGGAAATACAAAGTGGAACATTTTTCGAATTAGTTTTTCATTCAAAACCTCTACAGTACACTAAAAATTATTTAAAAACTTACAAAGAACTGTTAACGAGTACAAATGCATACAAACGACAATATCAACCGCATGGTCAAATTAAAGGTACACGAGCATATAAATACATGCTAATATAATAAAACATTTATTTACTACGAAACCAAATGTTAAAAAAAAATTCAATGAAGTGCGACTCTGACCCGCGCACGAAGGGTTCCGTACGGACACGAGATACGTAATTCAATACGAACTACTAGTAGGGGAATGTTCATCCTGGGCCAATTAAAATTGTTAAATTGTGGCTGAAATTGTTAAATTTGGCTAATTAAAATTTTAAAATTGTTAAATTCTTGGAAATTTGTGAAATTTGATACCTACAAGGGTGGTTCAATAAGACAGTCTTATTTTTTGTTTACATAAGGAGTTTTTTGTTTACATTAACTTTAGAAAGGGTGATTTGTTTTTGGGTAAAATTAATTGTAATAACGGGTGATTTTTTTGCGGTTTTTTATGAGTGTATATGCTGACGGGAAAATCATGAAAATGATTTTTCGTAATACCAATTGTGAAGTAGTGATTATTAATTTTTCCTAATGCCTACGGCAATGTGTGATAATTTTTCCTGATGCCTACGGCAATGCATGATAATTTTTCCTAATGCCGACAGCAAAACCTGATTATTTTTTTTTTTTTTAATACATGTATTTATTTATTGTATCTTCAAATATGAATAAGTATTTAAATCTTAAATCTAAACTATAATTATTAGAACATTAAAACATAAGTAGTGATAATCAAAAAAGAAAGAAAAATTTATAAAAAAGTATAAAAAAAAGTATTTTCAAGAAATCCCATCTGGAGTGTTGAGTAATAGAGCCCTTGTGTCCCTCTTTTTTAAGCGGATGTGTCCAGTAAAGTTCAAAATATTACGAGCAAGCGGATTAGCATGTGACTCGAGTTTTGTTAAATATTTGCCTGCGTATTTTGTAATTTCTTCAATCACTAGTGGCATATTTAAATCACGATGTATATTAGAATTTTTTATGTACCATGGAGCCGATGTTATTAACTGTAAAATTTTGTTTTGTCTTCGTTGGATTCTCTCTACATTGGAAGCTGAAGCAGTGCCCCATAACTGAATACCGTAACACCATATTGGCTTCAAAAGCGACGTGTATAATAAAAGTTTGCAGTCTAGGCTGCCAATCAGCCAATGTACCTGAGTTAATTTTAGTTTAATTTGAGTTAACTTACAGTCAATGTGATGTTTCCATGTAAGCCTTCGATCAAGGTATATACCAAGGTATTTCACTTCGGAATGTTGAGGAATATTTTGATTATTGATTCGAATAATGGAACAAGTATCTCTTCTTAGAGTAAACGTTATGTGTACACACTTTTGATCATTTACCTTATTTATTATAATTTTAAAATTAGGCCTTCATGCCACACTTTATCAAATGCCTGAGAAATGTAAATAAACAGGGCAGAACAATACTTCTTTTCCTCAAATGTTTTTCTTATAAATTGAACCAATCTATGAGTTTGTTCAATGGTGCTATGCTGACTTCTAAAACCAAATTGATGGTCTGGGATGCACCTACTATCAGTTAAAATTGGAGACAATTTTGTCATGAGCAGCTTTTCGAAGAGTTTTGACATAGTTGACAGCAAACTTATTGGCCTATATGACTCAGCTTTAGTAAAATCTTTGCCCGCCTTTGGATTCATTTTTATTTTTGCAAGCTTCCAGAGTTGTGGATAATACTCCAGTCATAATATGGCATTAGAAATAAACAGCAAGATTCTTATTGCAATATGCGGCAAGTTCATCAGCATCTTGTTACTAATTCCATCAATACCTGGAGCTTTCTTTGGCTTGATTTCAGCAATTATTTTATGTACATCACGCATCGTAAACTTTAAGGCTCGAGGGGGTAGAGCAACTACACTCGGCAAATCAGCAACACCAGTACATGTATTTGGGGTAAATACGGATTTTAAATGCTCAGCAAATATTTTACATTTTTCCGTATCCCTTCTTGCCCATCCGCCGGTAGATGTGCGGAGAGGTGGCTTAAACTCAACGGGAGTTTTAAGCTTTCTAGCACCGCGCCACAAAGAGTAATTAGATGTTGGTGTGGCATCAAGAGCTTCCAAATAATTTTTAAGAGATGCAGTTTTTTCAGATGCAAGCAACTCTTGAAGTCGTTTAGAACATTCTTTAAGTCTGAGTTTATGTTGGGGTGATCTGTGCTGTTGCCATTCCCTTCTAGCTCTTCTTTTTTCACACACGAGATATTCAATATCTATGGAATAAATTTTATTTAACCCAGACTGCGGATGGGAGGTAGTGGCATGTTCATCACCCTGTTTAATAATTTCGTTAAGATTGACAATGTTAGTTTCAATGTCATTGGGTGTTCTTAGCGCAATATTTTCCGTACAATGACTACTAAGATATTTTTTGAATCCCAGCCAATTAACACGATTGGTTATCTTCATATATGGATGAGGTAAGTCACTTCTTAGTGGGTTACGATAGTGGGGGAGTGATCGGAGGAGAGATTTAGGTAAGTTTCAACATTAATTAAGTCCCTAGGAATATTTTTCATTACGCCAAAATCAATAACATCCGGAATTTTTCGTACGTCAGTAGGCCAGTAAGTAGGCTCCCCACTCGAAATAACATCTAAGCCCATTTTTGAAATTGTATTAAACAAAGCTCGACCTCTAGGTGTTACAAGACGCGACCCCCAGTACGTATGCTTTGTGTTGTCTCGTAAAATATTTATTTCGAAAATTGCCAGAAATATAAAACCAAAAAAAGGGATTAGAAATTTTATTATACTCGTTATAAAACGTATTCAATTTATTTGATCTTAAAATATTACGCGGGGTTTAATGTACAACGTACCTTAAGCGGGGTATACAATAGTATAATTTGTAGCTTAACAAACGAAACTCATTTAGGCGACGGGATTAACCAAAAGAGAGTTTCGTTAAGCCTACAATAGGTATATTCGTTTACTGTGCGCGTAAACATCCCGCCCCCTTGCATGGATGCAACAAGAGGAGCTGAAGAATAACGCAGAAAATAAGTGAAATTCATTTTTACAATTCATGTACTTAAGAACTAATTAACAATAAAATATATAAAAAAGTAAGAAACTTAAAATTTTAAACGATGCGTCCTGAGTGGACGTTTATAACGATGGTGGTGGTACGGATCATCACGATTACCAGTGGTTTGATGCCGTGAGCGTGGTTGGTGACGTTGCTGTTGCCGATGATTTTGATGATTATAATGCTGTTTTTTGTTGCGCCGAGGTTTGCTATTTGTTGGTTGATCTTTTGTTGTTGAAGAGTATGCCCTGGGTTTTTTAGAAACTGTTTTTCGCCGATTGCATCTATGTAGCATCGTGTGATGCTCCTCCAAGCATTCAGTGCATCGATCCCGACTGTCACAATTGCGCAGAATATGTGTTGTCGCAAATGAGTTGAAACAGTATTTAAATTTGTTAACGATTTTTATACGTTCATCGACTGTCATCTTATTAAATTTATAGCATTTGCGCAACGGGTGATCCTTTTTGCAGATAGGACAAGACGGATCCACTTTAGTGCTTCTTGGCGTCGACGTAGAGGCTGAGGTGTCCAAGGGACGGTGCACTTCGAGACGTCGGGACTCAGACATATCGCTAAACAATGGAAAATAAAATATAAAAAAAAGAAAACGAATTAAGCTTATTCGGATGTAGGTAACAGAACAAGCTTAACAATAGGCCGAGTTATAATGCCAGAAGCTGTTCTTAAATCACATACACGTGGTCTGGAGTCAGAGCCTAAGTAAACTTTATCTACTCGTCCCAATCTCCATTCATTTGGCGGCAAGTTGTCTTGACGGATAACAACAACATCTCCTATTTGAAACTCTCTTTTTGGATACTTCCACTTAACTCGCTTGTGAAGTTCTTTTAAGTACTCTTCTTTCCACCGAATCGCAAATTGGTGGTGAAGAACCTTTAGTTTCTGCCATCTATTGGCGTGACTCACTGACACATCCGATAAGTCAGGCTCAGGAGGAGTTAATAAAGGCGCACCAATTAGAAAATGACCTGGGGTTAAAGGAGTAGCATCATACGGACTTTCGTTCATCGGGCAAAGAGGCCTAGAGTTCAAACATGATTCGATACGTGACAACATTGTCGTAAACTCTTCAAACGTAAACCTTTGAGCATTTGAAACCTTTTTTAAGTGTGTTTTGATACTTTTGACCCCTGCCTCCCATAGACCACCCATATGAGGTGCTCCGGGGGGTAAAAAATGCCACTCGATTGCACTTAGACGATTTTGTGCAAGAACCTTTTCTTTTAAAAGTAAAAGAAACGTTTTCCTATCGGTCTCGAGAATATTTGAAGCACCAACAAACGCGGTCCCATTATCGGAATATAAATGGGATGGACATCCACGCCGGGAGAAAAAACGACTAAATGGAGCCAAAAAAGTTTCAGATGACATATCGCTAGTCGCCTCAAGATGCATTGCTTTTGTCGCGAAACATACAGAAACAACTACATAACCTTTAGTTATTTTACAACCTCTTCCCACATAAGATTTTATTTCAAATGGCCCTGCAAAATCTAAACCTGTATGAGTAAATAGCCTTGAAAGTATCGTTCTTTCGGGAGGAAGCGATGCCATTAGCTGCTGGCCTGACTCTTTTCCAAAAAGAACGCATCTTTTACAATTACGAATCGTTCCACGAATAAGATTCTTTAAATTAGGAATCCAAAATTCCATTCGAATAAGACGCATCATTAAAGCTTGTCCACCATGAATTGTACATTTATGAACATGTTGCACAAATAACTTTGTAAATGCAGCCTCATATGGAATTATATTCGGACATTTTTCATTATATGATAAATTTGGGGCTTGAGCAAGACGACCATTCATTCGAATAAACCCATCAGAGTCAATAGAGGGATTCAGAGACAGTAATCGACTTTTTGGGGGTAATGGTAACCCCTTTGACAGATATCCATATTCTAGAAAATAGGCCTGCTGGCATATAATAACTAAACGATCTCGTACAAATTTCACTTCTGTTTGAGTAATTTCAAAGCTCGGATATAAACTATTGCGCAAACGGAGAAAATGCAACAATCTAAACCAATATGCAATAACTCTAATTGCTCGGGGTAAATCTGAAAATTTTTTCAGAATGTCAATTGGTTTTTGCAGTTCTATTTCCGGCTTAACACATTCTACGAGAGCATGAATGCTAACGGACTTCTGTGGCCAGTCAGCCCTTGATTTAGACAACCAATGTGGCCCATGCCACCACAGAGAATTATTTATTAAATCTCGAGCCAGAGATCCACGACTTGCCACATCAGCGGGGTTATCTTTTGAGTCTACATGAGACCACTGTTCAGATCGTACATTTTTAATTATAAGGGCAACTCTATTCGCAACAAAAGTTGGCAAATCACACGATTCTTTTTTTAGCCATGCTAAAACTATAGTTGAGTCAGTCCAGAGAAAAATCTTATGCTCGGGAAGATTTAACTGGGCTTTTAAAGAACTCACCATTTTTGCCAGTAGTACAGCTCCACAGAGCTCTAAACGGGGTAAAGTCTCAAATTTCACTGGAGCTACTTTCGTTTTAGATGCTAACAAATGCGTTGTTATCTCGGACGGGGAAGAGATAGAGCGAATATACATTGTTGCCGCATATGCTTTCTCGGAAGCATCTCAAAATCCGTGAATCTCCATGTCATTCTCCGGGTGAAAATTACCCCATCTAGGTATGAAGATTTTTTCGACATTCGGGTAATCGTCGAGAAAAGAGCGCCACTGAACCAGCGTAGAAGGGTTCACACACTCATCCCATTCTGTCTTGTCTTTCCATATTTGTTGCATAATCATTTTCGCAACAACAATTTTCGGGGAAAGCCAACCGGCAGGATCAAACAATTTTGCAATTTCTGACAAGGTTTTGTTATGAGTTTAAAATAGGCCATTCCAGCGTAGACCTAAGGTTTTCGTAATACTTGCATCAGAAAATTTTAGAAAATCCGCGTCAAGTAAATTTTCTGCGGGGATATTCTCTAAAAGACGAATATTATTGGCAGTCCATTTTCGAAGAATAAAACCAGCTGAACGAAGAACTTCAATGATTTCGTCTCGTTTTCTTATGCCATCTTCAATATCATGAGAACCAGCCAATAAATCGTCAACGTACATATTTTCTTCTAACATTTCTGATGCAGCAGGACTGCTAGCTTTACAATCCTTTGCTAATTGGAGTAAAGTCCTAATGGCTAAGTATGGTGCACAATTAACTCCAAATGTGACCATTTTTAGCTCGTAGTCTTTAATTTCTTCTTCAGGATGACTTCGGAAAAGAATCCTTTGAAAAGTGGTATGTTTAGAATGAACTAAGATTTGCCCAGATGGCCCAGATCGACAAATTTTTCCAGTAACGATCCAGCCAAATACTGTTTTCTGAGCTACGAGGTTGGCATTTGGATGTTTTCTTATTTCAGGAAGGAGTATATGCGAATAAACATCACCGCCAAGGAGTATATCTACGCGAACGGACTTAATATCTGACTCCGAAATTTCGGGAAAAACACTGAAATCAGCGTCGGGGGTATATGAAGGTAGATGCCCAGTAAGCTTTTCTACTACGTAAGCTTCAGTTTGAATTCTAAAGTTCGGGTTGATTGACGATCCAATCGATATACGGCAAATTTTCGATGACGTCGCTGTCAAACTGCCACTAAGGCCCATGATCTCAGCCATAGGAGCAGATCGAATCGGTATTGCCAGCTTCCTTTGCAATCTTTTCGAAATAAAAGTTGCTTGAGAGGCTGGGTCAACTAGTGCCCTGGCTGAGCTAACAACATCTTCAGTTCCTACTTCGCAACACGTAGTACCGAGTAAAACTGTGTGACGGATATTCTGTTCCAATTGCGTACTAAAATTTTGGAAAGAACGTATACCTGTGGAAGTAGATGGGATATTATCATCGCTAGTCGGAGCATTCGTTTGATTATAATTTGAGATAATCGAACTTCTAGGTATAAATACGGGGGGTGAGTTATTCGGGGGTTTTGCTGTACCATAGTTTTCGAAGTATTTCTGGCTGCCTGATTATCCTTATGTAAAAGTGAATGATGTTTTTGCTTACACATAAAACAAACGTGGACACTTTTACAATTTTTAAATTCATGCGATGTCGCTAAGCAATTCGTACAACATTTGAAACGTTTGACACTCGACATATGCTCCTCCACATTTTGTCGTAAAAATGTAGGACACAATCTTAAAGGATGTTGATCCTGGCATACAACGCAGCGGCTAACGGATTGCGTAGTCTTAGCCTTAGTTGCAAAGCTATTGATTCTATGAGAATCATTATGGGTATCACGTTTTACGGACTGTTCCCAAAGACTTAAAGTATTATCGGGTAATTTCGTCGAACAAATGTAAATAAATATTACATTCCAACTTTCTGTATTTATATCGAGCAACGACAGATTCGTAATGCAATCATTAATTGTGCGCTGTAACGTTTTCAAATTAGGACCTGTTTCACGAGTAACAGGGGGAATATTGAATAGGGTTTTCAATTGTGCGTTAATCAGAACACTTTTATTTTCAAATCTGTCTACGAGCTTTAACCAAGCTAGAGAAAAGCCATCATTTGTCAATGGAAAAGTTCGAATAATTTCATGTGCTTCACCCTTTGTCTTTTGCAACAAATAATATAATTTCTCTACCGGACTCAATCGAGAGTTATTTTTATATAATGCGGAAAACATGTCTCGAAAGGTAGGCCAACTCACGTAGTCTCCATAAAAAATTTCCGTATCACACGGCGGTAAATGAATGTTAGGAGCTATAGCTTGGGGTATATCGTTGGCTCTATTCAGAGAAATTGATTTTAAGCGCTCTAAATTTTCTGAGATAAACGAGCATCCATCCACGTAAATTGTATAAGTGGACATATAAATATATTCAGAACTTTTTTTGATTACCCTTCTGCCTTTAAATTATCATAGGCCATTCGAACTTCTTCCCATAAGCGATTAAGTTCTTTTTCGTGGGTATTCAAAGACCCGATTTTGTGTTCCGATTGAGGCAACTCCGCTAGGAAAGCCTCAAACTCGACTAAGCGTTCGCAAACTTTGTCAAAACTCGACATTTTCAAGTCTGAACTATAAAAACTCTAATAAAAAATAACTCAATGTACGACAAGCGTAGAAAATCTATATGTACAACCGTTTTTAAGTACTAAAGTTTTTAACTCGTCATAACAAGCCGAGAGAACCAAATATTTTAAATAATTTTCAACTGAGATAACTAAATTTCGAAACTATTATTAATAATATTTAATTTTATTGAAGTGAATTTATACTGAGTTTCGATTATTCGGAGTTAATCTATAAGTCAATAAAAAACAATATACGTATTTTTAATTAATTTTTTTTTTATGTTGGGTACGAATACAATTCCAACAATGTATTTATCATAGTATAAAGGCACTTCTGTTAATCGGAACTTTATTTATCGGTAAAATGTTGCAACGAATAAAATTCGAAAAATTTTATAAAAAACTCGATATTTAAAAATAATTCGAATTAGTTACCACATTAAATAGTTTTTTTATTTAAAAAATCAATAATTATTCGAATTGATTTGTTTTTCAATATAAAAAAAGTAGTAACCGGGTTAATCGATTAATTTTATTGTTGCAGCACTAATTAATAACAAGTGTGTAATACATACATACATATGTACATACATACGTACACTTAAAACATACGGCAGTAAAAACAACTCTTTTTGCAATGCAATTTACAGAGAATATTTTGAAATAATTTTCTTTGTATATATTGTTTTTTTTTTCGCCAAATTTCACGGATGTATGTAATGTAAATGTAATAATTATCTGTCACGGATAAAACAAATAATTAATATACAACACTATCTTTTAAACTTTTCTTTTAATTCTCTTTATTTTATTTAACAGCGAATGGACTGTAAGAGAACGATTTACCGAAGGAAAAAAATTTAAATAGGTTATATGCATGTATTTATGTACTAATCAATTTTTTATTTTAACCGCACTTGTTTTAATAAATGTAAGAGAATCGAAAATATATGTACATATGTAGATATATTTCGGTAGTAAATACAAACAGAAAAATTGCGCGGGATTAATTTCTTGCAGTTTTTATGCACTTGTTTTGTTTTTGTGTTTTTAAATATTTTTTAAACAGCGTTTATGTACATATACATATATGTGTATATGTATGTATGTATGCATTTACTGATTATGTATTCACTCACACTTTATGTACTATGTATTTATGTAAATGTAATATGTATATTTACTTTAATTTTCACACAATAAATTTCTTACCTTTATTTTAAAAGGTTTAAATTAAATAAAAAACTGGGGAGGATACAAATCTGCACACTTTGCACGAACTTACGGGAGGAAACCACAATTCTTTCTGGAAATAAAATAATTTTCGAAATAAATTATTTTACTTTGCGAGTGGACTGTAAATCCGGTTCGATTGGACCAAAATGTTTTATCGTAAAATATTTATTTCAAAAATTGCCAAAAATATAAAACCAAAAAAAGGGATTAGAAATTTTATTATACTCGTTATAAAACGTATTCAATTTATTTGATCTTAAAATATAACGCGGGGTTTAATGTACAACGTACCTTAAGCGGGGTATACAATAGTATAATTTGTAGCTTAACAAACGAAACTCATTTAGGCGACGGGATTAACCAAAAAAAAGATCCAAGCGATTTGTAGAACTTCTCATACTGATCTTCGGTGACTGAAAATCTGGGAGGTGAGTAAATTGATGATATAACGAAATTAGAACAAAAATTGTCTACAAAAATATTCGTAGCTTGCATATATTCTTCACTAACGTTGTCAAGGATATAGTGCTTGAGTCTTGACTTAATTAGACTTGCAGATCCACCACATGCTCTCACTCTAGGGTCTTTTTTATCATACATAGTGTAGCCATTTATTTTGAAAAAGCTTCTCGAAGTCAAATGTGTCTCAGAGACCAACATTATATCAATATTTTTTTCCGTAAGGAAGTGCTCAAGTTCATTTTTATGTTGGCGAATGCCGTTTGCGTTCCAGAAACATATTTTTAACGTGTTCATGGCTTGTTAATTAATGCTTGAAGGAGAATATTCTGCATTTTCAGCATTTCTTGCATCATGTTAGTCATATTTGTTGTAAAATTATTTATAGTTTGCACCAAATTGTCAATAGTAGCTTCAAGGCGACTAACATTAGAGCTTGAGTTTGCATTCGTTGAATTATTTTGTAGGTGGAACATTTAATGCGGGAATATAATTTGTTTTAGCAGCATCGGCATACGATACACGGGAAGTAACTGGTTGGCTCATTTGCGCAAAAGTAGCAGGGAAAGCGTTTGCTGATTGAAATGGAGTTAATTTGGGTTTTTGCACCATAGTCTGTTTGACAAAAGAATACACAGGACAACCTCTGCAGTTAGCGGTGTGATTACCTCCACAATTACTGCATTTTTTATCACTTTGATCTTTTGGCTAGTTTGCCAGTTGCAATACTAGCAGTGCCATGTAATTCGCCGCACACAACACAAACAGTGGGTAATTTACAGTATGTTGTTATGTGGCCATATTCTTGGCAATTATGACACTGTACGGGACCTGATCGCTTATGTGGCTCTTCAACTGTGATTTTTCGGTATAAGATATACTTTAGGCTATAAATTGGATGTGCCTCTTTTTTTTCAGCTGTATATCATTCGGTTCCAAGTCAACACGAAATAGAGGCTGGAGGATCTTCTCCCTATTGATTATGTTGGTAACATTTTTTACCTTAAATACTTGTATCATGAGTGCGCCTTTTACTTCTTCGGCATTAACATAAGAGTCAATGCCCTTCAATTCGATCTGCATACCTTTGGCACTCTTAAGCTGGTATGTATAAAAACTTGTTTTATTTTTTTCGAATTCAGTCACTATTTTGCGGAAATCTTTTTCTTCGTATATTTGAATTTTAGTTTCGTCAATGTTACCACGCTTTATTAGAATAACATGAAATGTGTTTTCACCAATGGCTGAGACTAATTTTTTAATTAGGGCGCTAGAATTTTCTCTCTCATATATATAGGTGGTGGCTTAAAAAACTTTTGCGATGATGCAGCGGGCTTGTAGTCGGTGACTTGCAATAATGAAAAACGATTTTGACGATTGGTAGATGATGCGCTATTATCCCTAGACATCTTTGGAGTAGATGAAATTTTTGAAGAATTCGGGCTTCACCCACGCTTTACCACGGTTATGTATCTGTCCATTCCGACTTGTACCTTGGGTTTTGAGCTACTTTTATCTGTAGTGATAACTTTATTAAGTGATGAACACGAGCCTGAAGGAGATGATACTACTGACTTATATGAAGAAGTACTAGGCAACTTTGTTAATGAATCACTATTTGGCATTGGACAAAGCGTTAAAAAATACTTTCATTAGATTTATTATTTGTATTATTTTCATTGAGGGCTTCAGAACTCACAGTAAAATATGCATTTCTGCCGTTAGAACTCACTTCATAATTTTTTGTATTTGAGGTACTCATATAGAGTATTCCTGAAGGGCACCTTTTTGTGTTTCTTTGTTTGCGGTTATTTTTTTTTTGTTTTTGTAATTTATGATTGTTTATTTGTTTTTGAGGTACTCGTAAAGAGTATTCCTCAATGTCACTGTTTGTGTTTTTTTTGTTTGCGGTTTTTTTTTTGTTTTGTTATTTCCACTATGTAAAAAGATTAGGAAAGTACATACAGCTTATTTATTAAAGTCAGTATGTACCTATTAGGAATAATATGGACTACGAATATTTTTTTGTATAATATTTTGTTTGTGAGAAATTTTTAGATTCTTTAATTGAACTGTAGTGAATTTTAATCAGAAATACTTCATAGTTAGGCTCAAGTTCAGTAATTTCAATTCTTATTGAATGAAATATTTTTATTAATTATTGTGAGTTTCTAAAGAAGAGAAGAAAAATTTAACTTAGACTTTAAGCTGGATGAAATACCGATACTTTTCTGTGCAGCCACGCACTTCATCAGCACCCTAGTCTATCTACTTGGGTAGAGATTATTATTAACACCTGCTGAATAAGTTAAGATTCTTATTAACACCACGGAAAATTATAGCAATAAGTCCTCACTAGTCAAAAATATAGAACTGCTCTTGCTTAATAAAAAAGGAGATATGGTTTATGGGTTCAAAATAGATGAAAGCGGAAACTGGCGATATGCAAATTTTGAACTAAATGTTAATGTTGATAATTCTATTCGAATAGGAAATACAAAGTGGAACATTTTTCGAATTAGTTTTTCATTCAAAACCTCAGTTCTCGTTGTACCTTCATAGTGAACTAACGTCATAGCGGAGTTTTTTTTTTACATACATACTTAACAAAAAAAATCATATAAAAGAAAATATTCGTAATACATATTATTAACTTTGATAAATAAGCTTTAATTGCTTTGTTAATATTTTTTTGCATAGTCATAAATAACAAAAACAAAAAAAACCGTAATCAAAAAATAAAACAAACAAAAGTACCCTTGAGGAATACTCTATATCAGTACCTCAAAAACAAATAAATGTGAAGTGAGTTATAATGGCAGAAATGCCTATTTTACTGTGAGTTCTGATGCTCATAACGATAACAATAATAATAAAAAACCTGATGACAGACTTACTGTGAGTTCGGAAGCTCTTAATAAAAATAAAAAATCTGATAATACACTTTTTCTAACAACAAATCCACTTTTTCGACAGCGATCAACTTCGCTTTGTCCAATGCCTACTAGTGATTCTTTAACATTACAGTTGCCTAGTACTTCGTCAGTTAAGCCATTGAAATCATTCGCTTCGGGCTGTTCATCACCTAACCAAGTTATCACTACAGATAACAGTAGCTCAAAACCAAAGGTACAAGTCGGAATGGACAGATATATAACCGTGGTAAAGCGAAGAGCCACGTAAGCGTTCAGGTCCTGTACAGTGCCATAATTGTCAAGAATATGGCCATACAAAAACTTACTGCAATTTACCTACAGTTTGTGTTATCTGCGGTGAATTTCATGGTACTGCTAGCTGCACTAAGCCAAAAGAACAAGCAAAAAAAATGTAGTAATTATGGAGGTAACCACACCGCTAACTATAGAGGATGCCCTGTATATTCTTTTTTTAAACAGACTATGAGTCAAAAACCTTAGTTAGCTCCAGCCCAACCATTAAACGCGTACTCCGCCTCTTTTGCTCAAGTAAGTCAACCAGTTACTTCACGTGTATCGTATGCCGATGCTGCTAAGGCTAGTTCTAGTCCCTCACAAAATGTTTCACCGCAAAACAATTCAGCGAATGCAAGCTCAGGCTTTAACTTTAGTCGCCTTGAAGCTACTATTGAGAATCTGGTGCTAACTATAAACAACTTTACAACAAATATGACTAGCATGATGCAAGAAATGCTGCGAATGCAGAATACACTGCTTCAAGCATTACTTAACAAACCATGAACATGTTAAAAATATGTTTATGGAACGTAAACGGCATTCGCAGGCATAAAAATGAACTTGAGCAATTCCTCGTGGAAAAAAATATTGATATAATGTTGGTCTCTGAGACTCATTTGACTTCAAGGAGCTTATTTAAAATAAATGGTTACACTCTATATGATTCAAAGGACCCGAGGGGGAGAGCATGCGGTGGGTCAGCAATTCTAATTAAGTCAAGACTCAAACACTATGTCCTTAATAACACTTGTGAAGAACATATACAAGCAACAAATATTTGTGTCGAAAATTTTGTTACAAATTTCGTGATATCATCAATTTACTCCCCTCCCAGATTCGCAATTACTGAGGATCAATTCGAGGAATTCTACAAATCTCTTGGCCCTTGTTTTGTAGCAGCTGGGGACTACAATGCAAAACATACGTTCTGGGGTTCGCGTCTTATTACACCTAGAGGTCGGGCATTGTTCAACACAATTTCAAAAATGGGCTTGGACGTCATTTCAAGTGGGGAGCCCACTTACTGGCCTACGGACATACAAAAAATTCCGGATGTTATAGATTTTGGAGTAATGAAAAATATCGGTAGGGAATTAATTCATGTTGAAGCTTCTGTAGATCTCTCCTCCGATCACTCTCCTACGATTGTTACAATTTGTAGCCCACTAAGAAGTGACCTCCCTGTCCCATATGTAAAGATGATCAACCGTGTTAATTGGCTTGGGTTCAAAAAATACCTCAGTAGCCATTGTACGGAAAATATTAACCTAAGAACACCAGGTGATATTGAATCTAACATTGAAAATCTTAACGAAAATATTAAACAGGCTGCTGAACATGCCACTACTTCCCATCCGTAGACTGGGTTTAATAGAATTTATTCTACAGACATTGAACGTCTTTTACGTTGAAAAAGGACAGCTAGAAGGGAATGGCAATAGCACAGATCACCCCAAAATTAAATTAGATTTAAAGAGTGCACTAGACGACTCCAAGAGCTGCTGGCATATGAAAAAACTGTATGTCTTAAAAATTATCTGGAAAATCTTGATGCCACACCTGCATCTAATTACTTACTCCTTGTGGCGAGCTGCTAGAAAGCTTAAAACACCCGTTGAATATAGACCACCTCTGCGCACTTCTACCGGAGGTTGGGCCAGAAGCGATACTGAAAAAGGTAACATATTTGTTGAGCATTTAAAATCCGTATTTACCCCAAACACATGTACTCGTGTTGTTGATTTACAGAGTGTAGTTGCGCTACCCCCTAGACCCATAAAATTTAAGACGCGTGATGTTCAGAAACTAATTGCTGAACTCAACCCGAAGAAAGCTCCAGGTATTGATGGAATAAGTAACAATATGTTGATAAATTTGCCCCATATTGCAATTAGAATCCTGTTATTTAATTTAACGCCATTTTACGATTAGAGTATTATCCACAAAGCTGGAAGCTTGCGAAGGTTAAATTGATTCCAAAGCCGGGCAAAGACCTTACCAGGGCTGAGTCATACAGGCCAATAAGTCTGCTATCAACAATGTCAAAACTCTTCGAAAAGAGAAGAAATTTTAACTGATAGTGGGTGCATCCCAGACCATCAATTTGGTTTTAGAGGTCAGCATAGCACCATTGAACAAACTCATAGATTGGTGCAATTTATAAGAAGAACTTTTGAAGAAAAATGTATTGTTCTGCCCTGTTTATTGACGTTTCTCAGGCATTTAATAAACTGTGGCATTAAGGCCTTATTTTGAAGGCTTACATGGAAACATCATATTGACTTTAAGCTAACTCAGATGAAACTTAAGTTATCTCAAATACACTGGTTGATTGGCAGAAATTCAACACTTAGCCTGGACTGTAAACTTTTAATATACAAGTCACTCTTGAAGCCAATATGGTGTTACGGTATCCAGTTATGGGGCACTGCTTCAGCTTCCAATGTAGAGAGAATCCAACGAAGGCAAAACAAAAATTTACGGTTAATAACATCGTCTCCATGGTACATCAAAAATTCCAATATCCATCGTGATTTAAATATGCCACTAGTGATTGAAGAAATTGCAAAATACGCCTGCAAATATTTAACAAAACTCGAGTCACATCCTAATCCGCTTGTTCGTAATATTTTGAACTTTACTGGACACATCCGCTTAAAAAAGAGGGACACAAGGGCTCTATTACTCAACACTCCAGATGGGATTTCTTGAAAATACTTTTTTTTATACTTTTTTATAAATTTTTTTCTTTTTTGGATTATCACTACTTATGTATTATTTATAACTATTAACAAGTTTATGTCCGACAGTGGTCGGTCCTAATAATTATATTTTTGATTTAAGATTTGAATACTTATTGTTAGTTCATATTTGAAGATACAATAAATAAATACATGTATTAAAGAAAAAAAAAATTCCAAACGAAAAAAGAAGATAGAGTTCATTCTCTATTCCCAGATCGATCGTTTGGCTAGTAATCGCTCACCTTCTAACGAAAGGTAGTTCGACGAACAGGCTGTTAAGATTTGAATACAAAAAATAAAAACATGTATTAAAAAAAAATCTTTTAATATCATTCTAACTACTGAGTATGACTACATGAGTGCACATAATGATTATGAATAACCATTAGTGTTGAAAGTTTCGTTATTAAATTTTCTGTCAAACAGTTTGCGATTGATTTGGCTTCCTTTGTTTCCATTTGTGCAGCTATTATGTATTTAGTTAGCTCACATTGCATTGTTAGTATATATCAAAAGTTTCCAAAAGGTCGCAAAAGGCCAACTGTATCTATAACAATAGTGGAAAAATTATAAAACAGTTCCTTAGTGTTTCTTGCTTGTTTGTTTCTTGAACATAGATCACGTACTTTTTTTTACCATTTTTTACATATTTTTCCATATGTATTTTGGTTTCAATTTGATTAAAGTTTTTCTATTTCCGAAATGTCCTCCGCATGGTGTGCTGTGATAAAATTGAAATAATTTATTTTCCCTGTTTTCATCTGTTATTCTTTGAGGATTACTATATAACATTATTTTAACGTAATTTTCCTTGTACATGTCTAACTTTTCTTTAAACTTTTTATATTTATTTTCTTAAATATTTTGGCACCTTTTTCTATTACGAATCTTAGATAATTTGTTCTGCCTAAAACAGAAGGTAGTTTCTCTAATATATTATCTAGATAATAAGGATTATCACTACATCTGATGCGCATTTCATTTAGAAAAGAATCGGTTTCTTTTTTTCTTATCTTGCAAGTTTTATATCAGGCTCATTAGGACTTGTATTACCAATTTTCTTTTTCTTAAGTGTACTTTTGTTAAAAAAGGGAAAAAAAAGTATTTTCAAGAAATCCCATCTGGAGTGCTGAGTATTAGAGCCTTTGTGTCCCTCTTTTTTTTGTGGATGTGTCCAGTGAAGTTCAAAATACGTATTAGGATGTGACTCGAGTTTTGTTAAATATTTGCCTGCGTGTTTTGAATCTTCTTCAATCACTAGTGGCATAGTTAAATCACGATGTATATTAGAATTTTTGATGTACCATGGAGCCGACGTTATTAACCGTAAAATTTTGTTTTGCCTTCGTTGGATTCTCTCGACATTAGAAGCTGAAGCATTGCCCCATAGTTGAATTCCATAGCACCATATAGGTTTCAAAAGCGACTTGTATATCAAAAGTTTGCAATCTAGACTGAGAGTTGAATATCTACCAATCAGCCAATGTACCTGAGTTAATTTTGGTTTCATTTGTAATAGCTTACAATCAATGTGCTGTTTCTATGTAAGCCGTTGATCAAGGTGTATACCAAGGTATTTTACATGTGAATGTTGGGGAACAATTTTATAATTAATTCTAATGGGGGAAAAAGTATCTTTTCGTAGAGTAATTGTCACCTGCGTACATTTCTGTTCATTTACTTTAATTCTCCATAACTTTAACCATAGTTCCAGCTGGGTAATATGTTCCTGAAGATATCGGGATGCCTCGTGAGGGTTCTCGTGCATGCTAAAGAAGGCTTTATCATCGGCAAATGTAGATGTATAGATTTTAGTGCTAACAGGCATATCACAAGTATATACCAAAAACAAAACTCGAGCACACTCATGAAGTCTCCTTCCACAACAATGAACTTCCGGGATAGAATATAACTTTCCAATGGCTTTAGAAACTTTAGTGGTAGATATGTCTTCAAATTTAAAATAAGGCCTTCATGCCATACGTTATCAAATGCCTGAGAAACACCAATAAAGAGAGTAGAACAATACTTCTTTTCTTCAAATGTTCTTCTTAAAACCTGAACCAATCTATGCGTTTGTTGAATCGTGCTATGCTGACTTCTAAAACCAAATTGCTGGTCCGGTATGCACCCACTATCAGTTAAAATTGGGGACAATTTTGTCATGAGCAGCTTTTCGAAGAGTTTTGATACAGTTGACAGCAAACTTATTGGCCTATATGACTCCAAAGCCAGGCAAAGATTTTACCAAAACTTATCAAATTAAGATTTTTTCTTTTTTATACAATTTAGTTAATATTACAGAATTAAAAAAACTTTTTATTTATTATTTTCAGTTCTCGTTGTACCTTCATAGTGAATAGTCGATTAGCGGAATTTTTCTTACATTCTTATTAAAGAAACAAAAAATCATACAAAAAAATATTCGTAGTGCATATATATTATTCGTAATAGGTACATACTGACTTTAATAAATAAGCTTTATGTGCTTTCAAAAGTGCCCTTGAGGAATACTCGATATGAGTACCTCAAATACAAAAAATTATGAAGAGAGCTCTAACGGCAGAAATGCCTATTTTACTGTGAGTTCTGAAGCTCTCAATGAAAATAATACAAATAATAAATTTAAGTTTTTTTTTTTTTTTTTTTTTTTTTTTTTTTAATACATTTATTTATTTATTGTATCTTCAATTATGAACTAACAATAAGTATTCAAATCTTAAATCTAAAATATAAGTATTAGGCCCGACCACTGTCGGACATAAACTTAGTGATAGTTATAAATAATACATAAGTAGTGATAATCAAAAAAAGAGAAAAAAAAATATTTTCAAGCAGTCCCATCTGGAGTGTTGAGTATAAGAGCCCTTGTGTCCTTCCCCTTCAAGCGGATGTGGCCAGTAAAATTCAAGATGTTACGAGCAAGCGGATTAGGATGTGACTCGAGTTTTGTTAAATATTTGCCTGCATATTTTGCTATTTCTTCAATCACTTGTGGCATATTCAAATCACGATGTAGATTTGAGTTTTTGATGTACCATGGAGCCGATGTTATCAAACGTAAAATTTTGTTTTGCCTTCGTTGGATTCTCTCGACGTTAGAAGCTGAAGCAGTGCCCCATAACTGAATTCCGTAGCACCATATTGGCTTCAAAAGCGACTTGTATAATAAGAGTTTGCAGTCTAGGCTGAGTATTGAATTTCGACCAATCAGCCAATATATCTGAGTTAGTTTAAGTTTCATTTGTACTAGCTTTGAGTCAATATGGTGTTTCCATGTAAGTCGTCGATCAAGGTGTATACCAAGGTATTTTACATGTGAATGCTGAGGAATAACTTGATTGTTGATTCGAATTGGGGAACAAGTATCTCTTCGCAGGGTAAATGTTACCTGAACACACTTTTGCTCGTTTACCTTAATTCTCCATAATTTTAACCATAGTTGCAGTTGACTAATATGTTCTTGTAGATATCGGGAAGCCTCATGAGGATTTTCGTGCATACTAAGGCAGGCTGTATCATCGGCAAACGTAGATGTATGGATATTACTGCTCAGTGGCATATCACAAGTATAAATTAAATACAAAACTGGCCCCAGTATGCTCCCCTGTGGCACACCGGATGATATAGTTTCGGGCACACTCATGAATTCTCCTTCCACAACCGTGAACTCCCGGGCAGTGATGTAACTTTCCAATAAATTCACCAAATTTGTTGGTAGATATGATTTTAATTTTAAAATTAGGCCGTCATGCCACACTTTATCAAATGCCTGCGAAACGTCAATAAACAGTGCAGAACAGTACTTCTTTTCTTCAAATGTTCTTCTTATACATTGAACCAATCTATGCGTTTGTTCAATGGTGCTATGCTGACTTCTAAAACCAAACTGATGGTCTGGGATGCATCCACTACTAATTAGAAGTTGGGGACAATTTTGACATGAGCAGTTTTTCGAAAAGTTTTGACATTGTTGATAGCAGACTTATTGGCCTGTATGATTCTGCCTTGGTCAGATCTTTGCCTGGCTTTGGAATCATTTTAACTTTGGCAAGCTTCCAGCTGTGGGGATAATACTCTAGTCGTAAAATGGCATTAAAAATGAATAACATGATTCTAAATGCAATACTAGGCAATTTTATTAGCATTTGGTTACTAATTCCATCAATACCCGGTGCTTTCTTCGGGTTGAGTTCAGCAATTAGATTTTGTACATCACACATTTTAAATTTTATGGGTCGAGGGGGTAGCGCAACTACACTCGGGAAATCAACAACAAATTTAATGAAAGTATTTTTTTAACGGCAAATCCAATTTTTCATCAGCGAATTTATTTCGAAAATAATGGCTCAGTTCGCGAAGTTTACCGCAAGCTCCGTCCATTTTATGGTCGACATAATCGTCCATCAGAGCAATTAATTCGGTTAACCATGGATCGTTTTCGCACTACGTTTACTCTATGTGATAATACGCATCCGCAAAGACGTCGAACAGTGCGCACCGAAGAAACAATTGCCGCTGTAGAGCAAAGTGTTGCAGAGGACCCGAATGAATCGATTCGCCACCGGAGACCGTTATAGAGCCATGATAACCGACTATTTTGTTCCCGAATTGGATGGCATGAATGTGGATGAGTTGTGGTTCCAACAAGATGGCGCTATATGCCACACAGCGCACGTCACAATCGATTTATTGAAGGAAACATTCGATGAGCGCATAATTTCGCGGAATGGACCTGTCAATTGGCCACCAAGATCGTGTGATTTGACACCATTGGACTATTTTCTTTGGAGATATGTGAAGTCGCTCGTCTACGCCAACAAACCAGAAACGTTAGGGGACTTGGAAGCCAACATTCGTGGCATTATTGCCAACATACGGCCCCATATGCTCGAAAAAGTGGTTGAAAATTGGACCTGTAGAATTGGCTTTATTCGAGCCAGCCGCGGCGGCCACATGCCCGAAATCATATTTAAACATTAATGGCATAAAATTATCCTTCCAATAAAGCCAAATTGATGGATATTAAAACGATTTTCTTGTGTTTTATTTCAATTCGAAGTTCTATACCTCTAAAAAAACACCCTGTATTATTTATAACTATTAACAAGTTTATGTCCGACAGTGGTCGGTCCTAATAATTATATTTTAGATTTAAGATTTCAATACTTATTGTTAGTTCATATTTGAAGATACAATAAGTAAATACATGTATGAAAAAAAAAATTAATTAAATATTGCATAGCAATACGCATGTTTTATTGCTTTTAGTGCTATAAATGATAAAACATCTGTTATCACAATTTCAAGAGGCAATAAAACTAGCGTATTAGTATGCAATACTTAATTCAAGACTTTCAGTTTTGCTTTAAAAAATTAAAAGTTAAAAAATAACTTTTAGTTTTTCAGTAAAATAATGAAAGTCAAAAATAACTTTTAATATTTGCCCTAAAGAATAAAAGTTAAGAAATAACTTTTAATTCTGCATTAAAAAATAAAAGTTAAAAATAACTTTTTTTCTTGACTTTTTCGAGGAAAGTCATAATAGTTACGGTCGCTGATTCAAACTAATAAAGGTTCAAGGTAATTTCATGCTCCAATATGTAGTATTCAAAATAAGTCTACCATTAGTGGAAATTTAACAATTTAAGATATTCCAGCTGATTCCCGTAACTAACATGATGAATCACACCATGGCAGCCATTAAACCATGTGCTGATTTCATGGGCATAACAGTAGCTAAAAACCAGTATATTTTTCTTACGAACGCAGATCTAAGAGCTTGTAATATAATAAGACTCGCTACAATTATGAAATTTCCACGTGTGAAATCAATTTGTACAACAACAAAATGACACCAACTTTTACTCTAGAGAAGATTACAACTAATTAAATGGATACCACTTAACCATACGTCATAACCATCTCGGGCAACAGTCGTCTGCAACAGAGAAATTTCTCACATTTCGTTAAAAGGATCCGGTCTACTTTCGCTGGATCCAGAATGTATACTTAAACATGAATGCGTTACTATGAACGGACGACAAACTTTCTTCAGCACAATAAATTCATCATACACTTGCTCGGCACGATTTCTGATTTATCCTCGCAAAAGATTATTTCGCCATCTATAAGCAATAATCAATCAAATTCAACAAACGTCGATAGTTTATATGACAATAACATCAAGAACCTATTTTAAGTTGACGTTGTACCTTCATAGTGAACAGACCGTCTTAGTGGAGTTTTTTCTTACATACTAAACAAAACAAAAAACATAAAATAAAATATTCGTAGTACATAATATTCTTAGTACATACTTACATATTAACTTTGATGAATATACTTTTCTTTGCTTGCTCATGTTTTTACATAGTCAGAAACAACAAAAAACAAAAAAATGCAACAAAAAACTCAAACAAAGTGCCCTTGAGGAATACTCTATATGAGTACCTCAAAAACAAAAGTCTTTGAAGTGTGCTCTAACGGCAGAAATGGCTATTTTACTGTGAGTTCTGAAGCTCTTAATGAAAACAATAAAAATAAAAAACCTAACGATTGATTTTTCTAACGGCAAAGCCACTATTTCGTCACCGATCAACCTCGCTTTGTCTAATGACAACTCATGATTCGTTAACATTACCATTGCCTAGTACCTCTACATTTGACTCAGCGATATCATCCGCCTCGGGTTCGTGGTCATAACTAAGTTATTAACCGTAGTCCAAAAGTCAAGGTCAAATTCGGAATGGACAGATATATAACTGTAGTTAAGCGCGGGCAACTCTCGAATTCTACTAAAATTACATCTGCCCAAAATATATCTAAGGATAGCAGCGCATTCTCTACTAATCGTTAAAATCGTTTCAAATATTGCAAGATGACAACGATAAGCCCGATGTACCCTCAAATAAAACCTCCAAGCCGTTGCCAATATATTTAAGAGAAAAAATTCAAATGCTTTTATCAAAAAATTAATCTCGGTCATTGCTGAAAATAAATTTCATATTATATATAAAACGTGGCAACATCGATGAAACGAAAATTCAAATTTATGAGGAAAAATTTTTAGTAAAATGGTTTTGAAAAAAATAACACAAGTTTCTACGCATACCAGCTTAAGAGCGCTAATGTCCTGCAGATCGTATTGAAGGGCATTGCTTCTTTTGTTGTTCCTGAAGAAATAAATGATGCATAAATGGTAATGATGGTAAAAAATTTATCAAATATAAAATATAAAAAATTTTAAACAAAGAGACACACTCAATTTATAGCTTAAAATACCTGTTATACCAAAAAATAGCAGTTGTAGAACCACACCAGCATACAATGCAATAATTGTCAAGAATATGGCCACACGAAAACTTACTGCAGTTTACTTTTTGTATGTAATTGTGGAGGTAATCACACCGCTAACTAAAGATGTTGTCCTGTGTACTCTTTCGTCAAACAGACTATGGCGCAAAAATCTAAATTAGCTCCATCCCAATCAGCAAAAGCTTACTCCACCACTTTTGCAAAAAATATTTCTAAGGATTTAATTCAAGTTAAAGCTTCTCTTTATCTCTCCTCCGATCACTCTCCCAAGACCATTACAATTTGTAGCCCACTGAGAAGTGACTTATCTCACGTATGAGTAAAGACAATTAACCGTGTTAATTGTCTGTTGTTCAGAAAATATCTCAGTAGTCATTGTGCGGGAAACATTTAGCTAAGAAGATCCGATTATATTGAATCTAACATTGCCAATCTTAACGAAAATATAAAACAGGCTGCTGAATATCGCACTACCGCCCATTCGCAGACTGGGTATAATAGAATTTATTCTACGGATATTGAACGTCTCGTGTATCAAAAAAGAAGAGGTAAAAGCCCAGTGAAAAAAAATGGAAGTCATTCTAGTGGAACTACATTTTCATTGCTTCCAAAATATCGATATTTTTAATTTGCCGAGAGTAAGCAAAAAACCATGTAGAAGCTTATTTTAGTCATACAAAACCTTGTAACTCCTTCATAGTGTTAGAAAATGTTAACCAGAATTAAAAAAAATTATTTTTTTAAAGAAATTTATGAACTAATTTTAGTCTAAAATTTAAAAGTTATTTGATTAAATTTACATGATAACACTAATTCGGGCTTAAATTCGTATAAAAAGAAACGAATTGTTAAAATAGGTAACTATTTACAATTTTTCCTAGATGAAGATATTATCATGGAACACAAAAAGGGTAATTTTTCCTAATATCGCTTCCACTTTAGTGACCAGGCATCGAAAAAGAGAACTTCTTGCAATGACAACCCTATGTAAAAATCATTAGATCGGATCGAAATTTTCACTACTTCCAGATCGCAAACTCTACATTTTCATAACTTTTTTGGAGTCTTTTTTTTTGCTGGGAGGGAATGGCAACAGCACAGATCACCCTAACATAAAATCAGATTTAAAAAGTGCTTTAAACGACTACAAGAGTTGCTTGTATCTGATAAAACTGCTTCTGCTAAAAATGATCTGGAAGGTCTTGATATCAAACAAGCCTCTTATTACTCTTTGTGGTGCGTTGCAAGAAAGCTTAAAATACCCCTTGATTATAAACCACCTCTGCGCACATCTACCGGAGGTTGGCCCAGAAGCGATACTTAAAAAGGTAACATATTTGCTAAGCAATTGAAATCCGTATTTACCCCAAACACACCTACTAGTGATACTGATTTGCCAAGTGTAGTAGCTCTACCTCCTTAATTCATAAGGTTTAAGACTTGTGATTTTTAAAAATTAATTGCTGAATTCAACCCGAAGAAAGTTTCGGGTGTTGATGCAATTATTAACCAGATGCTGATGAAGTTGCCAGGTATTGCCATTTTAATCCTATCTTTAATTTGTAAATAATTTTGAGCTAAGTTTACAATTCTTAGGAAAGAATTTCCTTATATATATTTCCGTACCTCTCATAACTGGGAAGATATTTGATTTAAGATTAAAATTATTTTTAAGTTTATAGTTGAATTTTAAATTAGAAGGCAGAATAATTTTTTTTAAAATTTTACAATTATTAATATCTGCTTTTGTGAAATCAAGAAAAGGCTAAGAAATCAAAATTTCAAAATTGCCTGAAAAAATTATTTTCAATCACTGAGGACCAATACGAGAAGTTCTACAAATCTCTTGGACCTTGTTTCGTTGCAGCTGGCGACTACAATGCTAAGCATACGTTCTGGGGTTCGCGTCTTATTACGCCTAGAGGTAGGGCGTTGTTCAACACAATTTCAAAAATGGGTTTGGATGTTATTTCAAGTGGGGAGCCTACTTACTGGCCTACTGAAGTACGAAAAATTCCGGATATTATAGATTTCGGCGTCATAAAAAGTATTTCTAGGGAATTAATTCACTTTGAAGCTTCCCTAGAGCTGTCGTCTGATCACTCTCCCACGATCGTTACAATCTGTAGTCCACTGAGAAGCACTTTACCTCACCCATATGTCAAGATGATAAATCGTGTTAATTGGCTGGGATTCAAAAAATATTGCACGGAAAATATTACGTTAAGAACACCCTATGATATTGAATCGAACATTGCAAATCTTAACGAGAATATTAAACAAGCTTCTGAACATGCCACTACCTCCCATCCGTATACTGGGTTCAATAAAATTTATTCTACAGACGTTGAACATCTCGTATGTGAAAAAAGAAGAGCTAGAAGGGAATGGCAACAGCATAGATCACCTCAACACAAAATCAGATATAAAGAGTGCACTAAACGACTCCAAGAGTTGCTTGCATCTGAAAAAACTGCGTCTTTCAAAAATTATCTAGAAAGCCTTGATGTCACACCAGCATCTAATTACTCTTTGTGGCGCGCTGCTAAAAAGCTTAAAACACCCGTTGAGTTTCAGCCACCTCTGCGCACCTCTACCGGAGGTTGGGCAAGAAGCGATACTGAAAAAGGTAACATATTTGCTGAGCATTTAAAATCCGTATTTACACCAAATACAGGTACCGGTGTTGCTGATTTGCCGACTGTAGTTGCTCTACCCCCTCGACACTTAAAATTTACGATGTGTGATGTACAAAAACTAATTGCCGAACTCAACCCGAAAAAAGCTCCCAGTATGGATGGAATTAGTAACCAGATGCTGATTAAGTTACCTCGTACTGCAATTAGAATCCTGTTATTAATTTTTAATGCCATTTTACGACTGGAGTATTATTCAGACTGATGGAAGCTTGCCAAGGTTAAAATGATTCCAAAGCCAGGTAAAGATCTTTCCAAGGCTGAGTCATATAGGCCAATAAGTTTACTGTCAACAATGTCAAAGCTTTTTGAAAAGCTACTCATGACAACATTGTCTGCAATTTTAACTGATAATGGGTGCATCCCGGACCATCAATTTGGTTTTAGAAGCCAGCATAGCACCATTGAGCAAACGCATAGATTGGTTCAATTTATCAGAAAAACATTTGAGGAAAAGAAGTATTGTTCTGCCGTGTTTATTGATGTTTCTCAGGCATTTGATAAAGTGTGGCATGAAGGCCTGATTTTGAAATTGAAGACATATTTACCAATAAACATTCTAAATCTTTTGGAAAGTTACATTGTTGCACGAAAATTTAGAGTTGTGGAAGGACACTTTATGAGTATGCCTGAAACTATCTCATCCGGTGTGCCACAGGGGAGTATACTGGGGCAGTTTTTATATTTGATTTATACTTGTGATATGCCTGTAAGCAGTAGTACATTTAGTAGTACATTTGCCGACGATACCGCCTGCCTTAGTATGCACGAAAACCCTGATGAGGCATCCCGAAAACTCC
This sequence comes from Tachina fera, assembly GCA_905220375.1. Taxonomy (NCBI): domain Eukaryota; kingdom Metazoa; phylum Arthropoda; class Insecta; order Diptera; family Tachinidae; genus Tachina; species Tachina fera. The sequence goes on from LR999967.1 coordinate 48,373,538, forward strand.
AGGAGCACATTAGCCAGATGGAACTATGGTTAAACTTATGGAGAATTAAGGTAAATGAACAAAAGTGTGTCCATATAACATTTACCTTACGAAGAGATACTTGTTCCCCCATTCGGATTAATAATCAAGTTGTTCTTCAACATTCACATGTGAAATATCTTGGTATACACCTCGATCGACGGCTTACATGGAAACATCACATTGACTATAAGTTAACTCAAATGAAACTAAAATTAACTCAGGTACATTGGCTGATTGGCAGAAATTCAACACTCAGCCTAGACTGCAAACTTTTAATATACAAGTCGCTTTTAAAGCCAATATGGTGTTACGGTATCCAGTTATGGGGCACTGCTTCTGCTTCCAATGTAGAGAGAATTCAACGAAGACAAAACAAAATTTTAAGGTTAATAACATCTGCTCCATGGTACATTAAGAATTCAAATATACATCGTGATTTAAATATGCCACTAGTGACTGAAGAAATTGCAAAATACGCAGGCAAATATCTAACTAAACTCGTGTTACATCCTAATCCGCTTGCTCGTAACATTTTGAACTTTACTGGACACATCCGTTTAAAAAAGAGAGATACAAGGGCTCTAATACTAAACACTCGAAATGAAGTTGCTTGAAATTTTTTTTTTTGCTTATCACTACTTATGTATTATTTACAACTATCACTTAGTTATGTCTGACATTGGTCGGGCCTTTTAATTATATGTTAGATTTAAGATTTGAATACTTATTGTTAGTTCATATATGAAGATACAATAAAAAAAAGTATCTTCATTATTTTAAATTTTGTAAAACCCTTTGTTTTACATATCCCCTTTTTAACCACATAGCGCTAGAGGCAATCGATCAGGAATGTGCTAAGAACCAATTATTTTGCATTTGTACCGATGTAGCAATGTCCGAAACCCATCCATTTTACATATATTTTTTGTCATTAAGCACCTATAAAAAGTTGTGACGGTAGATTTTGAGCATTTCAACTACAACATTTTATAATGTAGATAGTTTTAAATATTTTTAATTAAAATTTAAGTCACCCTTTTTATAAATGCTAGAAGAAAATATTTCAGAGAGTAGGAATAAAATAATTGAATACGTCTCTTATTAAATATAATCCTTAATTAAATCATTGGCTTTTAAATTTTTTTAAATTATAAATAAAGATTAACTAGAAAAGCAGACTCTTTACTACACCCTTTTATAGCCGCGGCGAAAGATTTTGAAGTTTTAGGACCAAAGTCACGATTACTACAACTTTCGACTTGTCGCACACTTACATTCAAAACAAAAACAAATTTTAATATATGTTGTTGTTGCAAATGTAAGTGTGCGACAAGTCGAACATTGTAGATATATTGAGTTAGACCCTTACATAAGTTAGAATTACTTCTTTGTTTGTATGAAACATAACTTCTAAGCAATTACCTTTTGTACATGAGACGAAACAAATAATTAAACACATAAAGAGTATGTTATATAGTACAAAATATTTAATTAATTCTGTAAAGTGCCACTTTGACCTGTGCACGAAGGGTTCCAAACGGGCACTAGATATGTAATTCAATACGAACTTTAGCCTATATAATATATAGTCTTGGTTTTTTTCGTTTTTGGGTATTTTCAGGTTTTGAGAATTTTTTAGTTTTGGCGTTTTTCGGTTTTTGGCGCTTTTTTAGTTTTGGCACTATTTTCCCCGTTTTGTCGCATTTTTTGGTTTTTGGTGTTTTTTCTTTTTGACGATTTTTTCATATAGTCGATTTTTTAGTTTTGGCCCTTTATTCGCTTTTTGGCGACTTTTCTCGGTTGTTTGCGTTTTTTCGATTTGGCGGCTTTTTATTTTTACGATTTTTTTATTTTGGTGATTTTTTTAATTTTTGGATTTTTTTTTTCATTTTGGCGATTTTTTTTTTGGTTTTTGGCATTTCTTAATTTTTTAAAATTTCAAGAGTTTTTCTCCGACGGTTTCCAAGATATAGCAAGTTGCCAAAACTGCCTAACGGATGGATCACCCTTGAATTTAAATTTTCTTACTTTTAGCGTTAAATACACTAATACACTAATTGTACAAATTTCAAGTGTCAATATACACACTCTAAAACACTTTTGTTGAAAATTAGGTCGATAGTAGTAGGAAACACTTTACAGACTACTTTCGACCTAAAATTACACAACTATATTTTTAAACCTTTTGTTGATTTTTGAGCACAATATGTTTAATTTTGAATAAAATATGTTTAATCATGGGTGAGAGTAAATTTCATGAACAGCCTTTTCAATAAAATTGCAAACATTCACCAAACACATGATCAGAATATCGGAACACAAACTATTTTTAAGAGCACTGTTTTTATTAGAAAGACTCCGTGAAATGCACTAAATCATTATTATAATTTGTAAACACTTTCTTGCATTTTGAATACGCATAAATGCATAATCATTTATATGTAAATGAGAGATTCTTTTAATTTTGCACATACAATTTTGTTCCAGTTTCACAATATTTACTATTCACTATTTACATAAAAACGTACTACGAGTATTGTTATTTACATACAAAGTTCTTTAAACACTAGCGGTCCAATGTATAAGCAAAAATTGGCATGAAGTTAGCATAAGTGACGAAATTGAATTAGGAGTTAACAGCTAACTTTATACAATTTTACATTGAAAATGGTAGCATTACCTAATTTTAACACACCTCTAAGTCTTATCATGATTTTTAATGTAAAGTTTCATCGCAAAACTCTTTAAGATCATGTTAAATTTTGCCGCTTATGCTAACTTCATGCCAATTTTTGGTTATACATAGGTCCGCAGAAATTTAATTTTAATTAACTTATATCCTGTTTGTAGACCGCGACAAAGGCGACTAACGACGAGCGAATTCATGGACGAGTGCGTAATGAAAAGTGTTTGTATAACGCGACTAGACTTTGTCGTGTATCTTACGTTAATTCGCCCTTATGTCAAATATGCACTTAATCGTACTGTTGCCAACATATTATGTTTTTTCATGCAAAATTTTGATTTTTAAAAATTAATTGCTGAACTCAACCCGAAGAAAGTTTCGGGTATTGATGGAATTATTAACCAGATGCTGATGAAGTTGCCAGGTATTTCCATTTTAATCCTGTCTTTAATTTTTAATGCCATTTTGGGACTGGAGTATTATCCACACAGCTGGAAACTGACCAAGAAAAAAATTATTCTAAGGCCAGGCAAAGACCTTACCAATGATGAGTCATGTAGGCCAATAAGTTTACGGTCAAAAATGTCAAAGCTTTTTGAAAAAAATACTAATGATAAAATTATCGCACATTCTAACTGATAATGGGAGCATCCCGGACCAGCAATTTGGTTTTAGAAGTCGGCATAGCATAATTGAGCAAACTCATAGATTGGTTAATTTTTAAGAAGAACTTTTGAAGAAAATAAGTATTGCTCCGCACTGTTTATCGTAGTTTTTCAGGCATGAAGGCTTCATTTTAAAATTGAAGACTTGTCTACAAATAAATATTCTAAATCTTTTGAAAAGTTACATTATTGCCCGAACGTTCAATAATCAAATTGTTCTTCAATATTTTCATGTAAAATACCTTGGTATAAACCTTTATTGAAGACTTACATGAAAACAATATATTAACTCAAAGCTAACACAAATGAAACTAAAGTAAACTCAGGTACATTGGCTGATTGGTAGAAATTCAACTCTCATTATAGATTGCATACTTTTGATATACAAGCCGCTTTTGAAACCTATATGGTGCTACGGAATTCAAATATGGGACAGTGCTTCAGTTTCCAATGTCGAGAGAATCCAACGAAGACAAAACAAAATTTTACGGTTAATAACATCGGCTCCATGGTATAATAAAAATTCAAATATACATCATGATTAAAATATGCCAGTAGTGACTGAAGAAATTGCAAGATACGTAAGTAAATACCTTAATTAACGCGAGTCACATCCTATTCCGTAATACTCTGAACTTTACTGGACACATCCGCGTAAAAAAGAGGGACACAGTGGCTCCTATATTCAACACTCCAGATAGGACTACTTGAAAATACTTTTTTCCCTTTTTTGATTATTACTACTTATGTATTATTAAAACTATCAGCAAATTTATGTCTGACACTGGTGGGGCCTAATAATAATATTTTAGATTTAAGATTTGAATAATTATTGTTAGTTCATATTTGAAGATACATTAAATAAGTACATGTATTAAAAAAGGAGTACAATTACCTTTTCTCAAAGTGAAAGTAATCTGAAGACACTTAGAAGCATTTACATTAATCTTCCATTGTTTTACCCATTTCTGCCATATGGACTTGAAGCTGTTGGGAATCCAAAATGCAGTATCGTCTGCAAAAGTAGATATGTGAGTCATTGTATTCGTTGGCATATTTTGCGGAGTATAATAAATAAAGGAATGATCACAAGATAAAGCCTTGTGGGACACCAGCAGATGTGTTTTTACGGGAAGATATAGTTTCCTTCGACCTTATGAAAAAATATCTATTTGCTAAATAACTTTTAAATATCCTTGGACGTTTGAGGGGAGGGACGTTGAAATCTTCTATGTCAACCCACCATGCCAGACGTATGCAAATGCTTGTGATATGTTTATAAATAATGCAGAGCAGTATTGTTTATTCTCAAACGCTTCATGACTTACAGTACCTACTCTGTGCACTGGTTGAGTACTACGATGTTTTTTCTAAATCCAAATTGAATATGTGATTATTTTCTATCCGACTTGTTTTTCTAAAGCGTTCACTACAAACACCAAAAATCGTGTTTCAAAAACATTGCAAAAATCAACTAGTGAACTACATAAGTATTAGCTTTTATTTAATAATAAAAAAATTATTTATTTTCTATATTTATGATTTATTTTAACGGGCTAAAGTTCATATCGTTTTTTTAAGCCAAATTACATGTGATAATTGTTAATGAAATAATAACATCAAAGTTAGTTGTAAATATTCTGACAACACATAGTTGAACGGAACAGCCAGCCGTTTTCGAAGGCCACTAAACCTTCATCATCAGCGTTCTTCTGTGTTGGTCCAGTGTGTGTGGTGTCAGTTTGATGAAGATTTCTACCCTATATACGGAACTTTCTTGCACATGGAATACGTAAATTGTTTTGATTCATCGTATTTCAATTTGCTGAAATGTGTTTTGTAATGAAAGCCCAAATTTACTATCTCTAATTTACAACAGACTTACCATTGTCATTTATTCTTTACTTATCCACATGTTAGTTAATTTGCTTATTTTTTGTTCTACTTAAGACAAACTGGTTTTTGGTTTGTTACTATTAAGTATATTTATTTGAATTTTTGCAACAGGCCCCTGGCTATTAATTTAAGTTAATTTTTATTAATTATTTTTCGAACTTAATTTGTTTTCTATATTTATGATTTATTTAAACGGGCTAAAAAAATTAAATTATTTGTATTTATTTGTAGAGCAGCCACATGTTCTATAGGCAACTCGATCATAATATACACAATTGGGTCTCCGAGTAGAGGTGGGGTTTAGCATCAGCCTTTCTAACCTAAACAAGAGCCTACTTTATTACTAATTCTAGTTTTTTGTTTGAAATATTTTTTAGTTTATTGAATGAATTGTAATGTTTATTTTATTATGTTTTTTTTTCTAAATAATAAAATATTTTTTTTTTAATATTTCCATATTATTTTGTTTTTGGTGCTTATTTTGTAGGTAAATGCATATTGTTAATTTTCAGGCCCTGGTCATTACGCATAAAGGTTTTATTTATTAGAAAACGAATTTAAATTTTGGATTTTACTAACAACTTTACGGCAAAAACTGTAATGTAAGAGTAAGAACTCCAAAGAGGTTATGTAACAAAATATTTGTACTCGTGTGGCAATTGAACTCAATATCAAGAACGACATTACCCTTAATTATGTAATATTAACTAAAAAGAACACAATTTTTTGAAGTTATGATTCTTTCGAGTGAAGGTTCGATGTAGAGTTGGGCATAGTTGTCCTTTTTATGGATTGTTCCTTTTCGTTCACAACAACAAAAAAAGTAGTTCGTTCTTTTCGATCAGTTGCGCAGTGAAAAACAGAACAGAGATTGCACAGTCATCGAATCCTGTTCAATGTTTGCTTCGTGTATTGTTATTCTAAAATAATTTCATTTTATACTTAGTGACCTTATTCGTTGAATATTTTTTTTTAAATTAATATTTTTGATTGAAGATGCTTAAAATTAAGTACTGTGAAATTTTACAAAACTAATTTTAATCCCTTTTTTAATACTGATTCATATTCAACATAACAAGTTCTTTCTTTTAATTTAGTAAAATATTCCCTGTTCATACGTACAAAGAAAAAAGTGTTCACCAATTAATATTCTTAATTTAATTATATTAATTAAATTTTTAATTGTAATAATTCATTTTAGTGAAAAAACTTAATTGATATTATCAATTAATTATCAGGAGCAGAGAATAAGATAAAAAATGAACAAAAGAACAAGAAATACCAAAAGAACAAGAAAGACTAAAACAACAGACAACAGACAGACCAAAATAATAAAAAGGAACAACTAGACTGAACTAGTTCACATTGTTCACTCAAGGGAATAGATCAATTGAACTAGTTCGTTCCTTAAAGCACAACTCTAGTTCGATGTACATAAATACATACATATGCATTCATATGCATTTTGAATCGATGAGATTGACTTACCTTAGAATTAAAAAAAAATTATAATAACATATATTGTGATCTAAAATTAATTGAAGAAGTTTGTCAACTGTTACTTTTTTAAATATTTTTTTCGCCTTACTCAACAGGTGTTGGTTATGCAATATGTCTAATAGACGTTTACATGGGCATGTATTATAACACAATTATAGGTTGGGCCGTTTATTACCTATTTGCTTCGTTTACTTCCAAATTGCCATGGACATCATGTGATAATCCTTGGAATACATTTGCCTGTATGCCAGTAACTAATGCCAGTTTCACCACTAATCAAACAACACCTGCTAAAGAATTTTTCGAGTAAGTTAACAGTCAATGTAGATGTATTTTATGGTCAGAATGCACAGTGGAGACTTTTGCAAAATAAATGGTATTGAATTTTGAACTTCTAAAAAACTTTTGAGGGTTGTAAAATAATTTTGAGCTAAGTTTACAATTCTTAGGAAAGAATTTCCTTATATATATTTCCGTACCTCTCATAACTGGGAAGATATTTGACTTAAGATTAAAATTATTTTTAAGTTTATAGTTGAATTTTAAATTAGAAGGCAGAATAAATTTTTTTAAAGTTTTACAATTATTAATATCTGCTTTTGTGAAATCAAGAAAAGGCTAAGAAATCAAAATTTCAAAATTGCCTGAAAAAATTATTTTAAAAAAAAGTATCTTCATTATTTTAAATTTTGTAAAACCCTTTGTTTTACATATCCCCTTTTTAACCACATAGCGCTAGAGGCAATCGATCAGGAATGTGCTAAGAACCAATTATTTTGCATTTGTACCGATGTAGCAATGTCCGAAACCCATCCATTTTACATATATTTTTTGTCATTAAGCACTTATAAAAAGCTGTGGCGGTAGATTTTGAGCATTTCAACTACAACATTTTATAATGTAGATAGTTTTAAATATTTTTAATTAAAATTTAAGTCACCCTTTTTATAAATGCTAGAAGAAAATATTTCAGAGAAAAGGAATAAAATAATTGAATACGTCTATTATTAAATATAATCCTTAATTAAATCATTGGCTTTTAAATTTTTTTAAATTATAAATAAAGATTAACTAGAAAAGCAGACTCTTTACTACACCCTTTTATAGCTGCTCACGCTAGTACGAGTACATTGAAATAAATTGTTTGTCATGCAAGACATTTGATAGTATAAAAAATCACAAGTTTTTTGAAACTTTTCTAATCCTAGTATGTTTTTATACTTACGATTGCTTTATATTTTCTCATGCTTATGTTTTCTTTATATTTTCTTTAGACAAAAGTGCCAGCGTTAAAGTCTGCTTGTGAGAAATTTATTGATATTACAGATTTCGTTTATTTAACTATGTATATCTGCCTGCTTTGACTGGACGATAAGCCGTCCACCCAGAGAAAAACCATGTTGAATTAATAAAAAACATTAACGAATGTTTAGTCATATTAAAATTTATTATTTCAATGTGAAAAAATATTAATTTACAGTATTAATTTATTAAACTCATTAGTTTTTAGGTATCTCAATATACATTTTCTATTATATTGAAAATTATTGAATTAATGTGACGCATTCTTATTTTTAAGCAGAATAATTTCCCTGAGTGTATGATCATGCAAATTAATGCTTCATATATTTTCGTAATGTAGATATGTAAACGTGATTGTTAAGATCTGATAAATACTGGAGCATTGATAAGAAATCTAATATGTATACATACATATCTACAAATTGATTTTATGTTTGCATGTATGTATGTATGTACATACAAATAAGTTTTTAACTAAATCTTTGAATACATATTTTTTCGTCATGTCATGCCTTTTGCTGTTGTTGCTGATGTTGTGTATAGATGTGAAATATCTTCAAAGATTTTGTTGTTGTTTTAAGTTTTATCAGCATGTACTTAAAAGTTTGTCAGGATTTTCTGTTTCAAGTAAAACTGAATTACCGAAGATACATACTCTATAGTAACAGTAACTATAATAGAAATATTAATTATATTTAATTTACATTTTTTGTAAAGTTGATGCAACGTAAGTTAGTCAACGTTAGAAATTTTTAGGGGGGTATACATATCATTGCCTTTTAAAAATGTATAAACATTTTTAAATGAAGCTGATCCAGCAGTCCAGCTTAGGTGATCATAGTTTTTGTGTTGTTAGCCTGTTTGCTTAATTTTACTTTTTTAAAAGGGAGTTTTATAATGAAATTATTATTTTCATAATTGATAAAAACAATCCTACTTCTTTTTCGATGAAATCGTTTGTTTATGTTTATTTTCCATATTGCTTCATTTATAAGACTTTTAGAATTTGTCCTTTGATGTGTACATATGTATATAATTTATTATACAATCATGAATAAGAATTGAAGTAAGCTGATATCTTTGCTTGCTGTTTCAAATTAAATTTTATTTACCTTAAACTCTGATGTACTTAGAAGCACTTGAGATTCTGTCTTTGTTGGAATCTTAGATACATATAATATAGAATTGTGTTCATTCTAAATTTTTATATTAAGATCATCGTTTGGATATGAGACTGCATTTAAAAGTACTTTTAAATTAGTTAAATCATAATGAACAAACTAATTTTCTTCTTGAAAGCGTTCAACAGAAAACAAAGCCGTTTTCTAAAAATTTAGATCTACCCTCTCTCTCCTGTATACTACAGAAACTTAAGTTTGAAAAATTTAATTGTCCAAATTGTGTTGCTTGATACTGATACTAAGTTTACATTAATACGATATATATTTATTTTATGAAGGCTGATCGCCTTTGGCTTTTATTTGATGTTCTAGAAGATACGATTTTTTCTAATTTTATTAAAGTTCAGCTTGTTGTTTTCATATTTTTGAGATCTTTAATTTAATTGTGCTTCAGGTGTCTGTTAGCCAGTCACTCTTTACTTTTATTTATTTTTCCTTCTAATGTGTCACAACATTAAGATTTACTTCTTGAAATAGAGAACATTTACATATATATTTTTTAAAAGTATGCATATAGATAAATATATGTATGTATGTAGAAATTAGTTCATATACAAGGAAATACATGTTAATAATCAACTATTCTACAAAATCGATCTCAAAGAACTCAGTTACTTCCATCAACAAGCAATTCACCGTAAGTATTTGCATAAAGTGTCAGAAACATTGGAGTATCTATGTATGCATGTTTAAGAGAATTTTACAACATGAAGTTTACTGGTTGACCTCTTAAAGTATTTCTTTTTAACGTAAGCTGGATTATATCGCATGTAGATGTAATGATTTTTCACTTAAAAAAGGTCCTCATCACCATCAAGCATACCCTATACAACAGATTCATGAGTTGTATTGATCCAGATACAATTGCTGTCGAATTCATTATTAAAAAAGAGTTTTCATCATCATCTAACAGCTTTATTCATATTTTTTTTCTTAGCATATATGCCTCAGCATGCTTCTATCGATAGTGACGCGAGAGTCCGAGATGTAGTGGTGTTTCAAAAATATATACTATAAGATCTTACCAATTCACTTTTTTGAATTTTTTGCACAGTAGATACATATATATATATGTATTTCATTTGCAAAAATTTTATGACGTGAGGAATTTTTTTTAATTATTCATGCCTCGACATGCTTTCATTTTTTCAGTAAATTTATTTATAAATATAAAGTAATATCTGTTTAGATTGCATTTTATAATTTATGGATGCTTCAGCATGATTCTTGTTGAAGTCCATACTTATTCACTAAATTTGTTTGGTAAACATTTATACACATCTACATTCTTAAAGAATGGATACCAAAGTCCAATTTCTTTAGTTTATTTATATTTTCTAAAGATCTGGTAGCTATAGAAATGAACAAAGTGAAGATATTTTATAATAGGCCCATATTCGTATTTTAAAATTTTTTGTTTAGAGCTTTCAAAATGGAAAATGTACATCTTTTACTATAAAAATTGATAATATGATGTTTTGCTGAATATTACACTGTGTTTTACTTAATTTTGAATGCTTAAGTTATCTCAATATTTCATAATTACTAACAATTTTAGAGAATTACAATACATTAAGTTAATTATCTTTCCTAAGACCTATCATTCTTAATCAATTATTGAAAAACAAGACAAACTAGATTTTTCCTTTGTAATTTTATTTTTATATAATTTCAACATTTTATCATCGTGAAATTTTTGTATACTGTATTTAACAGTTTTTTTTTCTCATTTGTCGAGTTAACTTTAATCGTAAACATTTTAATGGTGAGATGAACTTTTCTATTTTATACACAAAGTAAGTCTTTATATATCAATCCATTAATGGTAAATTCTTTTCACATCAGTTCTTTTAATAATCTATTAAATCATTCTACTATTGATACTTTCATATTGAGTAATGTTAAATCCTATATTTGTGAATGAATTTTCCAAAGTGTTTATTAAAAAATTCTTTACCATCATCTGCTTTTAATTTTTTTGGTATTCGTACCAGTTCAAAAAAAATTTTCCATTACCTTGGTTTTTTAGAGTGCACCTTTTATTTTCAACGATACTGACCATATAAACTTTGAGAATGTGCCAATTACAGCCTACAAAAATCAATAATTTATATTTTCTGTGGTATAGTTTCCAATTTCAACTAAATCAGCTTCCCAAATATCATCTATTTCTTTCATTATATTTCTACAATACACAATCCATTTTAGAGATTGCTTATGGAGTTGGTTTACTAAATTTCTTTTTAAAATTCAGTTGTTTTTCTGCTTTTTTTGGAATATTGTGGCCTACTTGATGCCCTTTCAGCTATATATACTAACATCTAGTTATTTCCAATCTTTTTCATTCTCAATTCATTTAAATTTATCTTTCAAAACATGATTTAATTTTTAGAATGTCTTTTTCAATTTTATAACCGTCTTTTATCTCTAATTTTATTTCACGTTATAGTCCATAATTTTACATTTAAACATTCTAGAATATTAATGACCTAAGCCATATTATTAAATTTTCCTTTACTTTGTCGATTTCAGTTTCCAGAAACAATTTTCTGATAACATCGTTCTCCATCAGTGAACGATGATGATTCTGTATGTATACATTAGTAGTATTTAAAATCTTTTTACAGATTTCGAGTTAAAATTTATCATGATTTTTTGATATTTTATAAAACATTAAAAAAATTAGCCCTGGTGTTAGAGCCCATATTTGGCCACCAACTTGTATTTTATCTTCATTCAGTTTGAGGTTGCTATCACCAAAATTTCCATTCATTATTTAAATCTTTATGTCGACCATAGTTTGTATCTAATTTATTTCATCCTTCCAAGACTGATAAGTCAGTATAAGTATCTTAGCAATTGGAAGTCTGTGAGTAAAAATCATCGTCATCATTATTCTCAGTATTAGCATCATTAAATAAGATGGAACTATGAAATTTTGTACCTTCTGCTAAGTAGTAGGGAAATGGGGAAGGTAAAAAAATCATCTTTTTGGGATGAATTTTTTGGGACAAATTTTTTTGGGATGATTTTTAGTTGGATGATTTTAGAGATGAAAATTTGAGATGAAAAAATTTTGGGATGTTTTTTTTTATTTTATTTTGTGTGAAATGCAAGTGCATAAGAAAGTGTTTAATGTTGTTGAACAGATTTTTCTTTTTGAGATGATTTTTTTTTTGATGGTTTTTAGTTTTGATGATTTAGGGATGAAAATTTGAGATGAAAAAATGTTGGGATGATTTTTTTTGCGTGAAATGCAAGTGCATAAGAAAATGTTTATTGCTGTTGAATAGAATTTTTTTATTTTCATTGCACACTTGATGTGATGAAACATTTTAGGGATGACTTTGTGTAACGAGCATTTATATTTGTCTGTCGGTTTGTCTCTTTAATAATAGTTGTACCTATTTCTGTCTCTTAAATCACTTGAAATCGTCAATGAAACCTTTTTGTTTTTGTAATTATAAACACCGGCTTTAGTTTGAAATATCGGTTGCTTATCATTTTGCAAATGCTGTTATCTGTACGTTTATAAATTTGCTTTTTTATTGCTGTTGGCTGGTAAGAAGAAAAAGGGAAAAGAGTATTCTTTTGTTTTATTTTAGGATGAAAATATAAAAATTGAAGGACGAATGTTATTTTAACAAGCCTTGTGTATTAATTGTACGTTTGTTTATTCTCATTAAATGCTATAAATTTGGTTTTTTATTGCTGTTGGGAGGTAAAGAGAAAAGGGAAAAGAATTGTATCTTTGTTTGCATTTGAAGATGTATGTATATTTGAGAACATTTGCATATAATATAATTATTTGAAATACATTATTTAAAACATAAGAGGAGGCATTTTTATTATTATGTAGAAACTAAGTAAGAGTAATTATGAAGGTATGAATAAAAATATTAAGAGATGAAAATTTTAGTTTCAGAAAACAAAACTCTCCTGATTAAAATTTTTAAGTGTGTCCCAAATAAATTGATATAAAAGCGCAGTTTCTAAAATATTCCTATTCATTAACTCACTGCAATCCTTTGGTAGCCAACTATGACATCGAAAAATATTACAAACATTGAGGTTGTTGGGGCTTTTAATAAACTGAAAGCAAAATCATATATATCTGTGAAGGAATTACAACCATCAAGGCCATATAAAGTGATAATGATGTTTCGTTATAAGACGAAATATGGAAATATAGTGATTGCAGAGCTCGAGAATGGAATGCTTTATCTTCCCAAACGCTACAATAGCTTAGATGACAAAATAATTGAAGGGGCTGGGGATGAAAAATTTTTTTTAACAAAAAAACTAGAAAATTATTCATACACATTAGAATTGGCGGAGATACTTCCTGACGAAACCGAAAAAACTATTGAAGACAATGAAGGCTTCTATATTCCAAACTCGCAACCCTTTTTTACTTGGGAAGGAGGCAAAATTCCAAATCTGTATTAAAATATGAGCAACTTACATTTGAAATAAAAGCCTTATTTTGTAAAACGCAATGTTGTAAAATTTCTTTAAATAAAATAGTATTTTAATATCTGTTCAATGAAATTTTGTTTAATGTAATTTTTTTTGTGGAAACTGTATACAAGCCGCAAAAATTTAAAAAAAAATTATTACTAGCCCTAATGATTTCTGCCAAATAAAATACAAGATTTTTTAATTAAATTTTTATTTTAATATTCGATATATTTTAAAAAATCATCATTTTCGATTTTAAATTGGTATATTATTTTGTCCAACGCTGATGCGGAGGACGCTGATTTTAATGATGACGGTGTTGATGATGTTGATGATAATGTTGATGATGATGTTGAGGCGGAGGACGCTGATTTTGATGATGACGGTGCTGATGATGTTGCTGATAATGTTGATGATGATGTTGAGGCGGAGGACGCTGATTTTGATGATGACGGTGATGATGTTGATGTTGATGTTGATGATAATAATGCTGATGTTGTAACTTGTTGATGCTTGTAACTCTTCGCTTTACAGTATTCAAAATTGTGTTTATTTAAAAAATGACGTTTTTTGTTGGAAACATTAGAAAATTTTATTAATTTCCCTTTGAGCTCTAAGCAGAGCTCACATTTGTAATTTACGGAATCCATTTCAGTAATAAGTAACATCCTTTAAACTTTTGCTTTTTATATTTACATCTACTTCAATATTAAAGGTAGTTTTAGGTACTCCAACACTAATACAAATAATCAAAAATTTAATGTTTGAGTGAGATAATTGTAGTCCTGACATATGTAAGGGATACTTGGTTTTTCTACCCCCTGCTTGTTTTTCTTGAGATTTTGAAATTTTATAGCCTAGCTCAAATACTCAAATCAGGTTTCTAGCATACAATTCATTATTTCAGGTTAATTTCAATGCATCTCTTTCACGCTTTATAATTAGATATGATAGTTTGAAACTAATGTTTACATCTTATCTTTTTCCAACTACATATGTATCTTTCTACGTATTATATAAGTGAAATTATATATTAATCTCATATGAGAGAGAGAGGTAAACATGTAATTGAGTGATAATATTAAATTAGTCTATCTCTTTCTTAATATATATATATATATATATATATATATATATATATATATATATATATATAAATGTATATTCGAAAATTATTTTATACTTGAAAATTATTTTATGAGCAACAACATATTATTTTCTAACAGTCGTAAAACAACAGTTAAACAATCGTTATATATTGATAATAATTAAAAATAACTGAAAAAATAAAAATGAAGTGCAAATATTGCCAACGTGTTTTTGCTGAAAAGAAAATGGCTGAGATTCATGAAAGTCAACATTGTTTAGAGTGTCACAAGTGGTTTGGAGACAAAAACAATTTAAAAATGCATGAGAGGACTCATGCATCTACATCCTCCACCATAATGAGTAATTTGAAGAACCATGAAGTAAATAATGAGATGAAACTGGAATCCACAGCGTTCAAAAATAGAATTCAAACTTTCTCATACAAAAATGAGAGGGAAGAAATTTTATTCCCAGAAGAATTTTTTGAATCAGTTCAAAGAAATTCTTTGAAAATATTGTCAGATGCACAACTCCATCATCTGACATTTAAATACAACATGGAGCTGGAATGTGACTATATACAAATAGTGGATGATGAGATACATTCCAGCATTATTTCACATCGCTCCAAAATGAAATTTGTGACAGTAAGCAATGATCTTTTGGAAATATTTAAAGAACAAAGCGAGGAAATTTGTCGTAAAATGTCAGAGTTTCAAGAAAGAGACAGCGGATGGAGCCTTCTTACAATTAAAAAATTATATATCAACATTAATAGACCAGAATTTGTTAAGGGCTCAGGCTACATCCCTCTCCCACGGTGGATTCAACACAAAAACGCCTGCTTAAATATTAAAAACAACGACGATTATTGCTTCAAATGGTGCATCATTGCAGCACTCTGTCCAGCTGCGCTACATGATGATTCAATAGATATTAGTTCCAAGAGAATAACAATTAATAATAGGACTCTAAATTTTGAAAATTTAGAATTTCCTATGAGAACTAAATTTATCAAATCGTTTGAGGGTCAAAATCATAACATTAGCGTAAATGTGTTCGGACTAGAAGATAAGTCCATCGTTGGACCGTATCATTTATCTGAAAATGAGAAAATCAATCACGTCAACCTGTTGCTAATATCGAAAGATGGATATTCTCATTATGTCTTAATAAGAGATATCTCTAGGTAATTATACGAAACCATATATATATATATATATATATATATATATATATATATATATATATTATACTATATATTATATTTTAACTAATTCACATATAATAATTATATATTTCAGGCTAATAAGAAGCAGCATAACTGGGCACAAAGCAAAACTTTTGTTATGTAATGCATGTCTGCAATATTCACACAACGAAAGGACGATGGAGGAGCACAAGCTAGGTTGCAAAAAAGTTGTTGCCATTATGCCGAGGAATGACGAATCAATACTAAAATTTGAAAATTATCACAAACAATTAGACGTGCCATTTGTTGTATATGCCGATTTCGAGGCATATCTTGAAAAGGTAGGAGGAGGAGGAGGAGGAGGAACAGCAACAACAGGTGGTAACATAGAAAAGCACATTCCATGTGCTTTTAGCTATTTTATAAAGTGTAGTTTTAATAATAATTTAGATAGGTTTAGTATTTATTTTGGTGAAGACGCATCTAGAGTTTTTTTAGTACATTTAATTAACGATCTGACGGACATTTACATAAACTTTTTATCAAAAACAGTACCAATGACGCCACTGACAAATAACGAAAAAATTGAATATGCTCTCTCCACAAATTGTCACATTTGTGGAAAATTTTAAGAAATGACAAAGTGCGTGACCATTGTCACGCACACAGGCAAGTATAGAGGGTCAGCGCATAACTCATGTAATCTTCTTTATAGAACTGCTAAGTTTATACAAGTTTTCTTTCATAATTTTTCCTCTTATAATTGTCACTTGTTTATAAAAGAACTTTCTAACTTTGATGGTGATATGAAAGTAATTCCTCTTAATAAAGAATTATATATTTCACTTTCAAAGTTCATTAGAATCGGAGAAAAAGAGAGTTTTGAAATTCGTTTTTTAGACTCCTTCCGATTTATAGCCTCCAGCTTAGAATCGCTGGCAAACAATTTAAGTGATGATCAATTTCACATCCTCAATAAATTGTTTCCTCAAAAAGAAGAATTCAATTTGATAAGAAGAAAGGGAGAATTTCCTTACTCTTATATGGATTCAATGGAGCGCTTTAATGAAGATCATCTTCCCACTCAAGAAAAGTTTTATAATTATTTAAGTAATTCCGAATGATCTTTGGGTGATTACGAACATGATAGAATGTTTGGAAAACCTTTAACTGTAAAAATATGTTAGATTACACCTTATTATATTTAAAAACTGACGTTCTACTGCTAACTGACATATTCCAAAATTTTAGACAAATTTGTAAAAATATTTACAAGCTTGATCCATGTCAATATCATACTGCCCCTGCTCTATCATGAGATGCTATGCTTAAGACCACAAAAATAGAACTAGAACTATTTACTGATATTAATATGTACAATTTTGTGCAAGACGCTATCAGAGGGGGTCTAGTACAATGTTCAAAAAGGTATACTAAGGCGAATAATAAATATATGGAGGATTATGATTGTAATAAGCCTTCAGAATACTTGATGTACTTAGACGCTAACAATTTATATGGTTGGGCAATGTCAGAGTACCTACCATACGGAAAATTTGAGTGGGTTAATGAGGAAAATCTTCGTATTTTAGATGTGAATAATATATCAGATACATCAACTGTGGGATATATTTTGGAAGTAGATTTAGAGTATCCCCACATATACATGATAAACATAATGATCTACCTTTTTGCCCAGAAAATAAAACGGTCGGCGATTCTAAATGCAGAAAACTTATAGCTGACCTCACATCTAAATCAAAATATTAAATTCATTATAGAGTGCTTAAGCAATGCCTCAGAAATGGGTTAATATTAAAAAAAGTGTACAGGGCATTAAAATTTAAGCAATCTCCTTGGCTTAAACCTTACATTGATATAAACACTCACCACAGAACAATTGCCAAAAATTCGTTTGAAAAAGATTTCTTCAAATTATTAAACAATGCGGTTTATGGAAAAACTATGGAAAATATCCATAAGCGCAAAGATGTTAAAATTGTCACAGAGTGGGAGACTACAAGGAGAAACCATTTAGGTGCAAGAGCATTAATTTCAAAACCAAACTTTTCGAGTATAACACAGTTCTCGGATAATATGTTTGCAGTTCAGCTCAAAATAATAAAGTTCAAATACAACAAACCCATTTATTTAGGGTTTGCTGTATTAGAATTGTCTAAGTGGAAGATGTATGACTTCCATTATCAATACATGCAACCTAAGTTTGGAACAAAATTATCTTTAAATTATATGGATACGGATTCTTTCATTTATTCCATAAAAACTGATGATTTTTATGATGATATCCGTGAAGATGTTGCTTTGAGGTTTGACACATCTGAATATCAGCCTAACAACATTTATAATTTACCATTATTAAACAAAAAAGTCATTGGGATGATGAAAGACGAAAATAAAGGAAAAATTATGAAAGAGTTTGTAGGACTTCGATCAAAAATGTATTCATTTGAAACTGTTGGGATGGATCAAGTGAAGAAATCTAAAGGAATAAAAAAATCTTGTATAAGGAATTATTCTATTGCAGATTATAAAAAAGTTTTATTCGAAAAACAAAGTATTTCAGATTCTATGAATACATTTAGATCCAAGTACCATCAGTTGTATACTCAAAAGTTACATAAAGTTGTCTTGAGTTATGCTGGTGATAAAAGAATTATTGATAAAAACCAGATAAATACACTTGCTAGAGGGCATTATAGACAGAAGACATTTGAAGAATATTATTCAGGTAAAGATGACGATATTTTTATGAATATTTCTGATTCATATCTAGATTTTATCACCAGTTCATCTGATGACGAGTTTTTTATGAATTTAGATATTTAATTTGTAATTATTATTTTCAAGCTATGTACTTATGAATATATAAACAGCTCTTTGTAAATAAAACAAATTTGTATATATTTTTAAGCAAATCTACGCATTTGCATGTATATTTATAAATAAAACTATGTATGTTAGTATTGAAATTAAAACAATGTTTTAGATTTATTTTAAATAATATTTATTAAATAAAAATTCTATACATAAATGACCACAATTAAATGTATTAAATTTTTGCTTTTGTTGATAATTATATTCAATAGGTGTTTTTAAGTAATTAATTATTTCTTGTGGCGGTTGTAAATTTCCAAAACTATCAAAATATTCTTTGTACTTATAATTTTTGTAATAGGCTACCCAATGTGTTCCAGGATCACTGGAATTGTCTAAATTAACAATACCACATTCCTGACTAAATGGCTTTTTAGGCAAACGATCGCACATAAAAACTCCTCTGAAATATTTAAGTTTCTTACAATATTCCATTATATCTAGTTCAGTTAATGGTCTATTGGGTAGATCATTTAAAAGTTTTTTGGGACTGGTTTGTAATAAAGTCCGTATCCTGTTTTGTATGGTTTTAGGTATAAACCTTTTCCCATAGCTATTGATTCCATATGTTGATTATGTCGCATAGCTTCTGCTAGTTGTTTCCTTCCATTTTTTATATCATTCACAGCTTTAACAATAGCAGATCCACCTTTAGCTAGGCCTCCAAGCGCTGATAAGGCTGTTAAAATTGGAACCAGTGGTAGAAATCCTCCGATTTTTGGCACTGGAATAACTCTTGGTATAGTGACTTCAATTCCCTTTTCCCCTTTAAACTTTGGATGTATGAACTTTTGCGCAATCTTAACAGCAGATATAAGATTATCTGGTTTTTTCTTTTTTAATATTTTTAATTCATTTTTAATAGAAGTTGAAAATAATTTCTTGTTATATATTTTCCTTTTTTTAATATTTTTCTTATGTTTTTTTTGGCTTAGAAATTTTAACATTCTTTATACCTAAACCCAATTTCACTTTTGTTTTCATTGCGTTTGTTACAAGCCAAGCGTGTGATCTTTCTTTGAAACTGCTATCCTTTGATTTTACTCGTTGCCAGGCTTTTTCAGCTAATTCCTGATCTGCTTGATGTCTTTTGTTAATATCGTTTGTTTTTGAATATATAATGTCGTGCTCTCTATAGGCCGTATCCAATAAATTTATTCCTTTGTCCCCTCTCGCTAATCTTTTTTCAAGTTTTGTGCCAGGTCCACAAAACTGATATCCAGGCAAATGTAACTCAATAGGTAATTTATTTATTAAGTTGTTTACGAAGCCACTTCCAACCTTATACTGACTATGTATACCTGTTTTACAATATTTAATAACCATATTAATTAATATTAATATTTTTTTTCCGAATGAATAGTATGACAAGATTGACGTTGAAAATTAAAATGATTGAATTTCGTTATATAAGATTAAATTTATATAAAAGTAATCAGTAGATAACAATATGCGAGTAATTAAACAACATAAGCAAATTATTATAAGAAATGTTGACGAATCACAAGAAAAGAAAACTAAAACTGTACATAGTACATTATTACCCAATTCTATACGGGCACTTATTGTAGGACCTTCTAACTGCGGTAAAACTAACATCATGATTAGTCTAATAGAAAGTCCAAATGGTCTAAGCTTTAGAAACTTATACATATATTCAAAGTCGTTGTATCAACCAAAATATTGTTACCTCAAAAAATTAATTGATCCGATAAAAGAAATTAATCTTTTCACATTTTGTGAAAATGAGAAGGTTTTGAGTCCAGCAGAAGAAAATTCAAATTCTATTATAATATTTGATGATGTTATTTGTGGTAAACAAGATAATATAAGGGATTACTTTTGCATGGGAAGACATAAGCATATCGATTGCTTTTATTTATGTCAAACATATACAAAAATTCCTAAACATTTAATACGTGATAATGCGAATATGATTGTAATATTTAAGCAAGATGAAATGAATCTACGCCATATATATAATGATCATGTTATTGGAGACATGACATTCAATAAATTTACGGATATATGTAGTGAGTGCTGGAAAGATAAATATGGATTCGTTGTTATTAGTAAGGATGATGCAGTAAATAAGAGACGATATAGAAAAGGTTTTGATAAATTCATACAACTGTAGGGGGTTTATCCATAAGCTGATACACAGCAGTTAAAAGCAGATACAGAGCAGATAAAAAGCAGATAAAAAAAGATAAAAGCATATACAAAGCAGATAAAAGCAGATACAAAGCAGATACAAAACAGATAAAAAGCAGATAAAAGCAGATAAAAGCAGATAAAAGCAGATAAAAAGCAGATACAAACCAGATATAAAGCAGATACAAAGCAGATAAAAAGCTGATAAAAGCAGATAAAAAGCAGATACAAACCAGATATAAAGCAGATACAAACCAGATATAAAGCAGATACAACCCAGATATAAAGCAGATACGAACCAGATTAATATCAGATACAACCAAATACAAATTAGTTCGAAATGAATAATAACAAATTATTAAAAGATATTGTTAAAACAAGATCGATATTAAAAAAAAACTAAAAAATATAAAACTAAATGAATTAGATAGAATTAATCTATTGAAAGATACATTAAAGCCTGTAACGAACCCCCTGAATAAGATAATTAAAAAAATTGATGATTATCAATCTGGTGATTCATTGAAAGATACATATATACCTACAGAAAGACCTTTAGAAAAGATAATTAAAAAAACACCTGATTACAAAACAGATGCTTATCAATTAAATGATGATATAACAGATTCAGAACTTACATCACTACCATCCGATGTAAGCTCTGATAACTTTGATGATGCTGAAGGTTATTATGATGATAATATAATTAATAACATGCCAACAAAAAAAAGAAAACTAGATTTACAAATAGTTAGTGACGATAATGATGACGATAAGAACAACTATAAGGTAGCCGAAAATGATAGTAAAAAGTCCTCACTAGCAAAAAATATAGAATTGCTCCTTCATAATAAAAAATAGATATGGTCTATGGATTCAACATAGATGAAAGCGGAAACTGGCGATATGCAAATAATAAACTAAATTTTAATACAGATAATTCCATTCGAATAGGAAATACAAAGTGGAAAATGACTCTTGGACTATTCGAATTAGTTTTTCATTCAAAACCTATACATTATACTAAAAATGATTTGAAAAATTATAAAGAACTTTTAATAAGTACAAATGCATATAAACGTCAATATCAACCAAATGGTCAAATTAAAGGTACACGAGCATATAAATATGTTAATATAATAAAATATTTATTTACTACGAAATCAAATGTTTTAAAGAAAGGTAATGGACTATTATTAAAAACGGCAGATAATCGTAAATCCAATTATATATATTGGGATGATCCAAATGAACTTGTTGACAGATTACGTTTACTTCTTTCATCGGAAAGTGCTGGTCATAATAATCACAAAAACGAAATAATTTCCATTGTTGAAGAATTGAGAGAAGCTAATATAATATATTAGAAGAAATGAGTTACATAAATAAGTTTGGAGAAAGTTCCATTAAGAATAATCTGAATAATTTAAAGTTAAGTACATACAAACACAATTTCCAAATGGATGTCATTGCAAAAGATATCCACAAAATGCATGTTATCATCAAAACCATTAAGGATCAGAGTGAGGAACTTAAAAAGGATTATAATTCACAATTAAACGTTATCAGAAGAGATGTAAAAGTATTACGAGACCTGATTACAAAAGGGATCGATGACGATGTTAAAGCTATTGAAAAAATAGTGATTGATCAAGTTCATTTTGCAAATGAAGGTATTTTAAAGAATATCGGGGAAATATATAATATATATATATATAATATAGAAGCATTTATATTTAAGTCAATTAATAAAAATGCTGTTGTAGATGTTGTTAAAAAACGAAAACTCGAGTTTCCTCAAATTATATATATGCATATGGAACTCCCGTTTACATATTAATAAGGAACAACTATCATAAAGGAAATGAATTCAAATAAGAGAGAAGTAGTTAATGAAATTCACAAGCAAGCGCGAAAAAATTTTAAAAGAAGACGAGTTATTATAAAAGGAATCGATGATCTATGGCAAGCAGATTTGGTTGAGATGAGCAATTACGTAGCATATAATAATGGATTTAACTACCTCTTAACGGTGATAGATGCTTTTTCCAAAATGGCTTGGGTTTTCGCAGTAAAAAATAAATCCGCACTCAACGTGACAAACGCTATGAGAAATATTTTCAGAAACAGCAATCGTAAGCCCAAGAATTTACAAACTGATGATGGTAAAGAGCTTTTTAATAGTCGATTTCATCAGTTAATGCAATTAAATCAAATAAATCATTATTCGACATATAGTGTTCTCAAGGCATCCATTATAGAAAGATTCAATAGAACTCTTAAAGGAATGATGTCGAAAGAGTTTAGTTACCAAGGAACATATAAGTGGATAAACATATATAAACAACTTGTTGAAAAATATAATAACACTTACCATAGAACAATAAAAATTAAGCCTATTGAAGTAAATTTATCAAATGAAAAATTGTTATTGGATACGATCTACAGCAATTTAAAAGTATTTAAAAGACCCAAGTTTAAAGTAAATGATAATGTACGAATAAGTAAATATTAACATATATTTGAAAAAGGTTACACACCGAATTGGACTACAGAAATATTTAAAATTAAAACTATAAAAAATACAAATCCTAATACGTATATATTATAAGACTATCAAGGTCACGAAATTAAAGGTAGTTTTTATGAGCCTGAGCTAATGAAAACTAAATTTCCAGAAACATTTAATTGAAAAAATTTTAAAAAAGAAACGAAATAAAATTTACGTTAAATGGTTAGGATTTTCATCAGAACACAACTCTTGGATTAACAGCAACAATATAACATCATAAAAATCAGTACAAATTTATTAATAATTTATTCGCTTATCAGCCTTTAAAATGTCAATTACATTAACATTAAACGGAGACTCATCATATCTTGTTGCAAACTATTTTCCACCAATCGAATTAAATCAAAACTATGTTTGCGGCTTAATAAGTTTCGATACGTATCACTCAATCCCAAATGTTGATATCGAAAACAATTTATTTCATATTGGGAATCATGAAATAGAAGTTCCAGTTGGCTCACATGAATTATCAGATATAGCTGAAGTATTAACAAATAAATATCAAAGTATAAATGCAAACGGATCGCTGGATGTACGAGCAAATTACAATACACTGCAAACATGCATAAAAACTACTACAGATTCAATTTATTTTAATAAGAAGAGATCAATCGGATCCTTATTAGGCTTTAGTACAAAAGTGTTAGAGCCTGGCGTGGAACATTACTCTGATAAAACAATAGATATAACCAAAATTAATACAATAATCGTTGAATGTAATATTGTAGGCGCATCATAAATAAATAACATGTTTGCACATATTTTGCATCAGTTTTCACTCAACGTCAGTCCAGGATATAAAATAACTGAGGCTCCAACTAATGTAATATATTTACCTGTAAGTTCAAGAACAATAAATAGTCTTATTTTGAAAGTTGTTGATCAAGACGGAAACTTAATAAATGTTCGTGGTGAAAAATTAACAATACGATTGCATTTAAAGCCCACCAGAGAATGATTATATATAATAAAACTGACTTGCAACGAAAGACGAAACCAGAAAGTCATCGAATTGCAAGAAATCAAAGAAACAAAATAAACGACAAATTAAAGAAATAATACAACAGAAACAAAATATTCTTCGTGAGGATAATAAGGAGCTTTTAAGCAATTTGGGTTTTCAGTTAAAAATAAAACAGTAAAGACAAAGGAACAATGAGCAGCATTCTTAACATCTTACAAAAACCGCTATATGATAACTCTATTATCAAGAAAGAGTACCACAGCTACACATCATATTTACAATCATTTAAAAATAATGATGAAATTCGTATATCAATTCAAAATCAAGATTTGTATGTTTTACCAAGTGAAAGTCTTATATACATAGAAGGACTTGCTACAAAAGAGGACTCATCAGTTTCTACATCCATACGACTCTTAAACAATTGTATGGCACATTTATTTGATGAAATTCGGTATGAAATTAATGGTATAGAAATTGATCGCACACGTCATTTGGGCATTGCAACAGAATTAAAAAACTATGTCTCCCTGAATAAATCTGAAAGTGACAGTCTACTAAATGCAGGATGGTCTCCTTTTAACATTGATGATCTTACACTTGAAAAGGGTTACTTCAATTTTTGTGTACCACTAAAATATTTACTCGGATTTGCTGAAGATTTTAATAAAATTATAGTTAATTCTAAACATGAGCTGATACTTTCACGATCTAAAGATGATGGACAAGTTCTTAAATCTCAAACGATAACTGAAAAAATTAAGTTATCAATTTTAAATATTACTTGGAAAGTACCACACGTTCAACTTGCTGATGCGTATAAATTGCAGATGTTTAAAACAATAAACAATCGTCATCCATTAAGTATATGTTTTAGAAGTTGGGATATGTATTACTATCCTTTACTTCCAGAAAGTACAACAGTTTTATGGAATGTTAAGCTAGCTACCGAAAACGAAAGACCGCGTTTTTTATTATTGGGTCTTCGAAATGATGATAACAAGTTTCAACATTGCGATTTAAGTGATATTAAAGTGCATCTTAACTCTGTTACATATCCTTATGATGATTTAAATCTAAAATTCGATAGAAATCGTTTTGCAATTCTATACGATATGTACTTAAAATTTCAACAAAGTTATTATTCACGTGATTCTCAACCATTATTAACCCCGGAAAATTTCAAAGCTATGGCGCCAATAATAGTTTTAGATGTTAGTCATCAAAATGAATCAGTTAAAACTGGACCAATTGATATTCGTATTGAATTAAAAACCTTGAAAAATATTCCGCCTAATACAGCTGCATATTGTTTGATTATACATGACAAGATGTTTGAATATATTCCTCTTACAAACGAAATAAGAAAAATAATGTAAATTTACTATTTAGTTATATATATATTATTGAATAATAATTACAAAAGTAAATATAAAAATTCTTCTCATTATGTATACAAGAAAGATGAAAGCAAGTAAGTAATTGTATGTCTACTTATGTAATGATTAAAAAGTATAAATAGGAAACTTCAGAATGCTAATGCTTATTCACAAATACTTCGTGCAATTACTTAGTCATAATCGATTGTAACAATGGTGCTAAAAGATATATATGATTTCTTGAAAAGATGCTCACATATTATTTCGGATGAAGATAAAAATAAACTGATTAATATTCAATCATTATGAAGATTGTGTTTGGTCGGATGATAATACAACATGTGGGCCGGACACTTGCTTCTGCTTGCAATATCGAAGGAAAAATATGGAAGCGGAAGAAGTAGCAAAGCAACTGATAACAACATATTATAATATTTATAATGTTACTAAATGTAAAAATTGTAATTTCAATAAAATATAAAGTATAAAGAACAAAGGCTAAATAAAATTAAAACTCAATTTTATTTTTTTGTTTATCATTATATTTTTATTTATGTATTTACAAAGTTAAGGAGCATTTTATGTACATATATATATAGCATTATGAAAATCATGTCATGTTGCCAATAGCTTCACATTGGGCTGCTATTTCATCCAAGATTTTGTCGTTACCATCATGCAGCATCTCAATTAAGGTTACTGTATTGTCGAGTAGCTCATCATCTGTGCTCTCATACATAAAAAGAAATCGCTTCAGATCTAATCTCGGTAGGATTATTATTTCTTTTATTTCTACTTGTGCTCTTCCTGAGCGAGTATTTTCATTTCTGTTCATTAATGACATTTTACTTAATTCACTTAATTTGTCTAATCTGTTCAAAGGTAGAAATTAAAATAAACATAAGTTTCTTTATTTTTAACAATAAGGTTTTCGTTTTTTCTTTCGCTAGTTTACTGTCAGCTGATTTTCTTGCTGAAAACCATCTGATCATCACCTTATTGACAATTTAATTGTAAGTAAATATTAAAAAGCAATATTATATCTCTTTTACTCTAATATTGTTTATATACATATCAATAGAATGAGACAACTAGAATAAAAGTGCAAACTAGTGTTTACTACTTTATTGTGAGTTGACTATCAGCTAATCGTCAACTGATTTTCCAGCTGATCATCAATTTTTTTTTCCAGCTGATCACCAACTGGTTATCAACTAATTTCCAGCTGATCATCAGCTGATCATTTGATTGCCATCTGATTTATCATCATCTCGATAATTGGAATACTTTACCCAAAATTATTTATAATAAAATAAAACAACTTCAATTACAATAATATTTGTTTTTATTTTATAATTATATTCAATTAACAATAAACTTATAATCTGTTTGATAATAAATAATATTTTTTTATTAATTTTTCAATTTGTACTCCATTTTGATTTTTATTATTCAAATTATCTTGAATTAGTTGGAGATGATCCATAAAAATCAGCCCTTCAAAGTCCTTTAGAAATTTATGAATCGGATTTGTGGACATTCTGCTTATTTTCCAAGGCAAGGGCAAAAGGCAACTAATAAATTTTGTTAAACTTTTCGTGCCTTATATACAGTTTCCACAATAAATTTACGCATATTGTTCTTTAAAATTTTTGAAATAGTATTTTATTCAAAGAAATTTGACAACATCGCGTTTTAAAAAATATGAATTTTTTATTTCAGCCAAAATCATAATATTTTAATACAGTTTTGGAATTTTGCCTCCTTCCCAAGTAAAAAAGGGTTGCGAGTTTGGAATATAGAAGCCTTCATTGTCTTCAATAGTTTTTTCGGTTTCGTCAGGAAGTATCTCCGCCAATTCTAATGTGTATGAATAATTTTCTAGTTTTTTTGTTAAAGAAAATTTTTCATCCCCAGCCCCTTCAATTATTTTGTCATCTAAGCTATTGTAGCGTTTGGGAAGATAAAGCATTCCATCCTCGAGCTCTGCAATCACTATATGTCCATATTTCGTCTTATGACGAAACATCATTATCACTTTATATGGCCTTGATGGTTGTAATTCCTTCACAGATATATATGATTTTGCTTTCAGTTTATTAAAAGCCTCAACAACCTCAATGTTTGTAATATTTTTCGATGTCATAGTTGGCTACCAAAGGATTGCAGTGAGTTAATGAATAGGAATATTTTAGAAACTGCGCTTTTATATCAATTTATTTGGGACACACTTAAAAATTTTAATCAGGAGAGTTTTGTTTTCTGAAACTAAAATTTTCATCTCTTAATATTTTTATTCATACCTTCATAATTACTCTTACTTAGTTTCTACATAATAATAAAAATGCCTCCTCTTATGTTTTAAATAATGTATTTCAAATAATTATATTATATGCAAATGTTCTCAAATATACATACATCTTCAAATGCAAACAAACATACAATTCTTTTCCCTTTTCTTTTTACCTCCCAACAGCAATAAAAAACCAAATTTATAGCATTTAAGGAGAATAAACAAACGCACAATTAATACACAAGGCTTGTTAAAATAAAATTCGTCCTTCAATTTTTATATTTTCATCCTAAAATAAAACAAAAGAATACTCTTTTCCCTTTTTCTTCTTACCAGCCAACAGCAATAAAAAAGCAAATTTATAAACGTACAGATAACAGCATTTGCAAAATGATAAGCAACCGATATTTCAAACTAAAGCCGGTGTTTATAATTACAAAAACAAAAAGGTTTCATTGACGATTTCAAGTGATTTAAGAGACAGAAATAGGTACAACTATTATTAAAGAGACAAACCGACAGACAAATATAAATGCTCGTTACACAAAGTCATCCCTAAAATGTTTCATCACATCAAGTGTGCAATGAAAATAAAAAAATTCTATTCAACAGCAATAAACATTTTCTTATGCACTTGCATTTCAAGCAAAAAAAAATCATCCCAACATTTTTTCATCTTAAATTTTCATCCCTAAATCATCAAAACTAAAAATCATCAAAAAAAAAAATCATCTCAAAAAGAAAAATCTGTTCAACAACATTAAACACTTTCTTATGCACTTGCATTTCACACAAAATAAAATAAAAAAAAACATCCCAAAATTTTTTCATCTCAAATTTTCATCTCTAAAATCATCCAACTAAAAACCATCCCAAAAAATTCATCCCAAAAAGATGATTTTTTTACCTTCCCCATTTCCCTACTACTCTGCTAGTTTCTTTTGTGTACTTGGCTTCATCTTGACTGATGTTTTTTTTCAGGCTTAAGACTTGTATTATTTTCAACTTCTGTCTTCATTTTACTTTCTTCTTTGATGGGAATTCTTTTAATATTTTTAGAACTATTCATGAATTTTTTGAGAGGTTCTGTTATAAGTTTAAATGTATTTCTTAGTTGTTCACGTGTATCTATTTCGCAAGTTTTTATACTACGAAGCATTTTCTTTAAGCCATTTCTTGTCAACACCAACTGTTTTAAAATTTATCATCCATGTTTAATAATAGTAAATAAGAGATATTAGTTATTAGATCAGGGATCAGGTGCCTAGTCTGGTTTTCAGATCAGCTTTTGAGGACCTGGTCTGGTTTTCAGATCAGCTTTTCAGGACCTGGTCTGGTTTTCAGATCAGCTTTTCAAGAGCTGGTCTGGTTTTCAGATCAGCTTATCAAATATCAAATCAGCTTATCAGGTAGCTGGTCTGGTTTTCAGATCAGACTATCAGCGCCGAATCCTAGTTTACTACTACTGAGCCAAGTCTGAATATTTCTATTTATACTCAAATTATCTATATCAAGTCATATATGAATATCCGAAGAAGTTAATTTCATTTTTAAAATAATGAGATATTATAATAAAGCTTAAAGCATTTTAATTATGATATTTGCTGATATTGCATCTGAAAAGCAGAATAATATACATACATATATGTACGTGTATATTTTTGTATGGGGCACAAGTAGAATGAGTCATCATTGTACTTGTGCCAAACTTGTAGCATTATTCCTAATACATACATGTATACATATGTACATACATACAGGCAAAGTAAAATATACAAATAAATATGAAGCAAAATTATACCAAGGTCAACTCAAAATTATTTTAAATATGGGTGCAGTCAATTTTAAAATTATGTGATTTATATAAGGTTTAAAAGATGTTTCTTAAGCTAAATTTCTATTATGAATACAATTTTAGTGAATTTTGCTTAAACAAAATTCGAAATGCTGTTTAATATTTTTATGAATATGGT
This sequence comes from Tachina fera, assembly GCA_905220375.1. NCBI lineage: Eukaryota > Metazoa > Arthropoda > Insecta > Diptera > Tachinidae > Tachina > Tachina fera. Next base: position 48,403,761 of record LR999967.1, read on the forward strand.
TGTAAGCATTTAATAAGAGACAATGCAAATGTAATTATAATGTTTATGCAAGATGAGAAAAAATCAAACACGTTTATAGGCATCATGTTGTATGTAATATGAATTTTTAAAAGTTTTAAGAAGTTTGTAGAGAGTGTTGGAAGGAAAATAATATAATATTTTCTTATGGTTCTTCAGGTTTTATATTTTTTCATAAAAAAAATTACTGCTCATAAAAGATTGACTTTAGTTGTTTAATCTAACTTTAAACTTCATTCATATAAATGTTATAAAGGGCTAGCTACCTGTAAACTGATAATTCAATCTAAACCAGATAGTCTGATCTGAAAACCAGACCAGCTACCTGATAAGCTGATTTGATATTTGATAAGGTGATCTGAAAACCAGACCAGCTCTTGAAAAGCTGATCTGAAAACCAGACCAGGTCCTGAAAAGCTGATCTGAAAACCAGACCAGATCCTGAAAAGCTGATCCAAAAACCAGACTAGGCACCTGATACCTGATCTAATAACTAATATCTCTTATTTACTATTATTAAACATGGATGATAAATTTTAAAACAGTTGGTGTTGACAAGAAATGTCTTAAAGAAAATGCTTCGTAGTATAAAAACTGGCGAAATAGATACACGTGAACAACTAAGAAATACATTTAAACTTATAACAGAACCTCTCAAAGAATTCATGAATAGTTCTAAAAATATTAAAAGAATTCCCATCAAAGAAGAAAGTAAAATGAAGGCAGAAGTTGAAAATAATACAAGTCTTAAGCCTGAAAAAAAACATCAGTCAAGATGGAGCCAAGTACACAAAAGAAACTAGCAGAAGGTACAAAATTTCATAGTTCCATCTTATTTAATGATGCTAATACTGAGAATAATGATGACGATGATTTTTACTCACAGACTTCCAATTGCTAAGATACTTATACTGACTTATCAGTCTTGGAAGGATGAAATAAATTAGATACAAACTATGGTCGACATAAAGATTTAAATAATGAATGGAAATTTTGGTGATAGCAACCTCAAACTGAATGAAGATAAAATACAAGTTGGTGGCCAAATATGGGCTCTAACACCAGGGCTAATTTTTTTAATGTTTTATAAAATATCAAAAAATCATGATAAATTTTAACTCGAAATCTGTAAAAAGATTTTAAATACTACTAATGTATACATACAGAATCATCATCGTTCACTGATGGAGAACGATGTTATCAGAAAATTGTTTCTGGAAACTGAAATCGACAAAGTAAAGGAAAATTTTATAATATGGCTTAGGTCATTAATATTCTAGAATGTTTAAATGTAAAATTATGGACTATAACGTGAAATAGAATTAGAGATAAAAGACGGTTATAAAATTGAAAAAGACATTCTAAAAATTAAATCATGTTTTGAAAGATAAATTTAAATGAATTGGGAATGAAAAAGATTGGAAATAACTAGATGTTAGTATATATACATGAAAGGGCATCAAGTAGGCCACAACATTCCAAAAAAAAGCAGAAAAATAACTCAATTTTAAAAAGAAATTTAGTAAACCAACTCCATAAGCAATCTCTAAAATGGATTGTGAATTGTAGAAATATAATGAAAGAAATAGATGATATTTGGGAAGCTGATTTAGTTGAAATTGGAAACTATACCACAGAAAATATAAATTATTGATTTTTGTAGGCTGTAATTGGCACATTCTCAAAGTTTATATGGTCAGTATCGTTGAAAATAAAAGGTGCACTCTAAAAAACCAAGGTAATGGAAAATTTTTTTTGAACTGGTACAAATACCAAAAAAATTAAAAGCAGATGATGGTAAAGAATTTTTAATAAACACTTTGGAAAATTCATTCACAAATATAGGATTTAACATTACTCAATATGAAAGCATCAATAGTAGAATGATTTAATAGATTATTAAAAGAACTGATGTGAAAAGAATTTACCATTAATGGATTGATATATAAAGACTTACTTAGTGTATAAAATAGAAAAGTTCATCTCACCATTAAAATGTTTGCGATTAAAGTTAACTCGACAAATGAGAAAAAAAAACTGTTAAATACAGTATACAGTAATTTCACGATGATAAAATGTTGAAATTATATAAAAATAAAATTACAAAGGAAAAATATAGTTTGTCTTGTTTTTGAATAATTGATTAAGAATGATAGGTCTTAGGAAAGATAATTAACTTAATGTATTGTAATTCTCTAAACTTGTTATTAAGTATGAAATATTGAGATAACTTAAGCATTCAAAATTAAGTAAAACACAGTGTAATATTCAGCAAAACATCATATTATCAATTTTTATAGTAAAAGATGTACATTTTCCATTTTGAAAGCTCTAAACAAAAAATTTTAAAATACGAATATGGGCCTATTATAAAAGATCTTCACTTTGTTCATTTCTATAGCTACCAGATCTTTAGAAAATATAAATAAACTAAAGAAATTGGACTTTGGTATCCATTCTTTAAGAATGTAGATGTGTATAAATGTTTACCAAACAAATTTAGTGAATAAATATGGACTTCAACAAGAATCATGCTGAAGCATCCATAAATTATAAAATGCAATCTAAACAGATATGACTTTTTATTTATAAATAAATTTACTGAAAAAATGAAAGCATGTCGAGGCATGAATAATTAAAAAAAATTCCTCACGTCATAAAATTTTTGCAAATGAAATACATATATATATATGTATCTACTGTGCAAAAAATTCAAAAAAGTGAATTCGTAAGATCTTAGAGTATATATTTTTGAAACACCACTACATCTCGGACTCTCGCGTCACTATCGATAGAAGCATGCTGAGGCATGTATGCTAAGAAAAAAAATATGAATAAAGCTGTTAGATGATGATGAAAAACTCTTTTTTAATAATGAATTCGACAGCAATTGTATCTGGATCAATACAACTCATGAATGTGTTGTATAGGGTATGCTTGATGGTGATGAGGACCTTTTTTAAGTGAAAAATCATTACATCTGCATGCGATACAATCCAGCTTACGTTAAAAAGAAATACTTTAAGAGGTCAACCAGTAAACCTCATGTTGTAAAATTCTCTTAAACATGCATACATTCTATTCTACTATTCCAATGTTTCTGACACTTTATGCAAATAGTTATGGTGAATTGCTTGTTGATGGAAGTAACTGAGTTATTTGAGATCGATTTTCTAGAATAGTTGATTATTAACATGTATTTCCTTGTATATGAACTAATTTCTACATACATACATATATTTATCTATATGTATACTTTTAAAAAATATATATGTAAATGTTCTCTATTTCAAGAAGTAAATTTTAATGTTGTGACACATTAGAAGGAAAAATAAATAAAAGTAAAGAGTGACTGGCTAACAGACACATAAAGCACAATTAAATTAAAGATCTCAAAAATATGAAAACAACAAGCACATCATCAAAACATCAAATAAAAGCCAAAGGCGATCAGCCTTCATAAAATAAATATATATCGTATTAATGTAAACTTAGTATCAGTATCAAGCAACACAATTTGGACAATTAAATTTTTAAAACTTAATTTTCCATAATTAATTAATTTCTGTAGTATACGCGGTTTCTGTAGTATACAGGAGAGAGAGGGTAGATCTAAATTTTTAGAAAACGGCTTTGTTTTCTGTTGAACGCTTTCAAGAAGAAAATTAGGTTGTTCATTATGATTTAACTAATTTAAAAGCACTTTTAAATGCAGTCTCATATCCAAACGATGATCTTAATATAAAAATTTAGAATGAACACAATTCTATATTATATGTATCTAAGATTCCAACAAAGACAGAATCTCAAGTGCTTCTAAGTACATCAGAGTTTAAGGTAAATAAAATTTAATTTGAAACAGCAAGCAAAGATATCAGCTTACTTCAATTCTTATTCATGATTGTATAATAAATTATATACATATGTACACATCAAAGGACAAATTCTAAAAGTCTTATAAATGAAGTAATATGGAAAATAAACATAAACAAACGATTTCATCGAAAAAGAAGTAGGATTGTTTTTATCAATTATGAAAATAATAATTTCATTATAAAACTCCCTTTTAAAAAAGTAAAATTAAGCAAACAGGCTAACAACACAAAAACTATGATCACCTAAGCTGGACTGCTGGATCAGCTTCATTTAAAAATGTTTATACATTTTTAAAAGGCAATGATATGTATACCTAACGTGACCATTTTTTTTTTGTAACTCAAACCGGGACACCGCAAAATAATTTTTACCCAGTTTTTTTACACTACCAGTTTTGAAATCTTCAAGTGACGAACAAGATATATAAATTTAAGACAAGTTGCGTTTATTAAATTAAACGCATTTCACAGTATTGGAAGAAAAAAGTTGTTTTTAAAACAAATTTATTTAAATTAAAAACTTATTTTAATCTCAAACATTTGTTACTTTTTAAAGAATTAAAAAACCTTTTTCATAGCATACATGTTAAAAAAAACTTAACAAAAAAAATTTATTCAAGTTTAAATTATACAAATTTTCCTACTTTCAATTATGTACCTTCTATTAATTTTTTTGCTAAAATAAAAATTAGTCCATTTAATTTGTACTTTGTTTTTTTTTAAGGAAACAAATTTTTTTTCTTCATAGGTACATATATTGCAAATTGAGTTAAAAGTATTTTATAAAGAGTAATGCAACAGAAAAGTTGTTATTAATATAAAATTTTCAAACATGTTTATTATGCTACAGGAAACCGGGACAAATTCCCATTTTAAAGCTACCTTCCGGGACACCGGGACGGTGAACTGGAAACCGGGACTGTCCCGCCAAAATCGGGACGGATGGTCACATTATGTATACCCCCTAAAAATGTCTAACGTTGACTAACTAACGTTGCATCAACTTTAAAAAAATGTAAATTAACTATAATTAATATTTCTATTATAGTTACTGTTACTATAGAGTATGTATCTTCGGTAATTCAGTTTTACTTGAAACAGAAAATCCTGACAAACTTTTAAGTAAATGCAGATAAAACTTAAAACAACGTTTTTTAATTTCAAATAAAAAAAATCTTTGAAGATATTTCACATCTATACACAACATCAGCAACAACAACAAAAGGCATGACATGACGAAAAAAATATGTATTCAAAGATTGAGTTAAAAACTTATTTGTATGTACATGCAAACATAAAATCAATTTGTAGATATGTGTGTATACATATCAGATTTCTTATCAATGCTCCAGTATTTATTAGATCTTAACAATCACGCTTACATATCTACATTACGAAAATATATGAAGCATTAATTTGCATGATCATAACCTCAGGAAAATTATTCTGCTTAAAAATAAGAATGCGTCACATTAATTCAATAATTTTCAATATAATAGAAAATGTATATTGAGATACCTAAAAACTAATAAGTTTAATAAATTAATACTGTAAATTAATAATTTTTCATATTGAAATAATAAATTTTAATATGACTAAACATTCGTTAATGTTTTTTATTAATTCAACATGGTTTTTCTCTGGGTGAACGGCATATCGTCCAGTCAAAGCAGGCAGATATACATAGTTAAATAAACGAAATCTGTAATATAAATAAATTTCTCACAAGCAGACTTTAACGCTGGCACTTTTGTCTAAAGAAAATATAAAGAAAACATAAGCATGAGAAAATATAAAGCAATCGTAAGTATAAAAACATACTAGGATTAGAAAAGTTTCAAAAAATTGTGATATTTTATACTATCAAATGTCTGGCATGACAAACAATTTATTTCAATGTACTCGTACTAGCGTAAGAAAATCTCACTCTCTCTCACACACAGTCACACAAAGAGGTGTTGACGTAATACACAAACACAAACATACATACATAATGAAATTTTATAATATTGTGAAATTCATATACACAGAACAAAATCGCTAGCATCAGTTTGTAATACACACTTACGAGAAAAATCGGGACATGTGAAAGTAGGTGCTTCTATAATTTTTTGCTGTATTTCTCCAAAAGCTATTTCCTATAATTGTTTCATTAAAGTGAATATATACTGAAATAAAAATATCATTATCCCTATTCAAAAGCTCTTCCTATCAACCTGATAGGATTCAAAACATTTAACATCTGAAATTCACCTGTATGTACATATAAAACTTATGCCAACACAATATTTTCTATCTCCATAAGAATAGCAACGCAAATAGTCTAGAAAACATACATATATACGAAAAAGTATTGATTTAATTCATAAAAGCAATTATATTCTTTAAAGCAAAAATATATATACGATCAAATACATTACGCCAATATCATATATTTACATACATTACCAAATAGATTCCCTATCCACCTCCATTCCAAACAGCTATCAGGGTTGCCACTACCTGTAGCTATTAGATTATTTCCCCAGAGATCATTAATATAAATGCATACATACAATAACCCTACATAAGTATACCAACGATAACTCAAAACAGCAAACCAAAGTCAATCAAATAACGATTACTACATGCCTACAAATACACCGATTCCTTGTCACTACCTTGCAGTCAGAGTGGGACGAAGTGTCTTTGTTGCAACACTAAAATTCTAGAGATAATTTTGATATAATAAGTTTGTTCTATCCCTCATTATAAAAGAAATATAGAAAACAAATATGGTATATTTGTGGTGGAATTGTCAACAACTTGTCTATATACATATATGCATTTGTATGTACACAAATTACTGGAACTAACTGTTTGGTTGGTATGTCTCCACGTCCCATAAGAACTTCGTAATCAATACCTACTTAATTGTTTCAGTGTTATTTGTAGGGTTTCAATGACACATGCTAGATGTCTATAGCACAAAATTTCTTACAATAATAACATAAGCTGTACATACAAGTGTACACACACACACACACACAACCACACACAGACATAAAATCTCGGCATGAAAATCCCCAAAATCCCCCCATTTGTAACTGGGTTGCCATGGTTTTTGTATTAATGGGGGTGGATGACATGTTTTTTCCGGTTTTTATGGCCTATTTCCCACCTGCGAAAGAAAACGTTCGACTTACAATTTATATTGAAAACAAAAACAAATTTAAAAAAACAAAACAACAATAAAATATGAAAATTTGGTGAGAAATAGGCCATTAATTCCCAAAACATGTCGCCCGTCCCCATTATCACTCTACTCACACGTTATCCAAATTTGAATCACTCATCAGTAAATGTTTAGAAGGTTAAACATCCCAGCAAAAAATTTAAACAAAGGCGATCGGGTTTGGAATTAAGCATTTTTGGTGGAAGAACTTCCCTACTGGATTACCAACTCAATGATTTTATTAAGGCGTGATACTAAAATAATTGATGCCTGAGAAGTACTTACTTTTTTTATCTGTCAACATTTTTAGGTACTCTATTAAATCTAAAATAATCATTCTTCACATTTATCAACACTTACAGAATTTTTTTAAGTTTAAAGTAAAGTGATTTTGTAAGCGAGTAATGAAATTTGGTAATCAGAAAAGTAAGTCCATATATGGCAAGTAGTTCTGATGGTAACGTGGAATTTTTTGCTGAGATTTAATCGATGCAGATGATAACAGCGTTTTGGAACAAACCTTTATGAATACAAAAGCCTTGCAAGATACTCAGGTTAATTGAAGGTATGCTATAGTTTTCATATTTAGTTCCGGTCCAGGCTTGCAATTTTTGTTGCAGCAGTTCTTGAATATGTGGGAGAGCATATTTTGTATTCCTCTCTCGTTCTTTTGTATTTAAAAATTAAAGTTTGCTGCAACAAAAATAAAAGTTTGCTGCAACAAAAATTGCAAGTCTGCGACTTGACTTACTTAACATCAAAAATAAATCTTTACTTTTTTATAAATACAATACCTTTAAATGCTGTATTACTGAGATGGATCTGTGGCCAATTACATGCTTGCGAATTTGTCAAGGAACTCAAAGATGTATGTGTGTATGTATGCACGTATAAACGAAGAAACACGAGTTTAAAGGAAGGAAGCTGATTTGTTATTATTGTTATCTTTGTAAGGACCATTAATAATAAAATAATAATAATAATAAAATATGATTTTATCGGACGTATAAAACGCTATTCATTATTATAAATTTAATTTAACTTACCACTTACCAGGAAGGATACATTTGCCTTTAGTTAGCGCACGCTAGGCTAAGCTCAAATTGTAGTGACGGAAAACTTTTTAGACGTCGGATAAAACCCTACTTTTAACTAACTTTAAGTTGTAATAATGGCCATAAGTGTTATTAGTATTATTAGCGAAATTCACGGTTGGGCTTGTAGATCTTTTACATCTTGTAGCTTTGGTAAATTGTTGTTGCTTTACTTTGAATTTAACAAAATTTACAAGAGGTACAATATATAAAAGATATACAACGCCAACCGTAAATTCTGCTATTGTTAATTTTTATTATTATTATATTTTAATATAAGATAATATACTATGATATGTTTGGGGTAATAAAAAATAGCCAATAAGTAAAAAAACTGTTTTAAAAGTTTATTTTTTGTATTAAAAAACCAAAAATGATATATTGATTATGATATGTATATAAGTAAAGAAACATGAACATAACATAACAAAAGGTAAGATAATAATCCATAAAATGACGCAAAAGTTTGAAGTAACCATCCGATATGGAGTTTCCGGTCAAGTATACTACAGTTTTGATAGTAATACCAGAGGGTAGTAAGGTCCTATACTCTGTATGTTGATTTTGGTAACCATTTTTTATGGACCTCTAAAGATTTTTTAATTCAGTGCGCCTTCAAAAAATTGTGTTCAGTTTGGCCCATATCTTATTGAGACTTGGTGATAGCTCTAACTATATGTAGCAATATTGTAGCCAAGAGTCTACTGAACCAATATTGTAAGCATCTTACACCAAAAAAGTAATTTTTCGTACAATTGCTTTGCAAAAATTAAACAAATAATTTTTTTTTATGATTCATTTTAACGGGCAAAAGTTCGTATCGCTTTTTTCAGGCAAACTACATGTGATAATTATTAATGAACAAATAAAATCAAAGTTAGTTGTAAACGGTCTTCGAAGGCCACTAAACCTTCAATATCAGCGTTCTTCAGCCGTTTTAATATTCTTACATTTGAAAGCCGACTTGATCGTACATTTTCTAGTCTATACTTGAAGAAAATCGGTCCTTGATCTTAGAGGTTATCATAAATTTGTTATTACAAATTGTATAAAAGTGAAAAGATTTGTTTATTTGAAAATTTAAGAAACGCGACTTGCATATATTTGTCTAGAAAATATGTGATACCTTTCAAGCGTCTGGACAGATTTTTTTCAAACATTTGTAGCTAAGAACACTCACTATCAAGTCACCTTTTAAACACAAAAAAAAATAAACAAGTAAGAGTGCTATATTCGGCTGTGCCGAATCTTATATACCCTTTATCAAAGTGCGTTTATGTAGTATAGCGATACATACATAAGCACAGAGATATGCACGTACATATTAATTTTGTGAAAAAATTCATACTTTTTTCTCTAGTGCAATTTTTAGGTTTTTGGCATTATGTTCAATTTGGTGCTTTTTAAATTTTGGCGATTTATTTTATTTTGCTGATTTTTTTAGTTTTGGCGATTTTTTTCATATAAGCAATTTTTTTGGTTTTTGGCGATTATTTTTCGGTTTTTTTCGTTCGTATTTTTTTTTTTATTTTTTTGTGGCAAATTTTTTAGTTTTGACACTTTTGTTCTCGTTTTGGAGATTTTTTTCGGTTTTTGGCATTTATTTTAATTTTGGCGATTTTTTTTCGTTCTGGCAATTTTTTTTTGGTTTTGGCGATTTTTTAATTTTGGATTTTTGGCGATTTTTTTATTTCTTATTTATTTAATTTTTTTGTGGCAATTTTTTAGTTTTGACACTTTTTTCTCGTTTTGGCGATTTTTTTAGTTTTTTTTAATTTTGCCGTTTTTTTCGTTCTGGCAATATTTTGATTTTTACAATTTTTTTTCATTTAGGCGATTTTTTATTTTTTGGCAATTTTTTTCATTGGGCAATTTTTTCGGTTTTTGGCGCTTTTATTTCTTTTTGGCAATTTTTTAGTTTTAACACTTTTTTCTTGTTTTGGCGAATTTTTTCGGTTTTTGGCGTTTTTTCAATTTTGGCGATTTTCTTTAATATAAGCGATTTTTTCATATAGGGAATTTTTTTTTGATTTGGTGATTTTTTTCGGTTTTTGGTGTTTTTCTTTAATTTTGGCGATTTATTTTCGTTTAGGCGATTTTTTTGGTTTTGGCGATTTTTTTTTCATTTGGGCGATTTTTTTCATTTTTGGCGATTTTTGTTCATATAAGCATTTTTTTTGTTTTGGCGATTTTTGCGGGTTTTTGTCATTGTGCGAATTTTTTTGTTTTGACACTTTTTTCTCGTTTTGGCGATTTTTTCGGTTTTTTCGTTTTTTTAATTTTGGAGATTTTTGCTGATTTTTTTTTCATATAAGCGATTTTTTTAATTTTTGACGATTTTTTTCATATAGGTATTTTTTTTTTGTTTTGGCGATTTTTTTGGTTTTTGGGGTTTTTTTTTAATTTTGGCGATTTATTTTCGTTTTGGTGATTTTTTTTATTTTGGCAATTGTTTTTTCGTTTTGGCGTTTTTTTTTTGATTTTGGCAATTTTTTTTTTCATTTAGGCGTTTTTTTTAATTTTGGGCAATTTTTTTTCATATAGACATTTTTTTGTTTTGGCGATTTTTTTCGGTTTTTGGCGTTTTTTTAATTTTGGTGATTTATTTTCGTATTGGCGATTTTTTTTTTAATTTTGGCGACTTATTTTCGTTTTGGGGATTTTCTTTGGATTTTGGCGATTTTTTTCATTTAGGCGATTTTTTTTTAATTTTTGGCAATTTTTTTTCACATAGTAAATTTTATTTTTTGTTTTGGCGATTTTTTCGGTTTTTGGCGTTTTTTTTTGGAATTTTGGCGATTTATTTTCGTTTTGGCGATTTTTTTTTTAATTTTGGCGATTTTTTTTCATTTAAGCGATTTTTCGTAATTTTTTGCGATTTTTGTTCATATAAGCATTTTTTTTTTTGCTTTGGCGATTTTTGCGGTTTTTGGCATTTTTTTGACATTGTGGCAAATTTTTTTAGTTTTGACACGTTTTTCTCATTTTGGAGATTTTTATCGGTTTTTGGCGTTTTTTTTTAATTTTAGCGATTTTTTTCTTTCGTTTTGGCGATTTTTTTAAATTTTTGGAGATTTTATAATTTTCGGATTTTTTAGTTTGACCGTTTTTGAAAATTTCAAGAGTTTAACTCTTACAGTTTCCAAGATATAGCAATTTTTCAAAATTACAGAGTCAAAATTTCATTAACTGATGGACCACCCTTTAATTTAAATTTTTTTAATTTTAGTGTTAATTGTTGTAGCCTATATAAAGATACACTAATTTTACAAATTTCAAGTGTCAATATACATATGTACATACATATATACAATTGTATGTACATAGGATTTTAAAAGTTTTCGTCGCTCATTTTGAAACACCCTTTAATTTTTAGCTTTTATATATTTGTTGTTGTAGCCTTCTTCCTTAAACATGAAATATGTTTAATTATTAAAAAAAAGTTAAAGTTTTCCAACCCTGGAAACGTTTTTTTAATTTGTTAAACTTAAATTTTTTTTCTAATTATAAATACCAATTTTTTTCATACGGAAGTAAGTAAGAATAAGTTAATTTAATAAAAAAGTAATAAAAACTTGTTTTCGGTAGTTATTTTCAATGGGAAAATTGAGTTTGAGTTTTCCAGCTCTGGAACTGTCTGCTCGATTTTGCTGATTTTCAATAGCAAAATTTTTCGGAAAATTTCTGACACACCAGTCTAAGAACGAAGTCTCTAGCTCTTCTGGGAGCTTGGGAAATTTTACGTACAGACAGACGGACAGACGGACATCGCTTGGTTGTCTTCCCTATGCATAAGGATCCAGAATATATATACTTTATTTGTCGCTTATTAACATTCCTATACCCGCGCGTTGGTCTGTGAGACCGACAAAACGATTTTACGTAAATATTTTTTCCCAGAAACTCTACAAAGTTGAATTTTCTGGTAGCTTCCGTTTTTATTACAAGCTTCGGCTTAGTGTTGATTTGGTGTTTGCACTAGACAGGCGTGTTGCTGTAGTTCACAACAATTGGTCTGTGAGACCGACGCGGGTATATGTATAACTTTTTGTGAAAGTAAAACATGCAGTGCGATATACCCTGATTTTTTTTAAAATGTTGAAAATTAAGTTAAATTTAAAATTTGTAAACGCACTTGTTGCAAATTACAAGAAAAACTTCAGTTAATCAATAAAACTCCAATTATTGTAGATTTGTTAAACTTTTATTTGCGTCTTCTAGAAAATTCAACGTGGACTGTGAAAAAAAAAGTTTGTAGACTTTTGTTATGGTTGTATATAATAGTACTTAAACTTAGAGTTACATTTCATTGTATTAAACAATTCCTTTTTTAAGATTTTTCGTTATCAATTCTATAATCTCAAACATATCGGCGCCCTTTGAAAGCCTCAGGTTTCAAACATCTAAAAACAAAGGGCAGAGTTTTGCAATGGGACGTTTATATAATCCCTTTGAAGTTCTCACTGTGACGACTCTGACGAGTCCATCCGAGCCAGGGTGGATATCGGTAACTTCAGCAATTGACCAATGTGTTGGAGGTAGTTTGTCATCTTTAATTATGACTAAGTCATCGAGTTTTAAGTTAGCATTAGCGACCATTTAGGTCGCTGTTGCATTTCGCTCAGATATTGAATTGACCATTTTTTCCAAAAAGATTGAACAATTTTCTGCAAATGCTGCCATCGATCACAGTGACTTATTTTTACCTTAGTTAAGTCCTCGTCAGGTATTGAAGTCATTGGACGGAGTATTAAAAAATGAGCCGGTGTTAGAGGATCCAAATCTCCTTCGAATTTGCTACACAAGGGGCGCGAGTTCAAGCAAGCTTCTATCTGGCATAATACAGTATACATTTCTTCAAACGTAACTGAAGAATCAGCCAAAACGCGTTTTAAATGGTACTTAGTCGACTTTACGCCCGCCTCCCACATTCCACCGAAATGCGGGGCAAACGGTGGAGAAAAGTGCCACTGTATTTGTTGATCACACATTTCCCTCTGCAATTCATTTTGTGTTGTATCTTCATTAAGATATTGATATAGTTCTCGTAATTGTTGATTACATCCAACGAAATTCGTTCCGTTGTCTGAATAAATGTGCGATGGTTTTCCGCGTCTAGAAACGAATCTGCGCAATGATGCAATAAAGGCAGCCGTCGATAGTTCTGTGACCAACTCAAGGTGGATTGCCTTAGTTGTTAAGCAAATGAAAATTGCTATCCAGGTTTTATACAGTTTCGAACCTCGACCTTTCCATGAACGGACTTGAATTGGACCTGCAAAGTCTATACCCGTATTAATGAATGCCGACGTTTGTTGTAGGCGATAATGAGGCAATATACCCATTTGTTGACTATATGGAATAGCGCGGAATCTCATGCAAGTTACACATTTATATATGCATCGCTTCACAATACTTGTAACGTAAGGTATCCAATACTTCAATCCGATGAAGTACATCGTTTGTCGGTGTCCAGAGTGTAGATATCGCAAATGATAGTGACTCACTAGCAACTCAGTCAATTTATGGTTCCTTTCTAGTATCATAGGATGTTTCTGGTCATAAGAAATCCTAGCATTTTCAATTCTCCCTCCAACTCTCATTATACCACGTTCGTCTATAAAAGGATTCAATGTCGTTAATTTATTGTTCTTAGTAAATTGTTTATTTGCTGATAAGGTACGTAGTTCCTGTGGATATATCTGCTGCTGGGCAGCTTTCACCAGTTGATACGATGCATCACGTAGCTCCATAGTTGATAAAAAATAATTTTTCCTCTTGGTTTTAAGAGTCATGCAGTTGTTTCTAAATCTTAAAATTAATGCAGTAATTCGAAGCAGTTTGTTATAACTAGAGTACAAATCAAATATATCATGTGGACGTTCTGTTGAAATATGGCAAACTATCTTTCTCTTCTCTTCCATATTTATGCCAGTAGGTGGACTAATATAAATATGCTGTTTACGTGGCAATAGTAACTCTTTTGGGCCGTGCCACCAAAGCTTGTTATTGATCAAGTCAGTTGCTGAGAGCCCACGAGTTGCCAAATCTGCTGGGTTGTTTCGAGAAGATATATGACTCCATTGATGAGAAGGCATATTATGAATAATAAATGATGTACGATTTGCAACGAATGACTTCCATCGCACTGGGTGATCAGACAACCATGCTAGTACTACGGTTGAATCTGTCCAACCGAATAATTCACATTTGCCAATATTCATCACCTTTTGCACCTTAATCATCAGTTTAACCAACAAATGAGCACCACAAAGTTCTAGCCGTGGCAAAGATACTTGATTGACAGGAGCCACCCTAGTCTTTGCTGTGATCAGTGTTGTATATATTTGACCATCAGAATAAATTACCTTTAAGTATACAACAGCTGCATAGGCTAGTTCTGAGGAATCCGAAAATCCGTGCAATTCTATATTTTTCCATTTTCAAACTTTATCCATCGTAAAATTCTTAATTCACTTATACGATTTATGTTGTCACGAAGCATACGCCATTGCTTCAGCAAATGTTCAGGTAATTGGTCATCCCAATCCAGTCCGTGTAACCACAATTTTTGCAAAAGTATTTTCATAGGAACAATGACAGGCGCTAAAAAACCAATAGGATCAAATATTTTTGCTACATCCGATAAAACGGATCTTTTAGTGATAGTATCAGTTATTGGCTTCAGATCTAAGGAGTATTTAAAAGTGTCAGTCGAGGTATCCCACAATAGCCCAAGAGTCTTTACAGTATTTGTTGCGTCAATAACTGTTTCGATAGAAGTATCTTTATCAGGTGGATCAATACTCTGAAGAAAGGCCTTTGAATTAGACGACCATTTTCGAAGATTAAATCCTGCATCTCGTAAGACCGAACATATACCATCCTTTAGTTGTGTTGCTACTTGTATATTTTCGGCACAGGACATGAAATCATCCACATAAAACTGTTCATTTATAGCTTCTGCGACTGTAGGGGAACTTGAAGCGTTGTCTAATGCTATCTGATGCAATGTTCGGATCGCCAGAAAAGGTGCCGATGCGATGCCTTATGTGACTGTATTTAAATGGTATTCGTTGACGGCTTCATTAGTTGTATCTCTCCATAAAATACGTTGGAATCGCCTATCATCGGGGTGTATGATCACCTGCCGATACATTTTCTCGATATCTGCTGACATTCCTATTTCAAATTTTCGAAATTTTAGCAAAATTGTAAAGAGATCATTTTGTATAGTTGGCCCAACAAGTAAATTTTCATTCAATGATTTTCCATTGGACGTCTGACATGAGGCGTCAAAAACCACTCGTAACCTTGTTGTTGTACTGCTAGGCTTTAAAACGGCATGATGTGGCATAAAATAACCATCTATTTCGTTGGCGTGATCTTCCAGTTCCATGTGCTTCAGTTCTAAATATTCATGCATGAAATTAGCATATTCTTGCCTTAAATTGGGTTTGTGTGTGAATCGATTTTCCATTGATTTAATTCTTTTTAACGCTGCTGTTCTTGACTCACCCAATTGAACCTTGTCGTCTTTAAATGGTAAACGCACCATATATCTACCATTTTCCATTTTCCTATAATTTTGTTGATAGTGTATTTCCGCTGCCCTTTCTTCATCTGAAACTATTTTTTCTGCGGATGATACATCCTCAATCTCCCAAAATCTTTTCAGATTTTGATCTAAATCAATCATTGCATGTGCGGCGAAAATACTTTGTTTTATTGGAATTTCGACACTGCCCATTATTACCCATCCGAAGATTGTGTTAATGGCGGTAGGTGAACCACTTGGATGTTGAATCTTGTCAGGTAATATACAACAGCTAAATATATCGGCGCCCATGATAATATCTATCTGGGCACATTTATTGAATCGAGGGTCTGCCAGCTTGAGATTTGAAAAATGTTTCAATTTCTGACTTTCAATGTTATGAGTAGGTAGATTTTTTGTCAGCGTAGGCAAACAATATGTTTGAGTTTTTATTGTCCTTTCAAATATAGTGGAAACTATTTCCAAGTTGACCTTTCCTTTCGTATACGTGCCACGATTTGGACCAACGCCAAACATAAGGGTTTTATCGTATATACGTGCCAGACCAAGTCGTTGAAGGCAGGTCTCCGAAATCAGTGTAGCTTGAGCTCCAGAGTCCAAAAGTGCTCTGCATGGTTGTAATTGATCATACTCGTCGCGTACCATAACTATTGCTGTTGGTAATATGGTTCTAAATTCAGATTTTTGATTTAACGAATTCACAGAAAAAGTTGAATTTTGTGCTGTTACCGATTGTGCCAGATTAGATGCTTGTGCGAATATTTGTTGCTGCTCATCAGATTCTTTAGATGTAAAGTGCAGTAATGAATTATGCTTTGACCCGCAAACTCTGCACAATGATGACTTACAATTTAAAGCTAGGTGGTTAGTACGAAGACAATTAAAACATAAGTTGTGCTGTCGAACTAGTTTGAAACGTTCATCCACTGTCAAATCCTTAAATTTCTCACACTGGTATAAAAAATGTCCTCCATCACAACAAACGCAATTCTGACTTGACGATGAGTAGACTAAAGATTGATTGCGTGTTCTGTTAGATATAGCAGTTTTTAGTGATAACTTGGCGCTGCTGCTTCGACAGCTTTCTAACTCATAAATTCTGCCCTCCAAAAATTTCAGAAATAATTCTACCTTCACATCTACAGCCATTCTCTTTTCCCGGCACCATAAAACTTGCGTTTCGGCATCTAATTTTCTTTCCAAATGAAAAATTATTATGGTATTCCAATGCTGGACAGGCTCTTTTAATACTTCAAGAGCATTAAGACTTTCATTTGTATTGTTATATACTCGTTTAGTTTCATCGGCTGAAGCCGCTTTCATACTGGGTTGATCAAAAAGTAGTTCTAAGTATGCTCTTTTAACATTTTCCGATTTATCATACTTATCATTCAAAATTTTCCAAGCTACCAAATAATTATCATTCGTCGGCTTTAAATGCTTAATTAAAGATAAAGCTTCTCCTTTAAGTTTGGTTTGAAGGTATTCTAGCTTTTCAACCGCTGATACCGTAGATCTGGTGTGAATAAGTGCCTCAAATAAGTCGTGAAATCTGATCCATTCTGTGTAAGTACCATCAAACTCTGGAATTTGTATTTGCGGTAATCTTGGTTCTTGTTGCGGATTGGATAAAGTTGACACATTGACAGGCGATGATTGGAATCTTTGGTCTGTTGTGAGTCTTTCTAATAATAAGCCAATAGAACTCTGAGAATTGGCCATTGCCTGAATAGCTTGAGCAACATCACTAGGAGATTCATTCTCAACGACAGTCTGTTCTGCAGCCTGTTCATGTAGGCGAGATAAATATGCTGCCTTTGCAGCAAAGTATTTTGACTCTACCTCATCTCGGCCTAAGTCTTCAGTCCCTTGCTGTGCACTATCAGTGATCAATAAATCAATTTCATTTTGAATACTCTCATACTGAGCAACTAATTCTTCCAATTTATGAACTCTAACTTTTATATCCTCGATACTGGCATTCGAATTCAAACAAAAACCATGAATTCGAGTGATACTGCCCTTGACCACACGCCGCTTTGCTTTTAAATGCTCCATATTTGGAAAATTTTACTAAAAACTATAGTTTTCCGGGCTTTCCCTTTTCCAAAAATACAATTATGTATATTTACAGTACTTAGAAAGACAAAGTAGTAGAAAAAATTCAAAATGGTTTTTAAAATTAAAAAATATAAAAAGTTCCCAGAATAATAATAATAATAATAATATTCAATAATGTTAATGGTTCGTGAATAAACTACAAGAAAAAGTATAACAGTCTTGTCACAAAAAACTATAAATCAAATATGAATTCTGTCCCAATAAAAGCGCCCCAAAATAGGCATTACAATTACAATGTTATGTCCAACCATAAAAATAACAAAACGCCCAAAAATAGGCTCTGTAGTCCGATGTGGATTCTATGTGAATGAATAAAATGTCTCCAATCAATTGGCCAGTCAGCTGCTCTGCTTACTGCACAATTGGGCTTCCAAGGGAATCTTTACAACAGCCTTCTACTTACAACCAAGTGATTTGTTATCGCCAGAATGCCAGAGGTAATTCCTTTTTGTGGGCTCGATGCTCCAAATCGTGTATGTACATATACAAACTCTAATAATGTACTCCTGACGCATTCCCAGTTGCAACGCTATAGAATCACAAAATTTACATGCGTCTACTCCGTTCGACTGCAGAATTGATAGTGCTAGCTCTCTAATATTGTTGATTCGGTTCGAAGGTTCAAAATTATGTTGCAAATTACAAGAAAAACTTCAGTTAATCAATAAAACTCCAATTATTGTAGATTTGTTAAACTTTTATTTGCGTCTTCTAGAAAATTCAACGTGGACTGTGAAAAAAAAAAGTTTGTAGACTTTTGTTATGGTTGTATATAATAGTACTTAAACTTAGAGTTAAATTTCATTGTATTAAACAATTCCTTTTTTAAGATTTTTCGTTATCAATTCTATAATCTCAAACAGCACTAATAATCCCAAAATTATATTTTACTTGTTCAGTAAAATATTTTTTTAATAAAATACATTGAAATTGATTATTGAGGGGTTTAGCTGGATCCTATGCGCATTTCACTGTTGCTAATGCAGATCATCAGGGAACCTTTACCTAAAGTTTCTTAGATCAACTAGAGTGATTATGTTATAAACTTTCATTTAAATAAATGAGAAGCTCAACAACAAATAACAAAGTTGAAACAAGAACTCAATAATCAACATGTTTTTTATTTTCTTACTTTACCATTACTACACTGGCTGACTTTTTTTCAGCATCAAATTGTACAAATTATGTATTTTTAAATTTTATTCATTAAAAAAATATAACTTTATTAATCCGTTTTCAAAATACAACTGAACTTATGAAATTAATTTTGTTCTTACAATAACTTAAACTAAATATTAATTTGCATGGTAATCAAAATGACACGCGCTGTTGTTATTTTGCAATATTGGTTACTAGGAATTTATTTACCTGTCTGCAATTTGTGTCAGCGATTTAATTATTGTGAAATAATTTGTAATAGGGGCATTCAACGTTTTCTGCGTTAACACCTCCCCTTTTAATTTCGAGCGTCCCGTTCGATCAAAAATATGGAATATTAGAGATTCTTGTTATGCTAGGTTTTTCAGGCTTTTTGGTGTCCGACAATTCTGGCATGGATGTATGTACCGATGGGATTGCTTCTAGCGTTGTTGGAATAAGGATTGTTTTACTTCTTCTTTTTAGTATCTTTGTTTTGACCAACAGAATAACCATGGATATTATCGTCATTAGAGAGAGACTGAGATTAACTGCAAATCCTTTTTTGTTTTTGTCATCCAGCAGATCTATTGCTTCGGTGTTATTTGTTCGTAATTCTTTCACCATTTCCAATGATAAAGTTTCTTCTATATTTTGGTGCAAATACTTAGTTTGTAAAATAGCTGGTAACGGTTGTAATCGTATTGTTTCAAAAAACTCATAGGTTTTGTTGGATATCGTCACAGATGTATTGCAGAACTGTATCACATAGGTTCCCGTAAGATTCTGTGGTTCATTATCGACAAGAATTGTTCCATTGAATTGGTTGAGAAGAATCGTTCCTGGTGCAATTTCTTCAAGAGTGGGGATGCTTCGATTGTCTATTAAGGTGCATTTTGCTACTTTACTTTTAATTAAGTTCGCTAGACACATATCGCTTTCAATATCATCCAAATTATTTATATTGCATATTGTAATATTATTATAATCCTTGCATTCATTTTTCATACCACACATTACATTATCGCATATGAGAATATTTCGATATTTTATTTTGTTTACATATTTTCCGAACTTAATTGGTCTTATTAACATTTTATTACATGAATTTAGATGTGTGATAGGTATGCTTAATATATAAATAATAGAATTATGATTAGACGCTATTTTTATTTCAGAAAATTCAAATGCTTGTTCCAGGTTTATAAAAGGTATGGAATCTGTATTTATTATTTGCTTTACGATATCAATTTCTCCAGCTGTTAATAAGAAGGAATTAACTACACCTGCTTTTGCCCAATGCATGGCATGTTGAATGTTAGTTAATTCTTCCTTAACACTGTCTAGTTTATATTTTGGTACTGTTATTAGTTGTTCTTTTAAATTTTCACTTTTATTATAATTATTCTTATGATTAAATGTTTCAATTATACTATTTGTTATGTGGGTTAGTTCATTAATTTTTTCCAATGTTACTTTATTAATAACAACTTGTTTGTTGTTATTTCTTAGTACTTTATTTGTCTTTTTAGTTAGTATTTCGAAATCTTCATGATCAGGACTTCCTGCAATCCACTTCCAAGCAGAACCTATAAAATCTAGGGATCTTTTTGACCTTGGTTTTAGTCTGTCCAGATATGATTGAAGTTCTGTAACTTCATGATTTAAAAAGGGTTGCAGAGGGTGAGAAGAGCTAATGTCATGGTTTAATGTTTCTTGCAGTTTATTTATTAAGTTCTGATATACGTTTGTGTCGATGACGTGGATTAATTTAAATGTACCAGTCTGTAATTTTGCTAGTCCTGAGTTCCATGTTACTATTTGTGAGTTGGAATAGTCCAAAATCTTTACCTCGGCCGAAACCAGTATTAGAAATGACCTGAAAATTAAAGCTTTTTTAGTTCTTGATATTATTTTTGTGTACTATTTTTCCTGATTCTGTTAAGACTGTTGTGTTTCTATTTTCTTTAACTGTTTCCTTTCGGTATGTTCTGCTAAGTTTCGTTCCTAATCTTTTATTTTCTTTTACATAAATGGTTTCTCCAGGTTCATAAGTCTTGGGTACTATTTTTCTTTTGTTATGGTAATTCATGTCTTCTAACTGTTTCTCTTGAAGTCTCTTGATAGTATCTAGTTTAACCTTTTCTATTTCTTGCGGATTGGTACTTACTCTACCCAAAAAAAATAATTCTATTGGCTTTTTTTTTATGGTTGAATGTACGGAATTATTGTATTCATAGACTGCTCTATGCAATAGTTCTGAAAATGTTTTGTGTAAGTTTTCGGTTTTTAAACAACGCATTAATTCTGCGATTGTGGAATGGAACCTTTCTATTTGTCCATTTACACTACTACTATATGGTGGAATCTTAAATACCTTTATGTTATATTCATTTTCTAGCATAAAAACAATAGTTGTAGAATTGAAGGATTTTTCGTTATCCACAACGATTGTTTCTGGTATCCCAAAGGAAAGTACGAGTTCTCTTAGAGGTTCCTTAACATCCTCAATGGCTCTGGACTTCAATATTCTTGTTTGCGCAAATTTGGAAAATTTATCTATAGCAGTTAATATTGCTTTTTTTTCTGTGATGAAAATATCTATGTGTATGATCTGGCCAGGATATGTTGGTATTGGTGTCTCTTGGAGGGCGATTTTATTAGGGTGCCTATCGTATTTATTTTCTTTACACATTTTACATAAATTAGTGATCTTTTTTATCTTAGAATGCATTTGGGGAAAATAAAATTTGGTTATAAGTTGTGTTCTATTTTCTCTGCTATTTCTGTGTGCCCTATTGTGTTCTTTTATTATTTCACTTTCCTGTTCTTCTTCATTCTTTAAATCTGTTACCATGGTTCGAGTATATTTTGCTCTATATTGTGTAAAATTATCTCTAGAAATCTCCTGCAATTTTCCTAAGATGTCATCAGAAGTTTTTATACAATTTGTCACAGAGGGATTTAAGTATTTTTTTAAGAGTTGAATTAGAAAATCTTCTGTAATATTGGGTTCATTTATGGTATGCCTATGAAAAGTGGGGAATACGATTTCAAAACTGTAAGCTGATTGTATTTCTTCATTGGAAATTATTATTTGATTTTTAAAAGCATTGAGCGGTGCGTCTGTAAATTGTATAAGATTATGAGATGAGCTTTCGTCGCTATGTTGAGTGGCAGTTAATGTATTTATTTGAGAGTTTTCCTGCGAGGGTCTTGACAAAGCGTCGGCGACAACATTAGTACTACCTGGTTTATAATGCAACTCATAGTTATAATCTTCAAGAAATGCTTTCCATCTTTTCAATTTGAAATTAGAATTTTTACAATTTAAGGCATATGTGAGTGGAAGGTGATCAGTATAAATTTTTAATTTTGGAGACCCATATAAATAGTTTCGGAGCGATTTTAATGACCATACGATTGCGAGCATTTCTTTTTCGTTAGTAGCGTATTGCTCCTCTGCTCTGCTAAGTGTTCTAGACAGAAATACAATTGGCATATTGTCTTGTGATAGAACGGCTCCGAGAGCATAATTTGAAGCATCTGTCGTTAGACAAAACTCTTTATTGAAATTTGGGTATGCCAACATTACATCCTCGGAAGTTAGTGCTGTTTTCAGTTTACTAAAGGCATCTATAGCGTCTTGTCACAGTTCTATTGGTATCTTTTTGGAGGTGTGCTTAGACGAACGTCCTGCCTCCCCTCTTAAAAGCATTGTCAGGGGCTTAGAAATTTTGGCGTAGTCCCTGATAAAGCGCCTTTAGTAATTTGAAATTCCCAGAAATGACCTCAACTCCTTAAGTGTTTTGGGTCTTGGGAAGTTTAAAATTGCTTCCACTTTCTTTGGTTTAGTTTTTATTCCTTTGTTTGAAATTATAAAGCCTAAAAATTCTACTTCTTCCTTCAAAAATTCACATTTGTCCAATTGTACTTTCATGTTTGCACGCTCTAAGGTTTTAAATATAGTATCTAAATTTTCATAGTGTTTCTTTTCATTTTCTGCAAATATAATTATATCATCCATATAAACAAAGCATATCTTCCCAATATACTCCCTCAAAATATCATCTAAAGTGCGTTGGAATATGGATGGTGCGTTTATCAATCCAAATGGGAGTCGTGTAAACTCGTATTTGCCGTTATTCACTGAAAACGCTGTTTTTTGCCTATCTATTTCTTTGAGTGGTATTTGGTGGAAACCACTTTTAAGGTCCAAGACTGAGAAGAACTTATTTTGACCAAGTTGCGGAAGTACGTCGTTTATTTCCGGAATTGGGTATCGGTCTGGTGTTGTTTGTTCATTAAATTTTCTGTAGTCAATTACCATCCTAAATTTCTTTTGTCCCGATGCGTCAGCTTTCTTTGGAACTATCCAAATCGGCGAGTTGTAGGGCGATCTGGAAGGCCGAATAATCCCCTGTTGCAAGAGCTCTTGTATTTGTTTTTCTACCTCTTTTTTTAAATGCATAGGGTAGGGATAATAACGAGAATATACTGGTTCGTCTGTTTTTGTATGAATTTCGGCCACTACAGCCGAAGTATATGTTAAGCTCTCATTTGGTTCACTGAAAAGTAATCTGTTTCTTAAAATGATTTCTTGTAAATTGTCTTTCTGTTCTTTGGTCAAGTGTTCCGTTCTAATGTCGATATTGTTCACTGAATGAGATGTTTTTTGTTTTATTCTAACTTTTAATCTTCCATTTATTATCATATAATTTCCGGCTGAATAAATTCTTGCCGAAAGTTCTTTAAGGCTATCATTTCCTAAAATGCCATGAAAAGACTTAAGTGTTGGTAATAAGAAGAACTTTAATTTTTTAGTATGATCATCGAATAAATGTATAAAAGTATGTTCAGTAATTTTAATATGTCCTCCTACCGAGTTGGCTGAGAAGGATTCTTGATTTGGTATAGGATTCGGTACTAGGCTTGGCTGAATATAGTTCTTGTTCGATCCAGTGTTAATCAAGAAATTTAGAATCTGTCCGGTTTTCGTCCTGCATTCAATATAAGGCAAGGACGAATTAGTTAGTCTAAAAAATGGATGTCAACAAAGTCGTTAACTTCTAATTGATTTGAAGATTCTGGTTCATTTTCTAAATATTCATTTAACGTTGGTAGTCCTTCCTGATTTTCATAACTAAGTAATTGCTGTTCGTAATATTGTTCGTCTAAGTCCTCATTTTGCTGAGTTTCTATGTGGAAATTTCTTTGGATTTTTGGAGGAAGTCTTCTTTGTTCAGATTGTTGTACGTTTGGTCTTTTTCCGAAAAATTTATCGTTTTGAGCAGGCCTATTCATATAATTAATGGCCCTGGTTCTAACTGACGGGTCTATGTCCATTGGTTCGGGTCTTGGTTGAGGTTTAGGTTCAGTTGGTCTTGGTGGAGGAAAATTTTGATTTATGTAACCCTGGGGGCGCATTTGATTGAAATTGTTCCTATGGTAGATCGGAGCGGGTGCATGATAGGATCTTTGGTGAGAGGAAGGTTGTGGCATGTGTGCCAATTGCGGAAAAAATTCTTGTTGGTAATTATAACGGTTGCTCTGCTTATTATTGGTAGGCTTGGGATGGTTATGCGAGTTCGCAAATTGCGTTCTCACAAACTGATTTTCCATCTTTAAGCACAGATGAAGTGCTTGTGGCAAGTCCCGTGGTTCCTTCATTCCCAAATGTAAGGACATATTTCCTCTAAGGCCTCTAATAAAGGTGTCTAAGGCTTTATCTCGATACGTTTGTGTAAGTAGATCGAGGGCATCTCTTCCTATATCCATGCAGGATAATTTATTCATGATTAAAGAAAGGTGAGAGTATACCTGTTGGTAGAACTCTTGAATTTTATTGTTACCCTGCACAAGAGTACTCATTTGGTACTCCAATGTAGTAAGGTTCCTTTTGTCTGCATAATGTAATGCAAGACATTTTGTAATACTTTCCCAGTTTAGGGGCGTATTATAAGATTCCAGCGCAGCATCTGCGCTACCCACAATTTTGTTTCTGATAGTGGTTAAAATTGCATAATATTTTGGAGTTCCTTTCATGTTTTCGTAAATTATAAGTATTCTATCTACGCTCTTTTTCCAAGAGCTAAACTCTGAAGGGTTTCCTGAAAATTCCCTTAAGCTTCGGACAACGTCAGGGACTTTGTCCAGGTCAGTTAAATTGTTCCTGAATCTTTCTTCTATCACTTGGTCTTCACCACCTATGTTCATATTTGGATCTAAAAATCGTCTGAATGCAAGTTCACACTCATGTGCGCAGATTCTAGCTATCCTGTCGTCTTCATTTTCTCTATTTCCCTCAACTACGGGTGCCGCATTTGGAAGGTTTGCGTTGTTAAGGACTGCAGGCCTGATCAAATTGTTTGGGTTTGACATTATTTTTTTTTTAAGTAAGTCTTTATTCTTATTGAAGCTTTTTGTAAAAAAAAAATTTTTCTTTAACTAAGAGGGTTTCTTTTTTTTATTTTGTTATTTCTGTTGGAGGGTCCCGTAGGAATCGCAACAGTTTTATTTATTATAGTTATATATTTCTTCCCTTTTTTACTATTGGTTCTCCGGGAATGCTCACTCTTTAATTAAGTAAAATAATTTTTGGTAAAATTTTCCGATTAATTTATCTATAATATTTTGAACAAATGCTTTATAAGCTTTCAAAACTTCACTATTAAATTTTTTGTTAAAAATGTTTGATTAATTCGTTTAGAATTTCTCAATAAATGTTTATCCTCAAATAATTCACTATTTTTTGAAAATTAAGTTTTGATTAATTTGAAAATAATTTGTTTAAAATTTCTCAATATTAATAAATTTTTGTTGCTTTAAGAGCTTTAAGTAATTCACTTTTTTTTGATAATAATTTGTTTAAAATTTCTCAATTGCCTTAAGAGCTTTAAGTAATTCACTATATAAAATTTTATATATATATATTTTTTAACTTTCCACTTTTTAAATTAAAATAGCTTACATGACTAATCTTACAATCATCCTTATGAAGCTGGTAGAGGGTATTTTATAATTTTCTTCAATATACTGGGGTTACCGCACTACTCCAAGTTCCTCACTCCAAACGTCCTTATTTGGCAGATGGTTGTATTTATTACAGCCTGTGGGGTGTTGAGTTTTGGAAAAACTTCTTCTAGCTTGCAGCCTATGGGGTGTCTTTGAGATGAAGCTTCCTTCAGTTAACAGCCTGTGGGGTGTTTGTTGTTGGAGTCTCCTTCTTATTACAGCCTATGGGGTGTTTATTTAGATGGAGATCCTTTCACGTTGGGCGCCAATTATGTATTTTTAAATTTTATTCATTAAAAAAATATAACTTTATTAATCCGTTTTCAAAATACAACTGAACTTATGAAATTAATTTTGTTCTTACAATAACTTAAACTAAATATTAATTTGCTTGGTAATCAAAATGACACGCGCTGTTGTTATTTTGCAATATTGGTTACTAAGAATTTATTTACTTGTCTGCAATTTGTGTCAGCGATTTAATTATTGTGAAATAATTTGTAATAGGGGCATTCAACGTTTTCTGCGTTAACATACATATAAAGAGTATGTAAAAAGAAAATAAATGTAAATAACAACAACAGCTATTCAAGATAGAGTGTTGCCACACAAGTATTTTTTGACAGGGTGCAGTCAAATTAATAATTAGTGTTTTTGTGGAAATTTTTACAATTTAAGTTTAAAATTTGTAAACGCACTAATAATCCCAAAATTATATTTTACTTGTTCAGTAAAATATTTTTTTAATAAAATACATTGAAATTGATTATTGAGGGGTTTAGCTGGATCCTATGCGCATTTCACTGTTGCTAATGCAGATCATCAGGGAACCTTTACCCAAAGTTTCTTAGAACAACTAGAGTTATTATGTTATAAACTTTCATTTAAATAAATGAGAAGCTCAACAACAAATAACAAAGTTGAAACAAGAACTCAATAATCAACATGTTTTTTATTTTCTTACTTTACCATTACTACACTGGCTGACTTTTTTCAGCATCAAATTGTAGATATAAAGAGTATGTAAAAAGAAAATAAATGTAAATAACAACAACAGCTATTCAAGATAGAGTGTTGCCACACAAGTATTTTTTGACGGGGTGCAGTCAAATTAATAATTAGTGTTTTTATGGGAATTTTTACAATTTAAGTTTAAAATTTGTAAACGCACTAATAACCCCAAAATTATATTTTACTTGTTCAGTAAAATATTTTTTAATAAAATACATTGAAATTGATTATTGAGGGGTTTAGCTGGAATCCTAGTTCACTACTACTGAGCCAAGTCTGAATATTTCTATTTATACTCAAATTATCTATATCAAGTCATATATGAATATCCGAAGAAGTTAATTTCATTTTTAAAATAATGAGATATTATAATAAAGCTTAAAGCATTTTAATTATGATCTTTGCTGATATTGCATCTGAAAAGCAGAATAATATACATACATATATGTACGTGTATATTTTTGTATGGGGCACAAGTAGAATGAGTCATCATTGTACTTGTGCCAAACTTGTAGCATTATTCCTAATACATACATGTATACATATGTACATACATACAGGCAAAGTAAAATATACAAATAAATATGAAGCAAAATTATACCAAGGTCAACTCAAAATTATTTTAAATATGGGTGCAGTCAATTTTAAAATTATGTGATTTATATAAGGTTTAAAAGATGTTTCTTAAGCTAAATTTCTATTATGAATACAATTTTAGTGAATTTTGCTTAAACAAAATTCGAAATGCTGTTTAATATTTTTATGAATATGGTTGTAAGCATTTAATAAGAGACAATGCAAATGTAATTATAATGTTTATGCAAGATGAGAAAAAATCAAACACGTTTATAGGCATCATGTTGTATGTAATATGAATTTTTAAAAGTTTTAAGAAGTTTGTAGAGAGTGTTGGAAGGAAAATAATATAATATTTTCTTATGGTTCTTCAGGTTTTATATTTTTTCATAAAAAAAATTACTGCTCATAAAAGATTGACTTTAGTTGTTTAATCTAACTTTAAACTTCATTCATATAAATGTTATAAATGGCTAGCTACCTGTAAACTGATAATTCAATCTAAACCAGATAGTCTGATCTGAAAACCAGACCAGCTACCTGATAAGCTGATTTGATATTTGATAAGCTGATCTGAAAACCAGACCAGCTCTTGAAAAGCTGATCTGAAAACCAGACCAGGTCCTGAAAAGCTGATCTGAAAACCAGACCAGATCCTGAAAAGCTGATCCAAAAACCAGACTAGGCACCTGATACCTGATCTAATAACTAATATCTCTTATTTACTATTATTAAACATGGATGATAAATTTTAAAACAGTTGGTGTTGACAAGAAATGTCTTAAAGAAAATGCTTCGTAGTATAAAAACTGGCGAAATAGATACACGTGAACAACTAAGAAATACATTTAAACTTATAACAGAACCTCTCAAAGAATTCATGAATAGTTCTAAAAATATTAAAAGAATTCCCATCAAAGAAGAAAGTAAAATGAAGGCAGAAGTTGAAAATAATACAAGTCTTAAGCCTGAAAAAAAACATCAGTCAAGATGGAGCCAAGTACACAAAAGAAACTAGCAGAAGGTACAAAATTTCATAGTTCCATCTTATTTAATGATGCTAATACTGAGAATAATGATGACGATGATTTTTACTCACAGACTTCCAATTGCTAAGATACTTATACTGACTTATCAGTCTTGGAAGGATGAAATAAATTAGATACAAACTATGGTCGACATAAAGATTTAAATAATGAATGGAAATTTTGGTGATAGCAACCTCAAACTGAATGAAGATAAAATACAAGTTGGTGGCCAAATATGGGCTCTAACACCAGGGCTAATTTTTTTAATGTTTAATAAAATATCAAAAAATCATGATAAATTTTAACTCGAAATCTGTAAAAAGATTTTAAATACTACTAATGTATACATACAGAATCATCATCGTTCACTGATGGAGAACGATGTTATCAGAAAATTGTTTCTGGAAACTGAAATCGACAAAGTAAAGGAAAATTTTATAATATGGCTTAGGTCATTAATATTCTAGAATGTTTAAATGTAAAATTATGGACTATAACGTGAAATAGAATTAGAGATAAAAGACGGTTATAAAATTTAAAAAGACATTCTAAAAATTAAATCATGTTTTGAAAGATAAATTTAAATGAATTGGGAATGAAAAAGATTGGAAATAACTAGATGTTAGTATATATACATGAAAGGGCATCAAGTAGGCCACAACATTCCAAAAAAAGCAGAAAAATAACTCAATTTTAAAAAGAAATTTAGTAAACCAACTCCATAAGCAATCTCTAAAATGGATTGTGAATTGTAGAAATATAATGAAAGAAATAGATGATATTTGGGAAGCTGATTTAGTTGAAATTGGAAACTATACCACAGAAAATATAAATTATTGATTTTTGTAGGCTGTAATTGGCACATTCTCAAAGTTTATATGGTCAGTATCGTTGAAAATAAAAGGTGCACTCTAAAAAACCAAGGTAATGGAAAAATTTTTTTGAACTGGTACAAATACCAAAAAAATTAAAAGCAGATGATGGTAAAGAATTTTTAATAAACACTTTGGAAAATTCATTCACAAATATAGGATTTAACATTACTCAATATGAAAGCATCAATAGTAGAATGATTTAATAGATTATTAAAAGAACTGATGTGAAAAGAATTTACCATTAATGGATTGATATATAAAGACTTACTTAGTGTATAAAATAGAAAAGTTCATCTCACCATTAAAATGTTTGCGATTAAAGTTAACTCGACAAATGAGAAAAAAAAACTGTTAAATACAGTATACAGTAATTTCACGATGATAAAATGTTGAAATTATATAAAAATAAAATTACAAAGGAAAAATATAGTTTGTCTTGTTTTTGAATAATTGATTAAGAATGATAGGTCTTAGGAAAGATAATTAACTTAATGTATTGTAATTCTCTAAACTTGTTATTAAGTATGAAATATTAAGCATTCAAAATTAAGTAAAACACAGTGTAATATTCAGCAAAACATCATATTATCAATTTTTATAGTAAAAGATGTACATTTTCCATTTTGAAAGCTCTAAACAAAAAATTTTAAAATACGAATATGGGCCTATTATAAAAGATCTTCACTTTGTTCATTTATATAGCTACCAGATCTTTAGAAAATATAAATAAACTAAAGAAATTGGACTTTGGTATCCATTCTTTAAGAATGTAGATGTGTATAAATGTTTACCAAACAAATTTAGTGAATAAATATGGACTTCAACAAGAATCATGCTGAAGCATCCATAAATTATAAAATGCAATCTAAACAGATATGACTTTATATTTATAAATAAATTTACTGAAAAAATGAAAGCATGTCGAGGCATGAATAATTAAAAAAAATTCCTCACGTCATAAAATTTTTGCAAATGAAATACATATATATATATATGTATCTACTGTGCAAAAAATTCAAAAAAGTGAATTCGTAAGATCTTAGAGTATATATTTTTGAAACACCACTACATCTCGGACTCTCGCGTCACTATCGATAGAAGCATGCTGAGGCATGTATGCTAAGAAAAAAAATATGAATAAAGCTGTTAGATGATGATGAAAAACTCTTTTTTAATAATGAATTCAACAGCAATTGTATCTGGATCAATACAACTCATGAATGTGTTGTATAGGGTATGCTTGATGGTGATGAGGACCTTTTTTAAGTGAAAAATCATTACATCTGCATGCGATACAATCCAGCTTACGTTAAAAAGAAATACTTTAAGAGGTCAACCAGTAAACCTCATGTTGTAAAATTCTCTTAAACATGCATACATTCTATTCTACTATTCCAATGTTTCTGACACTTTATGCAAATAGTTATGGTGAATTGCTTGTTGATGGAAGTAACTGAGTTATTTGAGATCGATTTTCTAGAATAGTTGATTATTAACATGTATTTCCTTGTATATGAACTAATTTCTACATACATACATATATTTATCTATATGTATACTTTTAAAAAATATATATGTAAATGTTCTCTATTTCAAGAAGTAAATTTTAATGTTGTGACACATTAGAAGGAAAAATAAATAAAAGTAAAGAGTGACTGGCTAACAGACACATAAAGCACAATTAAATTAAAGATCTCAAAAATATGAAAACAACAAGCTGAACTTTAATAAAATTAGAAAAAATCGTATCTTCTAGAACATCAAATAAAAGCCAAAGGCGATCAGCCTTCATAAAATAAATATATATCGTATTAATGTAAACTTAGTATCAGTATCAAGCAACACAATTTGGACAATTAAATTTTTAAAACTTAATTTTCCATAATTAATTAATTTCTGTAGTATACGCGGTTTCTGTAGTATACAGGAGAGAGAGGGTAGATCTAAATTTTTAGAAAACGGCTTTGTTTTCTGTTGAACGCTTTCAAGAAGAAAATTAGTTTGTTCATTATGATTTAACTAATTTAAAAGCACTTTTAAATGCAGTCTCATATCCAAACGATGATCTTAATATAAAAATTTAGAATGAACAGAATTCTATATTATGTGTATCTAAGATTCCAACAAAGACAGAATCTCAAGTGCTTCTAAGTACATCAGAGTTTAAGGTAAATAAAATTTAATTTGAAACAGCAAGCAAAGATATCAGCTTACTTCAATTCTTATTCATGATTGTATAATAAATTATATACGTATGTACACATCAAAGGACAAATTCTAAGAGTCTTATAAATGAAGTAATATGGAAAATAAACATAAACAAACGATTTCATCGAAAAAGAAGTAGGATTGTTTTTATCAATTATGAAAATAATAATTTCATTATAAAACTCCATTTTAAAAAAGTAAAATTAAGCAAACAGGCTAACAACACAAAAACTATGATCACCTAAGCTGGACTGCTGGATCAGCTTCATTTAAAAATGTTTATACATTTTTAAAAGGCACTGATATGTATACCTAACGTGACCATTTTTTTTTGTAACTCAAACCGGGACACCGCAAAATAATTTTTACCCAGTTTTTTTACACTACCAGTTTTGAAATCTTCAAGTGACGAACAAGATATATAAATTTAAGACAAGTTGCGTTTATTAAATTAAACGCATTTCACAGTATTGGAAGAAAAAAGTTGTTTTTAAAACAAATTTATTTAAATTAAAAACTTATTTTAATCTCAAACATTTGTTACTTTTTAAAGAATTAAAAAACCTTTTTCATAGCATACATGTTAAAAAAAACTTAACAAAAAAAATTTATTCAAGTTTAAATTATACAAATTTTCCTACTTTCAATTATGTACCTTCTATTAATTTTTTTGCTAAAATAAAAATTAGTCCATTTAATTTGTACTTTGTTTTTTTTTAAGGAAACAAATTTTTTTTCTTCATAGGTACATATATTGCAAATTGAGTTAAAACTATTTTATAAAGAGTAATGCAACAGAAAAGTTGTTATTAATATAAAATTTTCAAACATGTTTATTATGCTACAGGAAACCGGGACAAATTCCCATTTTAAAGCTACCTTCCGGGACACCGGGACGGTGAACTGGAAACCGGGACTGTCCCGCCAAAATCGGGACGGATGGTCACATTATGTATACCCCCTAAAAATGTCTAACGTTGACTAACTAACGTTGCATCAACTTTAAAAAAATGTAAATTAAATATAATTAATATTTCTGTTATAGTTACTGTTACTATAGAGTATGTATCTTCGGTAATTCAGTTTTACTTGAAACAGAAAATCCTGACAAACTTTTAAGTAAATGCAGATAAAACTTAAAACAACGTTTTTTAATTTCAAATAAAAAAAATCTTTGAAGATATTTCACATCTATACACAACATCAGCAACAACAACAAAAGGCATGACATGACGAAAAAAATATGTATTCAAAGATTGAGTTAAAAACTTATTTGTATGTACATGCAAACATAAAATCAATTTGTTGATATGTATGTATACATATCAGATTTCTTATCAATGCTCCAGTATTTATTAGATCTTAACAATCACGCTTACATATCTACATTACGAAAATATGTATATGAAGCATTAATTTGCATGATCATAACCTCAGGAAAATTATTCTGCTTAAAGATAAGAATGCGTCACATTAATTCAATAATTTTCAATATAATAGAAAATGTATATTGAGATACCTAAAAACTAATAAGTTTAATAAATTAATACTGTAAATTAATATTTTTTCATATTGAAATAATAAATTTTAATATGACTAAACATTCGTTAATGTTTTTTATTAATTCAACATGGTTTTTCTCTGGGTGAACGGCATATCGTCCAGTCAAAGCAGGCAGATATACATAGTTAAATAAACGAAATCTGTAATATAAATAAATTTCTCACAAGCAGACTTTAACGCTGGCACTTTTGTCTAAAGAAAATATAAAGAAAACATAAGCATGAGAAAATATAAAGCAATCGTAAGTATAAAAACATACTAGGATTAGAAAAGTTTCAAAAAAATTGTGATATTTTATACTATCAAATGTCTGGCATGACAAACAATTTATTTCAATGTACTCGTGCTAGCGTAAGAAAATCTCACTCTCTCTCACACACAGTCACACAAAGAGGTGTTGACGTAATACACAAACACAAACATACATACATAATGAAATTTTATAATATTGTGAAATTCATATACACAGCAACACCCAGAACAAAATCGCTAGCATCAGTTTGTAATACACAAACGAGAAAAATCGGGACATGTGAAAGTAGGTGCTTCTATAATTTTTTGCTGTATTTCTCCAAAAGCTATTTCCTATAATTGTTTCATTAAAGTGAATATATACTGAAATAAAAATATCATTATCCCTATTCAAAAGCTCTTCCTATCAACCTGATAGGATTCAAAACATTTAACATCTGAAATTCACCTGTATGTACATATAAAACTTATGCCAACACAATATTTTCTATCTCCATAAGAATAGCAACGCAAATAGTATAGAAAACATACATATATACGAAAAAGTATTGATTTAATTCATAAAAGCAATTATATTCTTTAAAGCAAAAATATATATACGATCAAATACATTACGCCAATATCATATATTTACATACATTACCAAATAGATTCCCTATCCACCTCCATTCCAAACAGCTATCAGAGTTGCCACTACCTGTAGCTATTAGATTATTTCCCCAGAGATCATTAATATAAATGCATACATACAATAACCCTACATAAGTATACCAACGATAACTCAAAACAGCAAACCAAAGTCAATCAAATAACGATTACTACATACCTACAAATACACCGATTCCTTGTCACTACCTTGCAGTCAGAGTGGGACGAAGTGTCTTTGTTGCAACACTAAAATTCTAGAGATAATTTTGATATAATAAGTTTGTTCTATCCCTCATTATAAAAGAAATATAGAAAACAAATATGGTATAT
The DNA here is from genome assembly GCA_905220375.1 of Tachina fera. Lineage (NCBI taxonomy): Eukaryota > Metazoa > Arthropoda > Insecta > Diptera > Tachinidae > Tachina > Tachina fera. The sequence goes on from LR999967.1 coordinate 48,438,283, forward strand.
TTGTGGTGGAATTGTCAACAACTTGTCTATATACATATATGCATTTGTATGTACACAAATTACTGGAACTAACTGTTTGGTTGGTATGTCTCCACGTCCCATAAGAACTTCGTAATCAATACCTACTTAATTGTTTCAGTGTTATTTGTAGGGTTTCAATGACACATGCTAGATGTCTATAGCACAAAGTATTGCATGGGTGATAATTCAAGAGTAGTACTGGTGACAAGTCGAAAGCGAGTCAATACATTTTTCAAAATCTATATTTCCTACAGGGGTATAATATTTGTCTACCACTACAACAAAAGTATCACAAACACACATATGCACACACACACACACACACATATACATACACACATACAAACACCCACATATACGTACATCCATGAACTGTAAGCACAACGTTTCTTTACAATAATAACATAAGCTGTACATACAAGTGTACACACACACACACACACAACCACACACAGACATAAAATCTCGGCATGAAAATCCCCAAAATCCCCCCATTTGTAACTGGGTTGCCATGGTTTTTGTATTAATGGGGGTGGACGACATGTTTTTTCCGGTTTTTATGGCCTATTTCCCACCTGCGAAAGAAAACGTTCGACTTACAATTTATATTGAAAACAAAAACAAATTTTCATATTTTATTGTTGTTTTCAATATAAATTGTAAGTCGAACGTTTTCTTTCGCAGGTGAGAAATAGGCCATTAATTCCCAAAACATGTCGCCCGTCCCCATTATCACTCTACTCACACGTTATCCAAATTTGAATCACTCATCAGTAAATGTTTAGAAGGTTAAACATCCCAGCAAAAAATTTAAACAAAGGCGATCGGGTTTGGAATTAAGCATTTTTGGTGGAAGAACTTCCCTACTGGATTACCAACTCAATGATTTTATTAAGGCGTGATACTAAAATAATTGATGCCTGAGAAGTACTTACTTTTTTTATCTGTCAACATTTTTAGGTACTCTATTAAATCTAAAATAATCATTCTTCACATTTATCAACACTTACAGAATTTTTTTAAGTTTAAAGTAAAGTGATTTTGTAAGCGAGTAATGAAATTTGGTAATCAGAAAAGTAAGTCCATATATGGCAAGTAGTTCTGATGGTAATGTGGAATTTTTTGCTGAGATTTAATCGATGCAGATGATAACAGCGTTTTGGAACAAACCTTTATGAATACAAAAGCCTTGCAAGATACTCAGGTTAATTGAAGGTATGCTATAGTTTTCATATTTAGTTCCGGTCCAGGCTTGCAATTTTTGTTGCAGCAGTTCTTGAATATGTGGGAGAGCATATTTTGTATTCCTCTCTCGTTCTTTTGTATTTAAAAATTAAAGTTTGCTGCAACAAAAATAAAAGTTTGCTGCAACAAAAATTGCAAGTCTGCGACTTGACTTACTTAACATCAAAAATAAATCTTTACTTTTTTTATAAATACAATACCTTTAAATGCTGTATTACTGAGATGGATCTGCGGCCAATTACATGCTTGCGAATTTGTCAAGGAACTCAAAGATGTATGTGTGTATGTATGCACGTATAAACGAAGAAACACGAGTTTAAAGGAAGGAAGCTGATTTGTTATTATTGTTATCTTTGTAAGGACCATTAATAATAAAATAATAATAATAATAAAATATGATTTTATCGGACGTATAAAACGCTATTCATTATTATAAATTTAATTTAACTTACCACTTACCAGGAAGGATACATTTGCCTTTAGTTAGCGCACGCTAGGCTAAGCTCAAATTGTAGTGACGGAAAACTTTTTAGACGTCGGATAAAACCCTACTTTTAACTAACTTTAAGTTGTAATAATGGCCATAAGTGTTATTAGTATTATTAGCGAAATTCACGGTTGGGCTTGTAGATCTTTTACATCTTGTAGCTTTGGTAAATTGTTGTTGCTTTACTTTGAATTTAACAAAATTTACAAGAGGTACAATATATAAAAGATATACAACGCCAACCGTAAATTCTGCTATTGTTAATTTTTATTATTATTATATTTTAATATAAGATAATATACTATGATATGTTTGGGGTAATAAAAAATAGCCAATAAGTAAAAAAACTGTTTTAAAAGTTTATTTTTTGTATTAAAAAACCAAAAATGATATATTGATTATGATATGTATATAAGTAAAGAAACATGAACATAACATAACAAAAGGTAAGATAATAATCCATAAAATGACACAAAAGCTTGAAGTAACCATCCGATATGGAGTTTCCGGTCAAGTATACTACAGTTTTGATAGTAATACCAGAGGGTAGTAAGGTCCTATACTCTGTATGTTGATTTTGGTAACCATTTTTTATGGACCTCTAAAGATTTTTTAATTCAGTGCGCCTTCAAAAAATTGTGTTCAGTTTGGCCCATATCTTATTGAGACTTGGTGATAGCTCTAACTATATGTAGCAATATTGTAGCCAAGAGTCTACTGAACCAATATTGTAAGCATCTTACACCAAAAAAGTAATTTTTCGTACAATTGCTTTGCAAAAATTAAACAAATAATTTTTTTTATGATTCATTTTAACGGGCTAAAGTTTGTATCGCTTTTTTCAGGCAAACTACATGTGATAATTATTAATGAACAAATAAAATCAAAGTTAGTTGTAAACGGAACAGCCACCGGTCTTCGAAGGCCACTAAACCTTCAATATCAGCGTTCTTCAGCCGTTTTAATATTCTTACATTTGAAAGCCGACTTGATCGTACATTTTCTAGTCTATACTTGAAGAAAATCGGTCCAGGATCTTAGAGGTTATCATAAATTTGTTATTACAAATTGTATGAAAGTGAAAAGATTTGTTTATTTGAAAATTTAAGAAACGCGACTTGCATATATTTGTCTAGAAAATATGTGATACCTTTCAAGCGTCTGGACAGATTTTTTTCAAACATTTGTAGCTAAGAACACTCACTATCAAGTCACCTTTTAAACACAAAAAAAATAAACAAGTAAGAGTGCTATATTCGGCTGTGCCGAATCTTATATACCCTTTATCAAAGTGCGTTTATGTAGTATAGAGATACATACATAAGCACAGAGATATGCACGTACATATTAATTTTGTGAAAAAATTCATACTTTTTTCTCTAGTGCAATTTTTAGGTTTTTGGCATTATGTTCAATTTGGTGCTTTTTAAATTTTGGCGATTTATTTTATTTTGCTGATTTTTTTAGTTTTGGCGATTTTTTTCATATAAGCAATTTTTTTGGTTTTTGGCGATTATTTTTCGGTTTTTTTCGTTCGTATTTTTTTTTTTATTTTTTTGTGGCAAATTTTTTAGTTTTGACACTTTTGTTCTCGTTTTGGAGATTTTTTTCGGTTTTTGGCATTTATTTTAATTTTGGCGATTTTTTTTCGTTCTGGCAATTTTTTTTTGGTTTTTGCGATTTTTTAATTTTGGATTTTTGGCGATTTTTTTATTTTTTATTTATTTAATTTTTTTGTGGCAATTTTTTAGTTTTGACACTTTTTTCTCGTTTTGGCGATTTTTTTCGTTTTTTTTAATTTTGCCGTTTTTTTCGTTCTGGCAATTTTTTGATTTTGACAATTTTTTTTCATTTAGGCGATTTTTTATTTTTTGGCAATTTTTTTCATTAGGCAATTTTTTCGGTTTTTGGCGCTTTTATTTCTTTTTGGCAATTTTTTTGTTTTGACACTTTTTTCTCGTTTTGGCGATTTTTTCGGTTTTTGGCGTTTTTTTTTGGAATTTTGGCGATTTATTTTCGTTTTGGCGATTTTTTTTTTGAATTTTGGCGATTTTTTTTCATTTAAGCGATTTTTCGTAATTTTTTGCGATTTTTGTTCATATAAGCATTTTTTTTTTGCTTTGGCGATTTTTGCGGTTTTGGGCGTTTTTTTGACATTGTGGCAAATTTTTTTAGTTTTGACACGTTTTTCTCATTTTGGCGATTTTTTTTGGTTTTTGGCGTTTTTTTTTAATTTTAGCGATTTTTTTCTTTCGTTTTGGCGATTTTTTTAAATTTTTGGAGATTTTATAATTTTCGGATTTTTTAGTTTGACCGTTTTTCAAAATTTCAAGAGTTTAACTCTTACAGTTTCCAAGATATAGCAATTTTTCAAGATTACATAGTCAAAATTTCATTAACTGATGGACCACCCTTTAATTTAAATTTTTTTAATTTTAGTGTTAATTGTTGTAGCCTATATAAAGATACACTAATTTTACAAATTTCAAGTGTCAATATACATATGTACATACATATATACAATTGTATGTATATTACATAGGATTTTAAAAGTTTTCGTCGCTCATTTTGAAACACCCTTTAATTTTTAGCTTTTATATATTTGTTGTTGTAGCCTTCTTCCTTAAACATGAAATATGTTTAATTATTAAAAAAAGTTAAAGTTTTCCAACCCTGGAAACGTTTTTTTAATTTGTTAAACTTAAATTTTTTTTTCTAATTATATAAATACCAATTTTTTTCATACGGAAGTAAGTAAGAATAAGTTAATTTAATAAAAAAGTAATAAAAACTTGTTTTCGGTAGTTATTTTCTATGGGAAAATTGAGTTTGAGTTTTCCAGCTCTGGAACTGTCTGCTCGATTTTGCTGATTTTCAATAGCAAAATTTTTCGGAAAATTTCTGACACACCAGTCCAAGAACAAAGTCTCTAGCTCTTCTGGGAGCTTGGGAAATTTTACTTACAGACAGACGGACAGACGGACATCGCTTGTTTGTCTTCCCTATGCATAAGGATCCAGAATATATATACTTTATTTGTCGCTTATTAACCTTCCTATACCCGCGCGTTGGTCTGTGAGACCGACAAAACGATTTTACGTAAATATTTTTTCCCAGAAACTCTACAAAGTTGAATTTTCTGGTAGCTTCCGTTTTTATTACAAGCTTCGGCTTAGTGTTGATTTGGTGTTTGCACTAGACAGGCGTGTTGCTGTAGTTCACAACAATTGGTCTGTGAGACCGACGCGGGTATATGTATAACTTTTTGTGAAAGTAAAACATGCAGTGCGATATACCCTGATTTTTTTTTTAATGTTGAAAATTAAGTTAAATTTAAAATTTGTAAACGCACTAATAATCCCAAAATTATATTTAACTTGTTCAGTAAAATATTTTTTTAATAAAATACATTGAAATTGATTATTGAGGGGTTTAGTTGGATCCTATGCGCATTTCACTGTTGCTAATGCAGATCATCAGGGAACCTTTACCCAAAGTTTCTTAGATCAACTAGAGTGATTATGTTATAAACTTTCATTTAAATAAATGAGAAGTTCAACAACAAATAACAAAGTTGAAACAAGAACTCAATAATCAACATGTTTTTTATTTTCTTACTTTACCATTACTACACTGGCTGACTTTTTTTCAGCATCAAATTGTACATATAAAGAGTATGTAAAAAGAAAATAAATGTAAATAACAACAAAAGCTATTCAAGATAGAGTGTTGCCACACAAGTATTTTTTGACGGGGTGCAGTCAAATTAATAATTAGTGTTTTTATGGAAATTTTTACAATTTAAGTTTAAAATTTGTAAACGCACTAATAATCCCAAAATTATATTTTACTTGTTCAGTAAAATATTTTTTTAATAAAATACATTGAAATTGATTATTGAGGGGTTTAGCTGGATCCTATGCGCATTTCACTGTTGCTAATGCAGATCATCAGGGAACCTTTACCCAAAGTTTCTTAGAACAACTAGAGTTATTATGTTATAAACTTTCATTTAAATAAATGAGAAGCTCAACAACAAATAACAAAGTTGAAACAAGAACTAAGAAACTTTGGGTAAAGGTTCCCTGATGATCTGCATTAGCAACAGTGAAATGCGCATAGGATCCAGCTAAACCCCTCAATAATCAATTTCAATGTATTTTATTAAAAAAATATTTTACTGAACAAGTAAAATATAATTTTGGTATTATTAGTGCGTTTACAAATTTTAAACTTAAATTGTAAAAATTCCCATAAAAACACTAATTATTAATTTGACTGCACCCTGTCAAAAAATACTATCTTGAATAGCTGTTGTTGTTATTTACATTTATTTTCTTTTTACATACTCTTTATATCTACAATTTGATGCTGAAAAAAAGTCAGCCAGTGTAGTAATGGTAAAGTAAGAAAATAAAAAACATGTTGATTATTGAGTTCTTGTTTCAACTTTGTTATTTGTTGTTGAGCTTCTCATTTATTTAAATGAAAGTTTATAACATAATAACTCTAGTTGTTCTAAGAAACTTTGGGTAAAGGTTCCCTGATGATCTGCATTAGCAACAGTGAAATGCGCATAGGATCCAGCTAAACCCCTCAATAATCAATTTCAATGTATTTTATTAAAAAAAATATTTTACTGAACAAGTAAAATATAATTTTGGGATTATTAGTGCGTTTACAAATTTTAAACTTAAATTGTAAAAATTCCCATAAAAACACTAATTAAATTAAATTATGTTTTATGTATTGTGCAAGAAGTGCTTTTAAGTTAGTATAAGTTATTTTTATTTATTTGAAGAAAAAAATATGTTTTTGTTTTGTTTTTGTAATACCTAAGAAAAAACTATCGATTTTGATGGCTTATTTGTTAAGGACTAAAAATCAATAATATAAGTGAATACAAATTTAATGCGTGATTTTATTTTTTTATTATATCATTGAGATTAAAAAAGAATCTTTTGTTTTTAGTTTCGTTTAAAAAAACTAGTATTTCATCTAGTTCAATCTTTCGGTCTGTGAGACCGTGCGCGGGTATACGTGTTATAAAATTTAGAGCGGGTATAGGAAGGTTAATATTGTAGAAATTACAAACGGAATGAGAAACCTATATATACCCTTTTACCATTTTTTGGTAAAGGGTATAAAAACGGTCCAGCCGTTAGATCTGTACATGGACTTGTACAGATACACCGATATACAGACTCTCACAACACAAATTTATAACACCCCTACTGCTACTAAACTGTGGAGTTCCTGTGGCCAAATGTGAAATTTACTCCATTAACGCCATCAATTGGCTAAGCTGCAGCCTTGTCGTTATTATATTTTGATGCTAAAAATGTAAGCAATGAAATCAAGATCAATCTTTATATGAAAGTTAACTTACCGGTTTCTTCTTGTAAATTCCATTTCTTCATTTTTTCTTAACTTTTAATTATTTTATACTATATTTAAATTTTTAAGAAATTTATTATTCGACATATTGTCAAATAAATTTCAAATTAAAATATATAAATTTTTTAGTGTTTTGTTTATTTTTGAACGTTTTTGTTTATTTTGGCTCACTTTTTTTAAAAGCGGCTAGAATTTGTTAATTTCCCACTTTGACGTTTATTGTGATTCAAAACGTGCTGTACAAACCCAAATGAACTGACATTTGTTACGTTTTTTAATAAAAATCGTCAATACTCGTGTTATAAGACCCCAAAAAATAGATAATGCTAACATGTTAGCGCTTTTTATTGACGAGTCGTTTTCTACAAACAGGCTATTAATAAAAAATATGCTGTGCTTCTATTGAAACTTGTATGCTTTTGTACTTTTACTTTTTTGTTAAAAATATTTCTGCTGTTTTACGCATATATGCGTAATTTTCGATAATTTGCTTAAAAATAAACACTTTTAGCAGTAGATTTGAATTTTTGTGTAAAATGTGACATATATTGTTTTTTTGATGCAAATAACAACAAAATTGATATAAATTTAGACATTAAGAATATTTCAACAACAAATTAGACAATATATCATCCTAAATTTGGGCCAATGTTTTAGAGTGCATATGTACATACAATTCTATGTATATTACATGGGATTTTAAAATTTTTCTTTGCTCGTTTTGAAATACCCTTCCATTTTTAATTCTTATGTATTTGTAGCGCTTACGGTTCTTGAGAAAAGAGCGTGTGACGGACAAACGGATAGCGTAGCGAAAACAATAGGGTTCCTTTTCACCTTTGGTGTACGGAACCATGTAAATATTACTTCTGTTAATCGGCTGAAATTAACCGTTAATCGATAAAAATAAATTTTTAATTGACCGATAAGTTAACCGGGTAGTAATTAACCGGTTAACGGATTGAATAACCTAGTAAATAAAAATATAAAATATACATGAGAGAGATTTTTTTTTGGGGTAGGATTAAGGGGTTTCATAAGATTAAGATTTCATAACTATATATGAAGATGGGAAAATCATGAAGATTATTTTTCTTAATACCAATGGTGATATAGTGATTTCTAATTTTTTTTAATGCCGACGACAATGCATAATTATTTTTTCTAATGCCGTCGGCAAAACATGATTATTATTTTTTTGAAATGCTGACGGCAAAACATGATTATATTTTTTTTTTGAAATGCCGATGGCAAAACATGATTATTATTTTTTCAAATGCCTACGGGAAAATGATTTTTCCAAATGAAAATTGTCAGTGTTGCAAGAATATGGAAATTTGTTATCGTAATACCATATCAGTAATATCAGAGAAAATAGATTTGATGACTACTAATCGATTCTCATATGAATCGTGGGAATGTGTGTCTGTGTGATTTCCTCACGCTAATAAATTGTTTATAAATAAAATAATTAAATAAATTAATGAACAATTTATTTAATTATTTTATTTATGTATAAATTGTTGTCATGTATGTGAACACACCTAATACTCGTGTGTGGGTGTATGTATGTATGTATGACTGGGGGTGCTATGCATAGAGTATTTTTTGACTGTGTAGAATACAAACGTTATGTGTGTATACATATATATTTTGCAACGTAATCATTTCGTTTGATTATGATTATTTTACAGCATCATAATTTCACCCAAGTACAGTCGTCAGCAGAGAAACAAAAAGTAAAATTTGTAAGTAAGTAATAAAGTTAACTTTCCTACTCCCCACTTCCTTCGCTTTCCTTTATGTAGTTAGTATTTGAAATAAGAAAACACTTGTATATTTTTTTATTTTGTATACATTTATTGTTTTAAATTTTATAATAATACATACATATGCATAAGTACATTCATATTTTAAAAAGTAAAAAAGTTCATTTAAAGCAAGACATTTCTTTTGTTAGTAAAATATCATTTTTTGATGCGCAATTTATGATAATTACAATAAAAATATAATGGGTACTTGATTTCGATTTGCTTAAATCCTCAACGTTAAAAAATGTTTCGGTGTGAAATTCTTTCCAACCATCGTCTTTTTTTTAACAACTTGCGTTGGCTTATAAAAAATTTCAAACGCTTTGAAATGAAACTGATCCAGCAGTCCAGCTTACGTGATGATAGTTTTTTCTTAGCCACTTTGCTTCTCTGCCTTTTTTTATTGACAACCATTTAAAATCAAATGGTCTTTTGCGATGAAATCATTTGAATTACTTTTGAAACCTTGTACGTCTATAAAAATTAAGATGTTTTCCATATTACTCAATTTATAAGATTTTTCGAACTTGTCCTTTGATGGGTATATATTTTATTATAAGATCATGAATAAGAATACAGTAAGCTGTTGTCTTTGTTGTTTCAAATTCTATTTTTATATCAATCGGTCCATTATTGAGTGATTCATTCTGATGACTGATATCTACAAAAATAAATGGAGCGTTTGTTTTAACTCTGGTGCAGTATGAAGCGGTTGAGATTCTTTTATATTGTAGCTTTGTTGAAATCTTATATACATATCATATAGAATTGTATGTCGTTAGTTTTTGAACGTTATTTTCATCATATTAAATTTACTTTTAAATTAGTCAAATCACAATGAACAAATTTATTTTCTTGTTGAAAAGCAATCAATACAAAACGTGGGCGTTTTCTATTTGCAGCCAGTTTAACATTCCAAATATGGCTAGTTCCTGTGTTTATTTGTGGATTAATATGACAATCCCAACTGCGAAATGCCATAGGTATAGGAGCACCATTATTAATAATTTTTATCATATTCAATTTGCTAAAGTCCGATGATTGTACATGTGGGATTCTCAATGAGATGAGTGAAATCGTACAAGATCTTCATCGTTCCTATTGCGGAAGAGTATCAATTCATGTTTTCCATTCAAGTAGTTCTCGTTGTACATTCATAGTGAACAGTCGATTTAGCGGAGTTTTTATTTCATACTAAACAAAAAAAATTGTACGAAAAAATATTCGGAATACTTAAATATTGTTATTGTTAGCTTTATTTGCATTGCTAATATTTTTTACAATCATAATTAACAAAAACAAAAAAACCATAATAAAAAAAACAAACAAACAAACAAAAGTGCCCTTGAGGAATACTCTATATGAGTACCTCAAAAACAAATAACTGTGAAGTGAGTTCTAATGGCAGAAATGCCTATTTTAGTGTGAGTTCTGAAGCTCTTAATGAAAATAATGAAAATAAAAAATCTGATGATAGACTTACTGAGAGCTCTGAAGCTCTTAATGATAACAAAATAAATAAGAAATCTGATATTAGACTTTTTTTAACGGCGAGGCCACTTTTTCGTCAGCGATCAACTTCGCTTTGTCCAATGCCAACTAGTGATTCGTTAACATTACCGTTGCCTAGTACTTCTACATTTAACTCAGCGATATCATCCGCTTCGGGCTCGTGGTCATCACTTAACCAAGTTTTTACTGAAGTTAAGAGCAGCCCACAACCCAAGGTCCAAGTGGGAATGGACAGATATATAACAGTGATAAAGCGCGGGCGAAGCCCAAAGTCTTCGAAAATATCATCTGCTCCAAAAATATCTAGGGATAACAGCGCATCCTCTATTAACCGTCAAAATCGTTTTCAAATATTACAAGTTGACAACAACGAACCCGATGTATCTACGAACAAAACATCCAAGCCGCCTCCAATCTATTTGAGAGAAAAAAATTCAAACGCTCTTATAAAAAATTTAATTTCAGTCATTGGTGAGAATAAATTTCACATCGTTCCAATAAAACGTGGTAACATTGATGAAACTAAAATTCAAATTTATGAAGAAAAAGATTTTCGCAAACTGATTACTGAATTTGAAAAAAGTAAGAAAAGTTTCTACACATATCAGCTTAAAAGTGCTAAAGGCCTGCAGATCGTATTGAAGGGCATCGATTCCTATGTTGCTCCCGAACAAATAAAAGATGCACTCGTCCTCCAGGGATTTCGGGTAAAAAATGTATCTAACATAATAAATAGGGAGAAGATTCCTCAACCTCTATTTCGCGTCGAACTTGAGCCAAACGATATAAAATTGAAAAAAAGCGAGACTCATCCAATTTACAATTTAAAATATCTCTTATACCGAAAAATACCAGTTGAAGAACCACACAAGCGTTCTGGACCCCTACAGAGCCATAATTGTCAAGAATATGGTCACACAAAAACTTACTGCAAGTTACCTTCAGTTTGTGTTATCTGCGGTGAATTGCACGGTACTGCTGGTTGTACTAAGCCGAAAGATCTAGCAGAAAACAAATGTAGTAATTGTGGAGGTAATCACACCGCTAACTACAGAGGATGTCCCGTATATTCTTTCGTTAAACAGACTATGGGGCAAAAACCTAAATTAGCTCCAGCACAAACAGCAAACGCTTACTCCGCCACTTTTGCTCAAATGAGCCAACCTCTCACTTCACGTGTATCGTATGCCGATGCAGCTAAGACTAGTTATATTCCCACACAAAATATTCCGCCTCAAAATAATTCAACGAATACAAACTCAAGCTTTAAATTTTGTCGCCTTGAAGCTACTATTGAGAATCTAGTGCTGACTATAAATAATTTTACAATAAATATGACTAGCATGATGCAAGAAATGCAACGAATGCAGTCTACACTGCTTCAAGCATTAGTTAACAAGCCATGAACACTTTAAAGATAAGTTTCTGGAACGCAAACGGCATTCGCCAACATAAAAATGAACTTGAGCACTTCCTCACGGAAAAAAATATTGATATAATGTTGGTTTCTGAGACTCATTTGACTTCAAGAAGCCTATTCAAAATTAATGGCTACATTTTATATGATTCAAAGGACCCAAGAGGAAGAGCTTGCGGGGGTTCAGCAATTTTAATAAAGTCAAGACTCAAGCATTATATTCTTGACAACATTTGTGAAGAACATCTACAAACAACGAATATTTGTATCGAAAATTTTTCCAAAAATTTTATCATATCATCAATTTACTCCCCTCCTAGATTCGCAATTACTGAGGATCGATACGAGCATTTCTACAAATCTCTTGGCCCTTGTTTCGTAGCAGCAGGGGACTATAATGCAAAACATACTTTCTGGGGTTCGCGTCTTATCACACCTAGAGGACGAGCGTTGTTCAACACAATTTCAAAAATGGGCTTGGACGTCATTTCGAGTGGGGAGCCCACTTACTGGCCTACTGACATACATAAAATTCCGGATGTTATAGATTTTGGCGTCATGAAAAATATTTCTAGGGAATTAATTCACGTCGAAGCTTCCCTAGATCTATCGTCCGATTACTCTCCCACGATCGTTACAATCTGTAGCCCACTGAGAAGTGTTCTACCTCACCCATATGTGAAAATGGTCAGTCGTGTTAATTGGCTGCGATTCAAAAAATATCTTAGTAGTCATTGCACTGAAAACATTAAGCTAAGAACTCATGACGATATTGAATCTAATATTGCTAATCTTAACGAAAATATTAAGCAGGCAGCTGAAGATGGCACTTCCTCCCATCCGCAGACTGGGTTTAACAGAATATATTCTACAGATATTGAACATCTCGTATGTGCAAAAAGAAGAGCTAGAAGAGAATGGCAACAGCACAGATCACCCCAAAATAAAATTAGATTAAAAGATTGCACTAAAAGACTCCAAGAACTGCTTGCATATGAAAAAACTGCATCTCTTAAAAACTATCTGGAAAATCTCGATGTCACACCAGCATCTAATTACTCCTTGTGGCGCGCTGCGAAAAAAATTAAAACACCGGTTGAGTTTAAACCACCTCTGCGCACTTCTACCGGAGTTTGGGCCAGGAGTGATATTGAAAAAGGTAACTTGTTTGCAAAGCATTTAAAATCCGTATTTACCCCAAACACATGTACTGGTGTTGTTGATTTCCCGAGTGTAGTTGCGCTACCCCCTCGACCTATAAAATTTAAAATGTGTGATTTCCAAAATCTAATTGCTGAACTCAACCCGAAGAAAGCACCGGGTAATGATGGAATTAGTAACCAAATGCTAATAAAATTGCCTCGTTTTGCATTTAGAATCATGTTATTCATTTTTAATGCCATTTTACGACTAGAGTATTATCTCCACAGCTGGAAGCTTGCCAAAGTTAAAATGATTCCAAGGCCGGGCAAAGATCTTACCAAGGCAGAATCATACAGGCCAATAAGTCTGCTATCAACAATGTCAAAACTTATCGAAAAACTGCTCATGTCAAAATTGTCCCCAATTCTAATTGGTAGTGGGTGTATCCCAGACCATCAGTTTGGTTTTAGAAGTCAGCATAGCACTATTGAACAAACGCATAGATTGGTTCAATGTATAAGAAGAACATTTGAAGAAAAGAAGTACTGTTCTGCACTGTTTATTGACGTTTCGCAGGCATTTGATAAAGTGTGGCATGAAGGCCTAATTTTAAAATTAAAATTATATCTACCAATAAATTTGGTGAATTTATTAGAAAGTTACATTACTTCCCGGAAGTTCACGGTTGTGGAAGGAGAATTCATGAGTGTGCCCGAAATTATATCGTCCGGTGTGCCACATGGGAGCATACTGGGGCCAGTTTTGTATTTAATTTATACTTGTGATATGCCTTTGAGCAGCAATATCCATACATCTACGTTTGCCGATGATACAGCCTGCCTAAGTATGCACGAAAATCCTCATGAGGCTTCCCGATATCTACAAGAACATATAACACAACTGGAACTATGGTTAAAATTATGGAGAATTAAGGTAAACGAGCAAAAGTGTGTTCAGGTAACATTTACCCTGCGAAGAGATACTTGTTCCCCAATTCGAATCAACAATCAAGTTGTTCCTCAGCATTCACATGTAAAATACCTTGGTATACACCTTGATCGACGACTTACATGGAAACACCATATTGACTCAAAGCTAGTACAAATGAAACTTAAACTAACTCAGATATATTGGCTGATTGGTAGAAACTCAACACTCAGCCTTGACTGCAAACTTTTATTATACAAGTCGCTCTTGAAGCCAATATGGTGCTACGGAATTCAGTTATGGGGCACTGCTTCAGCTTCTAACGTCGAGAGAATCCAACGAAGGCAAAATAAAATTTTACGTTTGATAACATCGGCTCCATGGTACATAAAAAACTCAAATATACATCGTGATTTGAATATGCCACTAGTGATGGAAGAAATAGCAAAATACGCAGGCAAATATTTAACAAAACTCGAGTCACATCCTAATCCGCTTGCTCGTAACATCTTGAATTTTACTGGCCACATTCGCTTGAAAAAGAAGGACACAAGGGCTCTTTTACTCAACACTCCAGATGGGATTGCTTGAAAATATTTTTTTTCCTCTTTTTTTTTATTATCACTACTTATGTATTATTTATAACTATCACTAAGTTTATGTCCGACAGTGGTCGGGCCTAATACTTATATTTTAGATTTAAGATTTGAATACTTATTGTTAGTTCATAATTGAAGATACAATAAATAAATAAATGTATTAAAAAAAAAAAAAATTGCTTAAACTCACTAATTTACAAGATCATATATGTAGATAAATATGAAGATTTTCCAATCACAGGTAATTTTCTATAAATGAATGTATGCATATTTTGTGTGCAGAAAAAAAGTATAAAATAAAACATTTTTGTAAACAAAATTCTAGTCTTGTGCCATCATTCAAAAACGAAGTGTTGTGTGAAAAAAATAAAACTTGAAATTTTCATTGTTATATACATATGTGTATAGATTTAAATATTTTAAATTCATAATAGGTAAGTTAAATAATTTTAAAAATAGTAACCATTGATTTCTAACGTTTTACACAAACAGTCTGTAAATTTGCTTTATAAAGTTTTTAGTATATTTAAAAAACGTTTTTACAATAATAAAATGATATGGAATTTAAAATGCAAAGAATGCAAAAGAGCTTTTCTAACGGAGGAAAATTACAGAGAGCCCGAACGAAGTCATGCTTCAAGCTCCAGCAAGACAAGTTTGTAAAAAGTGCTTTAAAAAAAGACTTATGACACTTGTATACATAAACGACAACGAGAAATACCTCCTTCCAGAGGTGTTTATGAAAGAAGCTGTGGAATCAATAAAGAAAGAAGTTGATTAGTTTTTAAAAAAATAATGGCGCTCTGAAATATAATATTGAGATGTATGGCTTATATGCTTGTTCCAAAATGAGCGACGTAGAAAATACTTCAATAGAGGTAAACTATTTTCAAACCAAAATGAAAGAAGTTTTCGATATTGATGAATTCATAAGTGCATTCACTTAAATTCAAAATATATTAACAAATATGGAAGAGTTTCAAGAGTGGGATAGTGGTTGGACTCAAGTTCAACTTTTAAAACTTCACCTGAACTTAAATAAATATCAACCACTAAAAGGTTCTAGTTTCATAGCTCTCCCGTCTAAACTGATATCAAAAAAAGCATGTATAAATGTACAAAACAATGAAGATTTTTGTTTCAAAGGGGCAATTCTATCCGCCATATCAACTCATAGAAATGCGTAACGCACTAGTAGTTATGAGATCAACATTGCTGATGAAATAATAAATCTAAACGGATTTTCTTTAAATTTTAGTGGGTTATGCTTCCCACTTAAAATAAAAGATATACAAATTTTTGAGACCAATAATCCTAATATTAGTATAAACGTCTTTGGTTATGAGATGGAAAAAGACTTAGTTGTTGGCCCACATTACAAAACAAAAGCAATAAAATCTAAGCATATACAGCTATTGTTTTTGCAGAAAAATAATGGAGGAAATATAGTTTGAAGGTAAATGTGATGATTATAAAAAATCGTAATAATTATATGTTTAATTTTTATGTTTATTTTACATAGATTGATTCAATCACAACAAACTAACCATCATAGAAGCATTTTTCTCTGCGATGACTGTTTACAGAGTTTCCATTATCATCAAGACTTAGAAAAACATCGACAGCATTGTAAAAGACAGATTTCTTGTGCCCCCCAACAAGATAAGTCGATATTACAATTAAGTTTAATTATAATAATAGTATAAATGTACCTTTTGTAATATACGCTGATTCGGAATGCATATTTAAAAATATTCAAACTTGCATTCCGCGTGGTGATGTTTCGTCAACAACATTAGTTGATAGTAGTCTTGTGTAGTTCATGAACGAACTAGTTCAAATGAACGATTCAGTACTTTGAACTAAGTGAACTAGTTCAATGAACTAACACAAACTGAACTAAATGTTTTCAACGTTTTGCTTTCCCTTTTTATTGTGCTTTGCTTCTGTACTCATCCATATGTATGTATGTTCATATGTATGTATGTGCATTTTGTTCTTGCTGGCTACTACTACCACAAAATCCAATAATAAACAAGAAAACACACGAACACACACAAAATATTTTGGATTTATGAGATTTCTAAAAAAATTCAAACTTAATTTGTTTTGCATATAAAGTCTATATTATAAACCCTTTATAAAGCAAATTTATTAATTAATTAATTAATGTTAGTTTTCGTAAACTTTTTTAATCACAGAATCCGTGCTTTTAATATTGTTAAAGACCACAACATACATACATACACATGTATGTAGGTAGAATTGTTGATGTACAATCATTGAACTAAAACGACCTAACTAGTTCATTAAACTAAAAAGAGCGATTGAACTAAATGAACGAAGTAGTTAATTTATAAATAATGAACTATAGTGACCGGTCACTGAAATGAACTAAATGGCACAAGTCTAGTTGATAGACATATTCCTTACGCAATGTCGTATTTTATTAAATGTATTTTTAATGAGAAATTAAACAAGTTACGTACCTTTAAAGGATTAGAATCGCCTAGACTCTTTATAGAAATTCAGGATATAAAAGATTTAAATAATAATTATTTGACAAAGGTAAAACCAATGACTCCGCTAACTGAAGTGGAAAATTTAAATTTCCATGCTAATAATATATGCCACATTTGCTCTAAAATTATTTTAGATGAATCAAAAGCTAGAGATCATTGTCATTTGAGTGGCAAATACAGGGGGTTTGCACATAGTTCTTCTAATATTAATTATAAAGTACCTAAATTTTTCCCAGTTACTTTTCACAATTTTTCTAGTTATGACTGTCACTTATTTGTGAAGGAGCTAAATAATATAAATGATGGTCCAATTAATAACATTCCACTCAATAAAGAGCTATATATATCACTCTCTAAAACCATAACTGACAACAATATTGGTAATATAGAAATTAGATTTTTAGATTCCTATAGATTTTTGCAATCAAGCTTAAATGATTTAGTTAAAAATTTAGGTAAGCAGGATTTGAAAATAGTTAAATCAATGTTTGGTGAAAATTAAAGTAAATTTAATTTACTTATTAGAAAAGGTGACTTTTCATATAGCTATTTAAATTCTATCGAAAAACTCAAAGAAACTTCTGTACCGAATATAGAGAATTTTTATAATAAATTAACAGATGAAGATTGTCCTCAAGAAGATTACGCACATGCGAAAGAGGTATAAAGTACTTTTGAGTGTACAACTTATTTAATTTTATATTTGAAAACTGATGTCTTGTTATTAGCTAATGTTTTCGAAAACCTTAGATTTTTTTGCAATGATATTTATAAACTAGATCCTTGTTATTACTATACCGCTCCAGGATTTTCTTAAAAATAACTGATATTAAATTAGAGTTACTGACAGATATAGATATGATTTTATTCATACAAAAGGTGATGAGGGGAGGGATAGTACAATGTTCTGAACGACATGTTATTGCAAACAATAAATATATGAGTGATTACAATGAACATCTTCCATTCCATTCCATTATTTGGTTGGGCAATGTCTGAAGCTATACCAGAAGGTAATTTTGAATGGGAAACAGACATTGAAAACTTTTGTTTGGATACTATACCAGAAGACTCAACTGCTGGATATATATTAGAAGTAGATTTGACGTATCCAATAGAAATTCATGATATTGATTAAAACTTACCATTTTGTAGTGAAAATAAAAATCCTCCAAATTCTAAGGAAAATAAATTAATTTTTGATTTTAATGATAAATATGAATATGT
The DNA here is from genome assembly GCA_905220375.1 of Tachina fera. Lineage (NCBI taxonomy): Eukaryota > Metazoa > Arthropoda > Insecta > Diptera > Tachinidae > Tachina > Tachina fera. Next base: position 48,456,591 of record LR999967.1, read on the forward strand.
AAAACATTATAAAAACTTACAGAAATGTTTAAAACATAGGTTGAACTTAAAAAAAATTCACCGAATTTCGAAATTTAAGCATCAACATGGTGAGAGCCATATATTTCGTTAAACAATTTACATAGAACTAATGCAAAAAACTCTTTTGAAAACAATTTCTTCAAGTTACTAAAATTAAAATCATATTTACCAATAAATTTTCTGAATTTATTAGAAAGCTACATAACTACCCGAAAGTTTACGATAGTGGAAGGAGAATTCATGAGTCTGCCCCAATCTACATCATCCGGTGTGCCACAGGGGAGCATACTTGGGCCAGTTTTGTATTTGATTTATACTTGTGATATGCCTGTGAGCAGCAATATGCATACATCTACGTTTGCCGATGATACAGACTGCCTCAGTATGCACAAAAACCCGCACGAGGCTTCCCGATATCTTCAAGAACATATTACACAGTTGGAAATCTGGTTGAACTTATGGAGAATTAAAGTCAATGAACAAAAGTGTGCCCATACAACGTTTACCCTAAGAAAAGATACTTGTTCCCCCATTCGAATCAACAATCAAAATATTCCTCAACATTCCCAAGTGAAATACCTTGGTATACACCTTGATCGAAGACTTACATGGAAACATCATATTGACTTTAAGCTAACTCAGATGAAACTTAAGTTATCTCAAATTCATTGGTTGATTGGCAGAAATTCAACACTTAGTTTGGACTGCAAACTTTTAATATACAAGTCGCTTTTGAAGCCAATATGGTGTTACGGTATCCAGTTATGGGGCACGGCTTCAGCTTGCAATGTAGAGAGAATTCAACGAAGACAAAACAAAATTTTAAGGTTAATAACATCTGCTCCATGGTACATTAAGAATTCAAATTTGCATCGTGATTTAAAAATGCCACTAGTGACTGAAGAAATTGCAAGATACTCAGGCAAATACTTAACAAAACTCGAGTCACATCCTAATCCGCTTGCTCGCAATATTTTGAACTTTACTGGACACATCCGCCTAAAAAAGAGGGACACAAGGTCTATTTTACTCAACACTCTAGATGGGAATGCTTGAAAATACATTTAATTTTCCTTTTTGATTATCACTACTTTGTAATATTTAAACTATCACTAAGTTTTGGCCGACACTGGTCGGGCTAAATAATTATATTTTAGCTTTAAGATTTGATCACTTATTGTTAGTTCATATTTGAAGATACAATAAATAAATATATGTATTTAAAAAAAAAAAAGTTACTAAATAATGCTGTCTACGGTAAGACGATGGAAAACGTTGACAAGCGTAAGAATGTAAAAATTATTGCAAAACCAGAATTTCATTGCTTTAGCATATTTCAAGAAAACATGATAGCAGTTGAGCTAATCAGAAGTTATTCGTTTTATAATAAACCCATTTATTTAGGATTTACAATCCCAGAACTTTCAAAGTGGAAGATGTATACCTTTCATTATGATTATATGCTTTTAAAATATAACATCAAACTATATGATCTAAACTATATGGAAACAGATTCGCTTATATACACAGTAGAAACTGATGATTTTTATAAAGATATAATAAACGATATTGATACACACTTTGATACATCAGATTGTGAAGCGAATAATAAGTTTGGTATTCCACAGAAAAATTAAAAAAAATTTGGTATGATGAAGGATAAAAATAATGGTAAGTTAATGAAGGAATTTGTGGGCCTAAGAGCAAAAATGTATGCATTCAAAACGGTATATATGAATGAAATCAAAAAGGTTAAGGGCATTAAAAGTAATATCACTAGAAATTTTAGTCTATTGGGTTATAAAATCTGTTTATATGTATATTTTTAAATCCAAACTTCATGATTTATATACTTCTCTAATAAATAAGATATATTTAAGTTATCTAGATAATAAAACGATTATATATAATTATGTAAATACACTTGCTTGTGGGCATTACAAAGAAGAATTTATCAATGAAAGAGATGATGATTTTGTAATAGAAATGGATGATAGAGATAATCAAAACACAACTACTTGTATTATAGATCAATGTTAATTTTATTTATATAATAAAATTTTGTTTTATTAATTCAAATTATATTGTAATTCAAAACGACATTGCTAATTAATAAGAAAAATATAAATAAACTTTAACGTATCCCTTTGTGGATATATTTATATAAATATTTGTTTGACTTATTTTAAATTACATTTATTAACTAAGAATTTTAAGAATTTTGTAAGTTTCCAAAACTATCAAAATATTCTTTAAAGTTGCGATTTTTATAATAAGCTACCCAATGAGTTCCAGGACCAAGAGAATTCTATAAATTAACAATACCACATTCTTGAACTAATGGTTTTTAGGCAAACGATCACGCATAAAAACACCTCTAAATTTTTTTAGTTTTTTTGCCATATTTTGTTAAATTTAGATCTGTTAATGGACGATTAGGTAAATTAACTAGAAGTTTTTTGGAGCTGGCTTATAATAAAGTCCATATCCAGATTTATATGGTTTAAGATATAAGCCTTTTCCCACAACAATTGATTCCATATGTCTATTATGTCGAGTAGCTTCTGCTAGTTGTTCTTTTCCATTTTTTATATAATTTACAGCCTTAATAATAGCTGATCCACCAGTAGCCAAACCTCCAAGTGCTGACAAAGCTGTAAGGATTGGAATTAGTGGAAGAAATCCACCGATTTTGGACATTGGTATAACTCTCGGTATGACAATATTAGCCCTCTTCTTCCCTTTGAAGTTCAAAGTAATGGATTTTAACGCAATTTTAACAGCATCTTTTAAATTGTCTGGTTTTTCATTTCTCAAGAGTTTAAGAGTATTTTTAACAGCTTTTGAAAACAATTTTCTATCACATGTTTTTTCATTTCACTCTTTTTTTGTGGTTTTTTAGATTTATGAATTTGTATATTGTTCATACCTAATCCAAATTTAAGTTTTGATTTCATAGCGTTTGTTACAAACCAAGCGTTAGCCTTTTCTTTGAAATCACTATCTTTAGATTGCACTTGTCGCCAAGCTTTTTCAACTAAAATTTTATCTGCTTTATGTCTCTTCTTAATATTGTTTGTTTCTGAATATGTAATATCGTTTTCCCTACAAGCTGCATCTAATGAATTTATTCCCTTATCACCTCTTGCTAAACGTTTTTCAAGTTTTGTACCAGTTCCACAAAACTGATAACCAGGTAAATGTAGTTCAACAGGTTATTTGTTTATTAAGTTGTTTACTAATCCACTACCAATATTATACTGATTATCTTTAACTCCCTTTTTGTAGTTTATATCCATTTTTATTAATCATATATGCTATGTGTAATGTGATTGACACTATAAACTTTAATTATGGAATTTCGCTATATAATAAGAAATTTATATCAAAACCAAGTTAGTTATAAAAATGCGATTAGTAAAACAAGCTAAACAAATTGTAGTAAGAAATTCGGATAAAATGATGATAAATTAAATAAAATTTATGGTTTCAACATAGGTGAAAACGGAAATTGGCGATATGCAAATAATGAATTAAATTTTAATGCTGATAACTCTATTCAAATAGGGAATTCAACGTGGAAAATGAATCCAGGATTATTTGAATGAGTTTTCCATTCAAAGCCTCTACATTATAATAAGAATGATTTAAGAAAATATAAAGAAATTTTAATAAGTACTAATGCTCACAAAGTCAATATCAATCAAAAAGTCAAATTAAAGGTACACGAGCTTATAAATATATTCGTATAATAAAAAATGTATTTAATACTAAACCAAATATTCTAACGAAAGGTAGTGGATTCTCGTTAAAGACTATTGATTATCGTAGATCTAGTTATATATATTGGAATGATACAAATGAATTAGTTGACAGATTACGTTTACTTATTTCATGAGAAAGTGTTGGTCATAATAATCACAATAACGAAATAATTTCCATTATTGAAGAATTGAAAAAAGCTAATATAATATATTAAACTAAAAATGACTTATTTAAATAAGTTTGGAGAAACTTCTTTCCGACATAATCTAAATGACTCAAAGTTAAAATTACACAAATATAATTTTACAATTGAACAACATACCAAAAGATATAGAAAAATTGGATAATATAATTACTAACGAACAACGTGAAGAACTTAAAAACGATTATAGTTCTCAATTAAACATCAAAAGGGATGTTAAAGTATTACAAGAATTAATTACAAATGGAATCAATGAAAATGTTGAAGGTATTGAAAAAGTAGTGAGGAATCAAATAAGTTATGCAAATGGAGACTTTTCAAAGAATATCGAAGAGAGATTCAATACACTTGAGGATTTTAAATTTAAATCGATGAAGAGAAATGATGTAAACGTTGAGGTGAAAAAACGAAAACTTGAATATTATATAAATATTTGACACTCATATCTGAATGCTTAACAGTAAAGAATCTTATTTCAAAATGAACTTAGATAAAAGGGAAATAGTTGATGAACTTCATAAGCAAGCGCGAAAACATTTTAAAAAAAGACGGGTTATCATAAGAGGAATCGATGATTTATGGCTAGCGGATTTGATTGAGATGGGCAACTACGCAGCATATAATAACGATCACCGTTATCTTTTAACAGTAATAGATTCTTTTTCAAAAAAAGCTTGTGCTATAGCAGTGAAAAATAAAACTGCACTCAACATAACGAACGCCATGAAAAACATTTTCATAAAAAGCAATCGTAAGCCAAAAAATTTATAAACAGATGATGGTAAGGAGTTCTTCAATAATCAGTTTCGTCACTTAATGCAATTGAATCAAATCAACCACTATTCAACATATATTGTTCTGAAAGCATCCATCATAGAAAGATTTAACAGAACTCTTAAAGGAATGATGTGGAAGGAGTTAAGTTATCAAGGAACATATAGATGGTTAAACATATATAAGAACCTTGTAGAGAAATATAATAATACTTACCACAGAACAATAAAAATATCGCCCAATGAAGTAAATTCATCAAACGAAAAGTTTTTATTGGATACAGCTTACAACAGTTTAAAAGTATTTACAAAACCAAAGTTCAAAGTGAATGATAATGTTAGAATAAGTAAATATAAACATATATTTGAAAAAGGTTATACACCAAATTATACTCTTGTAGTATTTAAGGTTAAAACTATAAAAAATACTAATCCAAATACATATATATTAAAAGACTATCAAGGACATGAAATTAAAGGAGGATTTTATGAGTCTGAATTAATGAAAACTAGATTTCCTGAAACTTATTTGGTTGAAAAGGTTTTGAAAAGGAAAAACAACAAAATTTATGTTGAATGGCTTGGTTTTTCTTCAGAACATAATTCTTGTATTAATATAAATTATGATTAATAATAAAAACTGTGAAAAATTTAATAATTAAATTAATCATTCATGAACCACTAAAATATCAATTACATTAACTTAAAACGGAGACTCTTCACATCGTGTTGCAAACTATTTTCGGACAATTGAACTAAATGAAAATTATGTTTCCGGCTTAATAAGTTTTGATACATATCATTCAATTCCAAATGTAGATGTTGAAAACAATTTATTTCATATAGGAAATCAGGGAATAAAAGTCATATGAATTAACTGATATAGCTGAACTACTAAAAATTAAATATCATGATATGAATCCAGCCGGTTCTCTTGATGTACGAACAAATTATAATACACTAGAAACATGTATAAAAAGCACTCCTAATTCAATTTATTTTAATAAGAAATCCTTAATTGGATCGTTATTAGGCTTAAGTAGAAAAGTATTAACACCTGGAATAGAATATTACTCCGATAAAACGATAGATATAACCAAAATTAATACAGTAATCTTTGAATGCAATATTGTATGCGGTTCGTATATAAACAACATGTCTACACATATTTTACATCAGTTTTCGCTTAACGTTAGTCCTGGATATAAAATTACAGAGACTCCGACCACTGTAATATATTTACCTGCAAGTTCAAGAACAATAAATAATCTAATTTTGAAAATTTTTGACCAAGACGGAAACTTAATAAACTTTCTCGGCGAAAAAATAGCAATACGATTGCATTTAAAGCCTATGAAAGAATAATAATATACAACAAAAGTGATCTATCGAACGATTTAACATTTATTCAATCACCATCAGCCGAAGACGAAAATTCGTCCAATTTTTGCAAAAAGTTAAAAATACAATACTATAAAAATAATAAACATCGAAAGCCAAAAAATCTAACGTTTTAAATAAAACTAATCAGCATTTTTCAAAAAGTTTAGGATTTAAATTAAAATAATAAAATTAATCACGTAGTTACAACCAAGGAAAACAAACAAATGAGTAGTATAATTAATATATTGCAAAAGCCTCAAGTGGATAATTCAATTATCAAGAAAGAGTACCACAGTTATACATCATATTTACAGTCAATAAAAAATAATGATGAAATTCGTATATCAATTCAAAATCAAGATTTGTATGTTTTACCAAGTGAAAGTTTTCTATATATCGAAGGTCTTGCAACAAAGGAAGATTCAACAGTTTTTACATCCATACGTCTCTTTAACAATTGTATGCCACACCTATTCGATGAAAGTCGTTATGAAATTAATGGTATAGAAATTGATCGCACACGTCATTTGGGTATTGCCACAGAATTAAAAAACTATGTTTCGTTGAATAAATTTGAAAGTGATAGTCTACTAAATGCAGGATGGTCCCCATTTAACAATGATGGTCTTATACCCAAAAATGGATATATTAATTTTGTTGTACCACTAAAACTACTACTGGGATTTGCCGAAGATTTTCACAAAATAATAGTTAACTCTAAGCATGAACTGATTCTGTTACAATCTAAGGATAATAAGCAAGTTTTTAAATCTCAACTATCAACTGAAAAAACCAAGTTAACAATTTTAAATATAACTTGGAAAGTATCACACATTCAACTTCCTGATGCATTCAAATTGCAGATATATTAAACAATAAATAACCGTCATCCATTAAGTATATGTTTTAGAAATTGGGATATGTATTATTATCCTTCACTTCCAGAAAGTACAACAGTTTTGTGGAATGTTAAGCTAGCTGCTCACAACGAAAGACCACGCTTCATATTGTTAGGTCTTCGAAATAATGTCAACACGTTTCAACATTGTGATTTAAGTGATGTAAAAGTACATCTTAACTCTGATACATATCCTTATGATGATCTAAATCTTAAGTTTGATAGAAATCGTTTTGCTATTCTATATGACATGTACTTAAAATTTCAACAAAGTTATTATTCACGCAACACCCAACCATTATTAACACCAGAAAACTTCAAAACTATGGCGCCAATAGCTGTCTTGGATGTTACACATCAAAATGAATTAGTCAAAACTGGACCAATCGATATTAGAATTGAACTGAAGACTTTAAAAAATATATTACCTAATACATCTGCGCATTGTTTAATTATTCATGATAAAATATTTGAATATATTCCACTAACAAACGAAATCAGAAAATAGATATAACTTTATTTTTAGTTAATTTAAGAGACTAATAATTATACATATACATAAACTAAAAAATAATTGTATAAAAATTTATATAAATGTTAACTGTAATAACATTATTGTTTATTCACAAACATTTGGTCTACATACTCAGTCACACTTATTTGTAAGGATGTTACTCAAAGATATATGTTCACACATTGTCTCCAACGAAGATATATATAAACTGATTAATATTCGATCCCATCTCGAAGAACAACAAAAAACAAATTTGGAGAGCATTATGAACATTGTTCATGGTCTAATGAGAAAGAAACTTGTGGGCCCGACACTTGGTCATGTTCATACAAAAGAAGAGAAAATATGAGAATAGAGGAAGAAGCCAACAAACTAATGAAATTCTATTATAACATATATATAATGTCAGTAAATGTAAAAATTTTAGTTTTCAAAAAATTTAGATAATAAAAATATTTATTTAAAAGAAAAAAAAAAACATATTCATTTATTTAATAATAAAAAATAAGAAAAATATTTTACAAGATTCTCTTAACCCGTACTTTCAACCCTTCTTAAAACATCTAAAAGTATATCATCCTGTCCATCATGTAGCAATAAATATGATACTATATCCAACGGTGGTAAAACGATTACCTCCCTAATATTTATGGGCTCTTTGATGCTTAAAAATACACTCTACATCGCCTTCTAAGAGATGATGATACCTCTCGTCTGATGTTGGTGTTGATGCTTCTGTAATTGATGATACATTTGATGTTGACATTGCGGCTTCTATACATTTGGAAAATCTTCATATTTATCTACATTTATGATCTTGTAAATTAGTGAGTTTAAGCAATAAAGGAAAAATATTTGTTTGTGCTTCACGAAATATACTTTTTGTAATTAGTTTTTTTTCGCATACCATTTTTCTCAGAACAAATTAAAATTAGATTCAACTAACGCATACATATATGCAAAGTATGCACACTCATTAAATTTTTAAATGTCCTATCCTTTTTTTTAGATATAAGCAAAATACATCTAGATGCTGTGACATGAAAAAGCATGCAAAAGCATGCTTACGCATGTCTTATGTAAACATAAGACATGCGTAAGGATATACATGTATGAATATCCTTTCTTATGTGAAAATATATGTAATGGAAATATCCTTCCTTATAGGAATATTTTTTCATGTAATATTTTTTTTTTGGTAAGAATTTTGAAAATTTCCATATAAATGAAAAAAGTAATAAAATATTGTTATGCATATATACATATGACCATCTGTCATGCACATGCATGCTTAAATTTCATGTCTTGGACATGCATGTTTAACTTTCATTACATTTTTAAATGTTCTATCCTTTTTCTTCAAATGAAAATAAATAAGATAACTTATTTTAACCATAAAGTCTCATTTTCATAAAATTTTAAATGACTTTGAAATATACATATGCATTTTATTTTAATTTGTAAAACTCAGTTCTCGTTGTAGCTTCATAGTGAACTAACGTCATAGCAGAGTTTTTTTTTACATACATACTAAACAAAAAAAATCATATAAAAGAAAATATTCGTAATCCATATTATTAACTTTGATAAATAAGCTTTAATTGCTTTGTTAATATTTTTTTGCATAGTCATAAATAACAAAAACAAAAAAACCGTAATAAAAAAATAAACAAACAAGCAAAAGTGCCCTTGAGGAATGCTCTATATGAGTACCTAAAAAACAAATAAATGTGAAGTGAGTTATAACGGCAGAAATGCCTATTTTACTGTGAGTTCTGATGCTCATAATGATAACAATAAAAATAAAAAACCTGATGATAGACTTATTGTGAGTTCGGAAGCTCTAAATAAAAATAAAAAATCTGATGATAAACTTTTTCTAACAACAAATTCACATTTTCGACAGCGATCAACTTCGCTTTATCCAATGCCTACTAGTGATTCTTTAACATTACAATTGCCTAGTACTTCGTCACTTAAGCCATTGAAATCATTCGCCTCGGGCTGTTCATCACCTAACCAAGTGATCACTACAGATAACAGTAGCTCAAAGCCAAAGGTACAAGTCGGAATGGACAGATATATAACCGTGGTAAAGCGTGGGCGAAGCCCGAATTCTTCTAAAATTTCATCTGTTCCAAAGATGTCTAGGCATAACAGCGTATCATCCACGAATCGCAAAAACCGTTTTTTATTATTGCAAGACGACTACGACAAGACCGCTTCATCATCTCAGAAGTCTTTAACGCGCTTCTAACAAAACTACTGTCGACCATTGGTGAAAATACTTTTCACGTAATTCCAATTAAACGAGGTAATATTGATGAAACTAAAATCCAAATATACGATAAAAATAATTTCCGAAAAATTGTGAATGTTTTTGAAAAAAATAAAACAAACTTTTACACATACCAACTTAAGAGTGCTAAAGGCCTACAGATAGTACTAAAGGGCATAGATTCATATGTTGAGCCCGAAGAAGTAAAATGTGCACTTCAAGACCAAGGATTTAAGGTAAAAAATTTTACTAATATAATTAACAGAGAAAAGGTCGCCCAACCCCTATTTCGCATTGAACTGGAGCCGAATGACATACAATTGAAAAAAAATTAAACCCATCCAATTTATAGCGTAAAGTTTCTGTTACACCGAAAAATAATTGCCAAGAATATGGCCACACAAAAACTTACTGCAATTTACCTACAGTTTGTGTTATCTGCGGTAAATTGCATGGTACTGATAGCTGCACTAAGCGAAAAGAACAAGCAGAAAAAAATGTAGTAATTGTGGAGGTAATCACACCGCTAACTATAGAGGATGCCCTGTATATTCTTTTGTTAAACAGACTATGAGTCAAAAACCTAAATTAGCTTCAACCCAACCATTAAACGCGTACTCCGCTTCTTTTGCTCAAGTGAGTCAACCAGTTACTTCACGTGTATCGTATGCCGATGCTGCTAAGGCTAGTTCTAGTCCCTCACAAAATGTTTCACCGCAAAATAATTCAGCGAATGCAAACTCAGGCTTTAACTTTAGTCGCCTTGAAGCTACTATTGAGAATCTGGTGCTAACTATAAACAACTTTACAACAAATATGACTAGCATGATGCAAGAATGGCTGCGAATGCAGAATACTTTGCTTCAATCATGTTAAAAATATATTTCTGGAACGCAAACGGCATTCGCCAGCATAAAAATGAACTTGAGCACTTCGTCATGAAAAAAAATATTGATATAATGTTGGTCTCTGAGACTCATTTGATTTCAAGGAGCTTATTTAAAATAAATGGTTGCACTCTATATGATTCAAAGGACCCGAGGGGGAGAGCATGCGGTGGGTCAGCAATTCTAATTAAGTCAAGACTCAAACTCTATGTCCTTGATAACATTTGTGAAGAACATCTACAAGCAACAAATATTTGTGTAGAAAATTTTGTTATAAATTTCGTGATATCATCAATTTACTCCCCTCCCAGATTCGCAATTACTGAGGATCAATTCGAGGAATTCTACAAATCTCTTGGCCCTTGTTTTGTAGCAGCTGGGGACTACAATGCAAAACATACGTTCTGGGGTTCGCGTCTTATTACACCTAGAGGTCGGGCATTGTTCAACACAATTTCGAAAATGGGCTTGGACGTCATTTCAAGTGGGGAGCCCACTTACTGGCCTACGGACATACAAAAAATTCCGGATGTTATAGATTTTGGAGTCATGAAAAATTTCACTAGGGAATAGATTTATGTTGAAGCTACTGTAGATCTCTCTTCCGATCACTCTCCCACGATTGTTAGAATTTGTAGCGCACTAAGAAGTGACTCCCCTGACCCATATGTAAAGATGATAAACAGTGTTAATTGGCTGGGGTTCAAAAAATACCTCAGTAGCCATTGTACGGAAAATATTGAGCTAAGAACACCAGGTGATATTGAATCTAACATTGAAAATCTTAACGAAAATATTAAACAGGCTGGTGAACATGCCACTACTTCCCATCCGCAGACTGGGTTTAATAGAATTTATTCTACAGACATTGAACGTCTTTTACGTGAAAAAGGACAGCTAGAAGGCTGGATAGCTTTTGTTGCAAAACAAATAAATAAACACACATCTCTTAGAAATGCGATAGGATCGACCGTAATAACTTTTGTAATTGAAAGGAACGGCAAAGTCCATTCCGATTCTTTGGCAACTTTTTTTATAAATGACACACTTTTTGCAGTTGTTTATTTTAGTTTTTATTACGTTTTCGCCTTAAAAATCCAATACTGAGTTCTTATAAGTCGCAAAACTAGTTTATTGCGTCCATGAAGACTTATGTAATTAACAAATTTCACCAAAATACTAGCATAGTGAGAGTTGTACGGGACTATAATTGGATGCTTTTCGTTATAAATAAGGCCAACGGAAGACTCTAATTGATCGCAGGAGCGAAGTATTCCCTCTGCATCCATTAAGGGGTTCAAATTTAGCAAGCAACTGGATTCAGGTAATAATAGCTTAGAAAATAAAGTCTTGTACTCATTCGGAAAAAGGGCTTTCTGACAAACGGATATCAATTGGTCACGAACATTAATTATTTCGGTTCTGGACAAAGCAAGTGAATCTTTGAAAAAATTGGAATGGAGTCGTGGATGTGTTCTATAAAAAAAACAAAAATACATATGCCATCAGTGGCATAGCTTTTTTGAAGGAAGAAACCCGTTCCAATATGTCTGTAATGTAGTAATGGGAATATGGGGTGCACTGGTACTCGGCCAATGTGTGGGGTTTCCTTTAAACCATGTTGGGCCATACCACCACAAGCCATTTTTTAGTAGTTCATGTGGCCAATAGGTCCCTTCTGGCTATATCCGCGGGATTTGACTCAATGTTTATGTTTCCCTTGTGTACATGGTACTGCTTGTATAATTTTGAGCCGCCGGGTGGCTACAAAAATTAGCCAACAAAATGCCGACTGTGTTAACCATGCCAGCACAATTTTAGAATCGGTCAAATAGTGAACTGAATGTCTTTCTATATCTAGGTGTGAAAGCACGCTATCTATCATATCTGCTAGAAGAACTGCCCACAAAGTTCTAACCTTGGAATAGATAGTATTTTTGTGGGAGCAGCCTTTGTTTTTGCAGCAATGAGATTCGTTGACACGGACTTAGCCTTTGCTATTCGAACATATAATGCTGCTGCGTATGCTTTCTCGGATGCATCGCATAACCCATGGAACTGGATTTCGACTTCTGGATTGTAATTAATCCATCGTGGAATACAAACGGTATTGATATCAGTGTAGTTCTTCAGGAATGCTTTCCAACTATTTAATGAGTCGGGAGAAAGGATGTCATGCCAGACCGTACCATCTATCCATGTCTTTTGCATAATTGTTTTTGCTAGGATAATGCATGGCGCCAACCATCGTGCGGGATCAAACAGCTTGGCGATCTGCGACAGGACTTCTCTTTTTGTATACTTTTCCGTTACTGGAAATGGACTGGAAGCAAAATAAAAACAATCTGAACATGCATTCCAGCGTATGCCAAGTGTCTTTGTCGAACCTGTATCTTCCAGTTTCAAAAAGTAGTCGTGTAATAAATGTTCTACTGGAATATCAACCAAACTATCTTTTGAATTGTATATCCATTTTCTAAATGAAAACCCAGCAGATTCTAAGGCTAGTATAAGCTCTTTTCGTGCTTTTATAGAATCTTGCTTGGCATGGAATCCAGCCAAGATATCATCAACATACATTGAATTTCGAAGAATGGAAATAGCGATAGGATAAGATGACTGGACATAATCCTCCAACTGCAAAAACATTCTAATAGCAAGATATGCTACACAATTGACCCAAAACGTAACGATCGTTAGCTCATAGTCAATAGTTGGATTATTGGAAATGTTTGATAGTTTGACTTTTCTCAAATGCCCTAACTCTTCATATTCTTTAATTACTTTATCGTAATCGATTTTAAGGCTAGGATTACGAATTAACCTAGCCTTATTTCGAAAAAACTATGTCATGGCGCTGTATTGCAAATTTTCTAAGTCTGAGGAATCGGGAATCCCATTTTTGAAGGGGAGTGATACTATATATTGACTTTCAGGATCTCTCTTTATTGTGTGGATAAACAAATCTTCGAAAGCTTGATTAGATGCTGATAGGAACTTCTTCCCTGGAAGATCCTACACCTCCCAAAAGAGAGAAAATTCTTTATCCAAAGAATCTGCACAGAAATTTGATACGATTGTGGGGATTGAACTAGAAAGGTGTGAAATGGGACCCGTTAGAATCCATCCAAATGCTTGGGCTATGAGGGAATCGCATCAACCAATGGAATTTTGGGTGGATTAAAAATATTGTAATTCGGAATGTTCTGAGATGGAATATTACTGGATAGGTCAGGAGCCACAAGCGCTGTTACCGGAATGGCCATATTGCTATACACCAATAAACCTAATACAAATGAACAGCGATGCTGAACTTTAGCAGATATAAAGAGACTTAAACATAAAATCAGCGCACTTGTAGGACTACGAGGTAGTTTGAAAAGATTGTAAATTCGTTCTGAAACAAAAGTTCCTTCCGGCCCAGAGTCAGTTAATGCATGTGCCTGATAATTTATTCCCAAGCAGTTCCTATATTAAACAGTTCCTATATTAAACAGGCTGCTGAACATGCCACTACTTCCCATCCGCAGACTGTGTTTAATAGAATTTATTCTACAGACATTGAACGTCTTTTACGTAAAAAAAAGACAGCTAGAAGGGAATGGCAACAGCACAGATCACCCCAAAATAAAATTAGATTTAAAGAGTGCACTAGACGACTCCAAGAGCTGCTGGCATATGAAAAAACTGTATGTCTTAAAAATTATCTGGAAAATCTTGATGCCACACCTGCATCTAATTACTCCTTGTGGCGAGCTGCTAGAAAGCTTAAAACACCCGTTGAATATAGACCACCTCTGCGCACTTCTACCGGAGGTTGGGCCAGAAGCGATAATGAAAAAGGTAACATATTTGTTGAGCATTTAAAATCCGTATTTACCCCAAACACATGTACTGGTGTTGTTGATTTACCAAGTATAGTTGCGCTACCCCCTCGACCCATAAAATTTAAGACGCGTGATGTTCAGAAACTAATTGCTGAATTCAACCCGAAGAAAGCTCCAGGTATTGATGGAATAAGTAACAATATGCTGATAAACTTGCCCAAAATGCAAAATGATTCCAAAGCCGGGCAAAGATCTTACTAAAGCTGAGTCATATAGGCCAATAAGTTTGCTGTCAGCTATGTCAAAACTCTTCGAAAAGCTGCTCATGACAAAATTTTCCCCAATTTTAACTGATAGTGGGTGCATCCCAGACCATCAATTTGGTTTTAGAAGTCAGCATAGCACCATTGAACAAACTCATAGATTGGTGCAATTTATAAGAAGAACTTTTGAAGAAAAAATGTATTGTGCTGCACTGTTTATTGACGTTTCTCAGGTCTTTGATAAAGTGTGGCATGAAGGCCTTATTTTAAAATTAAAATCATATTTACCAATAAATTTTCTGAATTTATTAGAAAGCTACATAAATACCCGAAAGTTTACGATTGTGGAAGGAGAATTCATGAGTCTGTCCCAATCTTTATCATCCGGTGTGCCACAGGGGAGCATACTGGGGCCAGTTTTGTTTTTGATTTATACTTCTGATATGCCTTTGAGCAGCAATATCCATACATCTACGTTTGCCGATGATACAGCCTGCCTTAGTATGCACAAAAACCCGCACGAGGCTTCCCTATATCTTCAAGAACATATTAGACAGTTGGAAATCTGGTTGAACTTATGGAGAATTAAAGTCAATAAACAAAAGTGTGTCCATACAACGTTTACCCTAAGAAGAAATACTTGTTCCCCCATTCGAATCAACAATCAAAATATTCCTCAACATTCCCAAGTGAAATACCTTGGTATACACCTTGATTGAAGGCTTACATGGAAACATCATATTGAATTTCAGCTAACTCAGATGAAACTTAAGTTATCTCAAATTCATTGGTTGATCAACACTTAGTCTGGACTGCACACTTTAAATATACAAGTCGCTTTTGAAGCCAATATGGTGTTACGGTATCCAGTTATAGGGCACTGCTTCAGCTTGCAATGTAGAGAGAATTCAACGAAGACAAAACAAAATTTTAAAGTTAATAACATCGGCTCCATGGTACATTAAGAATTCAAATTTGCATCGTGATTTAAAAATGCCACTAGTGACTGAAGAAATTGCAAGATACGCAGGCAAATACTTAACAAAACTCGAGTCACATCCTAATTCGCTTGCTCGTAATATTTTGAACTTTACTGGACACATCCGCCTAAAAAAGAGGGACACAAGGGATATTTTACTCAACACTCTAGATACGAATGCTTGAAAATACATTTAATTTTCCTTTTTGATTATCACTACTTTGTATTATTTAAACTATCACTAAGTTTTGGCCGACACTGGTCGGGCTAACTAATAATATTTTATCTTTAAGATTTGATCACTTATTGTTAGTTCATATTTGAAGATACAATAAATAAATATACTTGTTAACGTGCATGTGCATGTTTAACATAAAAACAAAAATCAATAAATAATAGGGGCTCACTTCACTTTACTAAATATATTTATTATTTTAAAAATTGTGTAACTACATAAAATTTCTTATGACAAATAAAAAATTTAGCTACAGTTTAGTTCGAATATTGCTGAACCATTTAGTGAGTGACGTCCTTTGAAAATAATTGTCCAAATTTTGTCATTCATTTTTACTAAGTAAGGATCCTCTCTGTTTAAATATTTAACGATTCTTTGCGGAAGATAAAACCACTTATTGTTGTTTAAATATGCAATAACTTTGGATCTATATTGTGTAACCTTCCATTCAAAATTTAAAATCTTGTAAGGTTCATTTAAGGAATATCATAAATTTTTGTGTATTCTGATTTTATTCCTTGGGCAATGTTAATTATTTGTTGATAGATCTAAAAACAAACAAAAATTAGTTAAATTTTATGTGTATTTCTTAAACTTTCATATAATAAATAAAAAAATTTTAATGTTATGTTAAACTTCATTCTTACCATTGTTGTAGAACGTAATTACAAGGATCTTTGAATATCAATAACTAAAACTAAATTCTAATTGGTATTTTATATACATACATATTTGTAAGTCAATCGAACTCTCATTTTAGTATCGTTACTCAAATGAGAATCTCGTTGGAATTGTTCCATTTGGTCAATATAACTCTCATTTTAATATAATTACTCAAATGAGAATCTCATTCGAATTGATCCATTTACAAAAATGTCTTCGATAAACTTTTTATAAGAAAAATATAATATATATTTAAAGTTAACTTTGTTGTAGGAATATATGTATGTATTGGAATATCCTCCCTTATGGAGGAAATATATGTATTGGAATATCCTTCCTTATGGGAAAATACATGTATTGGAATGCACATAAATATACTAATTAGAATGATCCTTATGGACAAATACACTATTCTAATTAGAATGAGCCTTATGGACAAATACACTATTCTAATTAGAATGATCCTTATGGGGAAAATACACGTGTGCCAGAATGCGTATAAATATACTACTGTAAATAGATGAGATTTTTTGGAAAGTCATCTATTTTATAGCCTGGAGGCACACTTATCAGAAATCCATGAAGTGTATGTGATTTGGAGTTATTAGTATGTGTGTTAATAGTGATACGACTCTCAATTCGTAAGAGATTCACTTTAAAAATATTAACTGGCAGATCTGAATAATAATACTTGTTTGGTGTTAGGATTTTGCTATTGAATCCTAAAAGTTTTTCAATTGTATTGTCTTTATTAAAATATACAGCATCCTTGGAACTTTTAACTTTAACTTGCATTGCATTGTTATTGGCTTCAATAAAAATCTTATTCGCTAGACAAAGTCGTTTGTATTGCTCTTCTATAAAATCAACTATATCATTTAATTCGTAAGATCCAATTGGTATTTCAATTTTATGTTCTCCTATATGGAACATATTGTTGTAAGTGTCTACATTTGGAATACTGTTGTATGAATGAAAATCAATTAGAGCACACTCATATGCACCATGTTATTCAATAGGAGCAAAGTAACTAGCAGATAATTCTGATGAGTTAGAGCTCAGAGCAAGTGTTATTGACATTATAACAGACTGATTACAATTAAATTAAGTTTAGTACACAGTATGGTTTATAAGCATAATTTACATATTTATTTCATTTTCTTAATTTTAAGTTAACATTAATTAGTTTCTTAATATTAATGCTATTATTGTTCTCAATATGATGTTTTTGGTAATTTAGCTTTCTTTCAACTATAATATTTCATCTTTACTTATCCAAGAATCGTGTTGATCGGAAAATCCTAGCCATCTAACAAATCGCTAACTTAATACGAAAAGGCCCCAACTCATGTTTTTCATAGTTTACAGGAGGAGGAAAAAAACTTAATAAAAAACAAGTAAGAGTGCTATATTCGGCTGTGCCGAATCTTATATACCCTTTACCAAAGTGCGTTTATGTAGTATAGAGATACATACATAAGCACAGAGATATATAGGTACATATTAATTTTGTGAACAAATTCATATTATTTTCTCTAGTGCAATTTTTAGGTTTTTGGCATTATGTTCAATTTGGTGCTTTTTAAATTTTGGCGATTTATTTTATTTTGCTGATTTTTTTAGTTTTGTTGATTTTTTTCATATAGGAAATTTTTTTGGTTTTGGCGATTATTTTTCGGTTTTTGACGTTTTTTTTAAGTTGGGAATTTGTTTCGTTCGTATTTTATTTATTTTTTATTTTTTTGTGGCAAATTTTTTTGTTTTGACACTTTTGTTCTCGTTTTGGAGATTTTTTTCGGTTTTTGGCATTTTTTTTAATTTTGGCGATTTTTTTTTTGTTCTGGCAATTTTTTTGATTTTGATAATTTTTTTTTTGGTTTTGACGATTTTTTAATTTTGGATTTTTGGCGATTTTTTTATTTTTTATTTATTTTATTTTTTTGTATTTTTTGGTGGCAATTTTTTTAGTTTTGACACTTTTTTTCTCGTATTGGCGATTTTTTTCGATTTTTTGGCGATTTTTTTAATTTTGCCGATTTTTTTTCGTTCTGGCAATTTTTTTGATTCTTACAATTTTTTTTCATTTAGGCGTTTTTTTTATTTTTTTGCGATTTTTTTCATATGGCAATTTTTTCGGTTTTTGGCGCCTTTATTTCTTTTTGGCAATTTTTTAGTTTTGACACTTTTTTCTCGTTTTGGCGAATTTTTTCGGTTTTTGGCGTTTTTTTAATTTTGGTGGATTTTTTTTTAATTTAAGCGATTTTTTGTAATTTCTGGCGATTTTTTTTCATATAGGCAATTTTTTTTGATTTGGTGATTTTTTCGGTTTTTGGTGTTTTTCTGTAATTTTGGCGATTTAATTTCGTTTAGGCGATTTTTTAATTTTGGCAATTTTTTTCATTTGGGCGATTTTTTTAATTTTTAGCGATTTTCGTTCATATAAGCATTTTTTGTTTTGGCGATTTTTGCGGGTTTTTGTCATTGTAGGATTTTTTTTGTTTGACACTTTTATCTCGTTTTGGCGATTTTTTAGATTTTTGGCGTTTTTTTAATTTTGAAGATTTTTGCCGATTTTTTTTCATATAAGCGATTTTTTTAATATTTGACGATTTTTTTCATATAGGCAATTTTTTTTGTTTTGGCGATTTTTTTTTGGTTTTTGCTGTTTTTTTTTAATTTTGGCGATTTATTTTCGTTTTGGCGATTTTTTTTTTGATTTTGGCGATTTTTTTTTATTTAGGCGATTTTTATTTAATTTTTGGCAATTTTTTTTCATATAGACAATTTTTTTTTGTTTTGGCGATTTTTTTCGGTTTTTTTTTAATTTTGGTGATTTATTTTCGTATTGGCGATTTTTTTTAATTTTGGGGATTTATTTTCGTTTTGGGGATTTCTTTTGGATTTTGGCGATTTTTTTTTCATACAGGCAATTTTTTCTGTTTTGGCGATTTTTTCGGTTTTTGGCGTTTTTTTTTTAATTTTGGCGATTTATTTTCGTTTTGGCGATTTTTTTTTGGATTTTGGCGATTTTTTTTTCATTTAGGCGATTTTTTGTAATTTTTTGCGATTTTTGTTCATATAACCTTTTTTTTTTGTTTTGGCGAAATTAAACTTTAGAATTTTACGACGACGGGGAACAAAGTTATCAGGAGGGTAAAAACACGACAAATGGCTTCCAAAATTTAGGCGCATTCCAGACAACATCAATTACTAACACAATGCAACTTATTTTTATAAAACACATTTAAACATATAAAATCCCAGAAATTTTGTTCAAACCATATTTTTTCATTTATTTTAATAAGCACTCACACATGCACACTAATTAAATTTTATGTACGTGTGGTTTTTGAGAGTTCATCGTATAAGATTGTTGTTATAGGATTTATTATAACAATGCTCTCATTAAATATCTTATATGTAAGATTGAGATAACACTAATTTGAAATCAACATATAACATAATTCCCTCTGCGATTGAATTTGACGCTCTCATCTAACATATTATGTTAGGTGTAGACTCTATATTATAAAGACTATATATAGACTTTATGTCTTTTAAACAAGTATTTCACATTTAAAACGCTCTTTTATTTAAAAGTTTATATATATTTTATTTATTTTATACATTTAACTTTTCAGCAAACTTATCCCCACTGGCAAAACTATTACACTTCACAATCAATTTATATTAAAAGTAACTCCTGATGGTATGCTTTAAAATTCGGATGACTGTGTTTCTATGCAGCTGTTATGTTTCTTTGTACTCTTTGTTGGCATGAATACACTAATACACTCATACAAAGCTCACGCCGATTGCATAACGCGGTGTGCATCTTACTCAAAATTTGTGATTGTATTGTGAAAAGGATTTTTACCCTCTAGGGTATAGATGTTTATACATCAAAAAGTATTGTTTATTGCCGTTTCTCAGGTATGTGATAAAGTGTAGCCTTCATGCCTTATTTTAAAATTGAAGACTTACCTACCAATAAACATTCTAAATCTTTTGAAAAGTTACATTATTGCCAGGAATTTCACTGTTGTGGAAGGAGACTTAATGAGTATGCCTGGGGGAGTACCTATAATGGGGCCAGTTTTGTATTTGATTTATACTTGTGATATGCCTGTCAGCAGTAGTATCCATACTTCTACATTTGCGGACGATACAATCTGCCTCAGTTTGCACAAAAACCCTGATGAGGCATCCGCAAACTCCAGGAACACATTACCAAGATGGAACTATGGTTAAATTTATGGAGAATTAAAGTAAACGAGCAAAAGTGTTTTCAGGTAACATTAAGCCTGCAAAGAGATAATTTTTCCCCAATTCGAATCAACAATCAAGTTGTTCCTCAACATTCACACGCAAAATACCTTAGTTTACACCTTGATCGACGGCTTACATGGAAACAACACATTGTTTCCAAGCTAACACAAAAATTAACTCAGGGACAATGTCTGATTGGTAGAAATTCAACCTCAGTCTAGATTGTAAACTTTTAATAACTTTTGAAGTCAATATGCTGCTATTCAGCTTTGGGGCACTGTTTCAGCTTCAAATGTTGAGAAAATTCAATAAAGGCAAAACAAAATTTTACGTTTGATAACATCGGCTCAATGATACATAAAAAATTCCAGTTTACATCGTGATTTAAATATTCCACTACTGATTGAAGAAATTGCAATATACGCATGCAAATACTTAACAAAACTCGAGTCTCATCCTAATCCGCTTGCTCGGAATATTTTGAACTTTACTAGACACATCCGCCTTAAAAAGAAGGACACAAGGGTTCTTATTCTCAACACACCAGATGGGACTTCTTGAAAATACTTTTTTTCACTCTTTGATTGACACTACTTACGTTTTATTTAAAACTATCACTAAGTGTATGTCCGACACTGGTCGGGCCTAATAATTATATTTTAGATTTAAGATTTGAATACTTATTATTAGTTCATATTTGAAGATACAATAAATGATTACAAGCATTAAAAAAATATTTTCCTTTTGATGGGAAGTTAGTTTTTCCTTGTAACGAAATGACCTTATTGACTTGAATTGAATCTCAAGAAAGCAGAACAACTCTTTTATGGTTGACACATCTCTGGGTTTATTTAGTGAGTGTTTAAATCGAATATAGAGAGCATTATCCAGTTTTTTAATCATTAGTTGTATGAATATGGCATCTCAAGATGAAGTGTCAACATTTAAGTTATTTAATGCCAGCAAACATTCCTTGGCAGTGTCATGAAGCGCTTTAATTGACGCACTAGATGGTTCCTGTTGGTTGGTTAATTGTCTTCTCTACTAAGGAAGCTACTATGACTCTTTTGCTAACATACCGCTCATGAAGTAGTGTCCATGCTGTTTTGTAGTTCTCTTCGGATGGCGTTAATGGCCAATAAGTTTTGCGGCTTCTCCTAAGATGTTTGATTTGAGGTACCACATTTTCTGAACGTTTGGCAGGGGTTGTTTGTCAACCATTTCCGTAAACAGTTCATAAAATTAATACCACTTTAAACAATCTCCATTAAATTGTGTAATTTTGACCTTTATTAGAGGCAATGAGCTATGTTTGCTTGGGTTGATTTACAACTGTACTCCACAATATACTGCTAATTTTTTCAGATAATGTTGAACTTAATCGTCCAGATTATGGTATTTATGCTGATCGAGTTCCAATTATGTAGGATATTCCACTTCATGCCATACTTCTTCATAAAATTGTTGAGTTTGATCCCACAATTTTTTATGCTTTCACTCTGAATCTGATAAAATTCCAACGATAAACAATTAAATGAGCGTGCTAAGGCCGTCATTCGAGCTTTTAGTCTTCCAGCTAGTCCTTTACCTCATGATCAGATGGATTAGTTGACGGACATTCTAATGTCTATTTTCTGATTGCTAGTAATGGCTTGATACTAAGTCTGGTAATTTGAGACGTAAAATACTCAACTGTCTCACTGTAATTTTCACCTATGAATTTGTGCAGCTTTTTGGACAATATATGGATCGCTAGCTGATAGCGTATTATCTCTTCTAATCGAGTTTTCTTGTTTTTCAAAGCAAGCCAAAATGCAACTAATTCTTTGTTTTTATTTCTGTAGAAGTGTAGCGTTGCCGGTCATTTGGGGCCTTCTTGATGTTTGAAATAAGTTTCTCTATCTCAGTTGCTTTCTCTTGCTGCTGAGACATAAGACTCTCTAAGTTGGCCATGTCATATTGCTTTTTTGTTTCTTAGAGTTTTGTTTTTTGTTGAAGAAATATTCAATACAGATGTTGAAGAGATGTGAGAGGATTTGATTAAAAACTGCTGCCTTTAGCTCCAGAAATAGGTAATGTAACTTATTGAATTATTGTGTAAGAACTGGCTGTCCAGGGGGTTGATTTTCGTTCTGTTAAACTATGAAATTAAAAGTTTTTTTCACGATTTCATAGCATTTTTGATTCTCGTTCAGTGAAATATTGAAAGAATTTAAATACATTTTCATTATAAAAAGAAACAAACAAAACTTTGCACAGTTACAAAAACTCCGTCGATTCTCGTTGAGTGTAACTGTAAAAACACTTAAAAAACTGTTCATATGATAAATTATTTTACACAAAAAATGCTTACATGCAAAACAGTAAAGAAGCTAAAAAACACGCGCAATAGCGAAAATCAAATTTTTGTTAAGGTAAATTATTTGGAGGTACACGGTAGTGTGCCAGCCTAAATGCTGGAAGCCTTTCGTTGTGTTTTTACCCCCCTGATAACTTTGTTCCCCGCCGTCGTAAAATTTAATTCATACTTAGAATAAATCCATTTTACCTGATATGAACAAAAGGTTCCTGCAAAAAGTGCATATTTTAAGACATACTCACTGAGCACTGACACAATCATCAAATTGATGAAACAATAGCTAGAAAGCTGAAATTTGTTACAAGAGTAGATCTAGTTGAACAATGAACTAGAAAAATCTGAAAACACCATAAATTAGAATTTTTGGCAGCAAGCTGACATTCGATACAGAACTAGAAATAGATGAGACATAAGCTAAAAAATCTGAAAACCCGGACATTTTAGCCAGGATAGCAGGGCTACGCCCATAAAGTTCAGAATTAAAAAAGCCAATCTAAATCGATTAACTGAAGTGATTTTATTGAAATTTGGCATATATATTGCGATAATGCAGGACTATAAAGTTTTCGTAAAAAACAGAAAATTAGTATTGATACTTATAAATGTGTTTACCAAAGGTAAATCAATTGTATACACAACAATCGTTTCTCATATTCCATTTCATTGAAATTTGAAGTTAAATAGCTGAATTCAATAAGAATCCCTACCCAAGTAGAAAGACTAGGGTGCTGATGAAGTGCGTGGCCGCACGAAAAAGTATCGGCATTTCCCCCAGCTAAAAGTCTAAATTTAATTTTTCTTCTCTTCCTTAGAAACTCACATTTATTAATAAAAATATGTCATTCAATAAGAATTTAAATTACTAAACGTAAGCCTGAATAAAAATTATTTCTGATTATAAATCACTAAAATTCAATTAAAATTTACAAATGTCTCACTTAACAGCAGAAATTTTGAAGAATAATTGATTATTTACAACAAAATAATAAAAAAATTTATAAAAATAAATTTTCATTCAGTTGTCAGTTGTTCTTTATCATAAGAATATGGTTACCATTTTTAAGTTGAATATATAATTTTCTATTAAAAAAAATTAATAAAAACTATTTGTAAACATGTTGGCAACATAATATTTTGCCACAGGGTGGGATATATGCGAATTAATGTAAACTGCACGAGTCATGTTGCACAAACGCTTTTCATTACGTATTCGTGCATCGACTGGCTTGTCGTGAGTCGGCTTTGTCGCGCTCTACAAAAAGGCTATTACTTATTCTAATATACATACATTCATACATTTAGATTACATACATACATTGTATTAATAACTACACATTGTAGCAGGCATACGTTTGTTTGTTTCGGTGTCATTTCGCTTTACGCATCGTAATAATTTATTCAAGTCAGCATAATTCAAACTATTTAGCAATAGCGAGCATAGACAGATAATTATAAGAATGTTATGTTACCGAAATTACAGCGTTTATGACTAAGTGTATTTGAAATTAAAAATCGTTACTGACCTATCTCAAGAAGACGTTGACTTTAAGTTATTTCAATTTGTTTAAATACTTTTGAATGCTATTGTTTTTTATGAATATCATATTGCTGTGGCTGTTTGGTGGGGTACATGCATATGTCATACAATGTATACACTACAAAAATAAAGAAGATAAAAATTTTAAGTTTAATTATGTTGCGATAAGCTTTTAAACACTTTTACGTGTGCTCATACCGAGTTCTTTGAAATATGTACATAAATAATAATTAATGGTGGCTATTCGGGAAAACGCGTCGAAGAAGTGAAATTTTACAATAACAAAATATATAACAAAATATATGAACTAATATATGGACTAATATATGAAATGTATTATAACATATGAGCTCATATATGAAAATTTAATTATGAAGCTCTTCATATGTAGATCCATATATAAATACAAGATTATATATATGGAGCCATATAAGAATGTATGCATACATGATATTTCACAAAAGATCGTTTTTGCAATCAAAAAAGCTTAGAATTTTATCACTGCTGAATTGGAAATCCATTAGAAAATACATATGGTATGCAAAGTTTATATGCGTACCCTCAACGTTTAAGAAAGAAAAACTTTTGTTAAAAAAAACCATTCTTGTATGATTTTATACATTGTGGCCCCATTTTATATACCAAATAATCAAAAGGATAACCCAGTCATTAATTTTATAGAAAATAACAAAATTCTCTAGATAAGAAACAAAGTTCATATTACTGTATTGAAAACTATTGTTAGAGGGATTATTTTTTCTTTTATAATTAATTGCATTAGTTTTTAATCTGATTTCTTTAGCTAAATGTTATGTACGAATATGATTTATGTGTTTTTTAAATAATTGATTCACCTTTTGATGAATGAAATGACTTTTAGTTCCCCAGCTAAAAAAATTATATATGGTCCATATATTTTTAATATATGAATGTATATAACTATATATGAATATGTATGAATTCATGTATGGATATATATGGTATTATACATGGCTATTACTATTATATATTGTAAGGTTTCAAGGTATTTGTACCAATTAATGGGGGGATTTATAGACTATCCTACCCGTGTTTGCCGGCGCTGATTAACGCCACTGGCAGAAGTTAAAAATAAAAATAGCAGTTGAATGCTATTAAAATAAATTTTAGGAGCAGCTGAATGCTCGAAGGAATAAATAAAACTTAGCCGATTTAAGGCTTGACTAAAGATTAATTTTATTTTCAAAAATTGATTTCTTATATACTAACATAACGGTATTAATACTAATTCTATTCCTTAAAACTAAACAATAACAAAATAATTAACAAATATTCCTTAACTACAAAACTACAAAATTAACTTAATATAATTTACGGTAGTGAATATTAATTATTATTGTTTATTCTTCCAGTATCTTATTAAGTAGTATATTAAGACTTGGTAAATACTCTACACCCTAACCCTCTAGAAAAAAATTCAAAATTTTTTTTTTTTTTTTTTTTTTTTTTTTTTTTATATATATATATATATGTTTATTAAAAAAATCTTTTCAAGTTGTTGTTGTGGTATTCTTTAACTGTGTTCCCTAAATCTAGGATAGAGTTTACTCCTTTGGTGTTTACTATTTTATAAGGACCATGGTATGGAGGTTGATTTTTTTTTCTATTGAAATTTTTAACTAGGACCATGTCGCCTATATTTAGATTTAATGGATTTATGTTTTTATTTTGTTCTACTCGTTTTAACTTTGCTAGTTCTATTAGTTCTTTTGCCTTTCTTAAGGAAAACTGTAATCTTGCTTTTAATTCGTTAGTATATTTATCCATATTGTAGACGGGTTTATCATCTAACCACCTATCATTTGGTAAGTTTGGCAATTTTCCAAATATTAACTCGTATGGAGTGTAGTTGGTATCTATATGAGGTGTTGTGTTGTACGCGAAACAGAAATAAGGGATCCAATAGTCCCATTCATCTTGTTTGCAGAAGTTCAAGAGAAATTCATTAAGTACCCTATGATTCCTTTCTATAGCACCCATAGTTTCATGGTGGTATGGTGTGCTAAAGACCTGTTTTATTTCTAAAAGTTTGCATACTTCGGACATTAACTCGTTTACAAATTCGGTACCGTTGTCTGATTTGAGGATTTTGAAATGACCGTATTTTAAAATTAAGTTTTCCACTATAGCTTTTGCAACTGTTTTAGCTTCCTTTGTCTCAATAGGGCATGCTATGACGTACTTCGTTAAGTCACACTGCATGGTTAAAATATATCTGTATTTATTTGAATATCTAAGTGGTCCTACTGTGTCTATTGACACGACTTCAAAACTTGTATCTGGTGTATCTGTTATTGTTAGTTTTTCTTTCGTATGTCTTGTTTGTTTGTTAGTTTTGCATTCTTTGCAATTCAGTATGTATTTTTTTATCATTTTACTCATATTCTTCCATATATATCTTTGCTTGAGTTTTAACGTTGTTTTTCTGACACCTAGATGTCCTCCTAAAATTGAGTTGTGGTGCTCAGCGATAATCATGTTCTGTAAATTTTTGTCGATTATTCTTTCTGGTTCTTTATAAATTAAGATTTTTAAGTTTTCTCTATTCTTTCTTTTTAATGTATTGAACATATCTTTAAATTCTTTATTATTAACTATTTCAAATATGTTGTCGTTGTCTTTTAATGCGAGTTCTTCAATTCCTAAGGATAGCGTTTTTGATAGCAGCTTCTCCAAAGACATCTGTGTGCTTATTGGATTATCACCACTTCTAACAACTATCTCTATATCATTTACTATAACTTGCGGTATTTTTAGTTTATTTTCAATTTCGAATCTGAGTTTCTTCATATTTTTTACATCCGAGATTGACGTGCACTCCCATATGAAAAGTTGATCAGTCTTTTTATTAGAAGTGTTGTCCTCGTGTTTGTTTTCATTCTGTGTATCTAAGCTCTTTCTCATATTTCGTGTTATTGCTAATATTTCCTTTGGTTTTTGTTCTTCTTCTGTGGGAATTAATGCTTTTAGGGTGTTCGTATTTATAACTATTCTGGACAATGCGTCTGCATTTGTGTTTACTTTGCCCTTTTTGTATGATATTTCGAAGTCGTAGTCGCATAGATCCAATCTGATTCGAGTCATCTTGGATGATGGGTTCTTATGTGAGAATAGTGACACTAACGGTCTATGGTCGGTTACTACACAAAATTTCCTACCATAAAGATACGGTCTGAAAAAATTTATGCCCCAATGAATTGCTAGTAGTTCTTTCTCTATGATTGGTTTGTTCAGGTCATGCTTGGATAATGTTTTGCTGGCATAAGATATCGGTAAGTCTGTTCCAATATTGCCTTGTGACAGTACTGCTCCAAGTGCGAAATTAGAGGCATCTGTCGTTAATATAAAGGGTTTTTTAAAATCAGGGTATTGTAGGATGGGTGGTTTTATTAATTTTGATTTTAATGTTTCGAATGAATTTTGACAATTTTCGTCCCATTCAAAAGTTTTATTTTTCTTTAACAGTAAATTTAAATTCCTCGCTATTTTTGCAAAATCAGGTACGAATCGCCTATAATAATTACAAAATGTTATGAAACGTCTAACGTCATCAGCATTTTTTGGTACGGGATAGTTTTCTATTACACTATGTTTGGAAGGATCGGTGCAAATACCTTTGTCAGTGATTAAATGACCTAAATACACTACTTCAGATTTCAGAAAGCAGCATTTATTGGTATTTAATTTTAAATTATATTGTCTCAGCTTTTGAAATACTTTCGACAAGTTATTATGATGGTGTTGTACACTGCAGCCAAATACGATAATATCATCTACATATAAAAATGCTTCGGCGCTTAAACCACTTAGGGCTATCGTTAGCATCCTTTGGAAGCTATTAGAGGATATTTTTAATCCAAATGGTAGACGAGTAAATTGAAAATGTCCACTTCTTGTTGAAAATGCAGTCAATGGCCTTGAATCTTTATCTAAGTTGATTTGGTGAAATGAACTGGTCATATCTAGTGTGGAGAAGTATTTGGCTCTTCCTAACTTATCAAGGACATCCTCAATTTTTGTAAGTGGAAACTTGTCGTTCACTATCTTTTCATTTAATTTTCGAAAATCGACTACTAGTCGCCATTTTTTTGTATCATTTACTGATTTCTTTGGTATTACTAATAATGGTGAGTTATAGGGACTGACTGAAGGTTCGATAATATCATCTTTTAACAGTTTATCTATTTGTTCATTTATTTCATTCATTTGAGATTCAGGTAGCCTATATGGTTTTATGTACACTGGCGTTGCGTCAGTTGTTTGGATTTGCTGTGTGTAAAAATTATTCACTGTCAACTTTTCGTTATCGAGATGAAAAACATCACTGTACTCTGTAATTATATTGATTAAAGATTGTCTGGCTGCTTTGTCTATAGACTCAATATTTAGGTCTTTTAGTATTTTCTGCACTCGTTCTTTGTTGCTCATTTCAACACTACTACGGTAGTTGTATATATAGTAATTTGATAATTGTTTTGTTTCTAATTTTAATTCATCTAGTGTTACATCTTTATCAGTTGTGTTTAATAATTTTACATGTTGTATGCCAACAGCTGGTATTATACTGTTTCCTACGTAAACTCCTGAAGATATTTCTTTGTTTAGAACGATACTTTCTTCATTTGTAACTATGTTAACTGGTACAATGGCTTCAGATCGTGCTGGTATAAAAATTTTTGTATTGTAAATACGTTTTGGTGTAATTGGTAAAATAAACTCTTCATTTGATATACGGAATGCTATTGTGTACGTTTCAAAATCAATTTTACACATGTATTTCTCTAATATATCCCTTCCTATAATTCCATCCGTATTGATTGGGAAATCATTTTTGACTATATGGAATTGATGATTTATAAATTTATTTTCAAACTGTAGGCTCAAATTTGCTGTACCAATACTTTCTATTGTATCTGATGTGATACCACTTAGCAAAGATATACAATTTCTATTTATATTTTCTATATCTCCTAATTTACTAATGGAGATATCAGCTCCTGTATCTATTAAAAATTTTAGTTCTCTTTTTATGGTTTTACATGTTATTGTCACTGAATTGCCAGTCGTAGTTGAAAGTCTGAATATTTTTCGGCCTTCTGGATAACAATTTTTGTTATCCGGCGCTTTTAGTTTCCCTGATTTCGACCTTGATTATATCCTCTATAAGAATTGTTTCTGTTTACATTATAATTGTTATTAATGTTACTATTATTATTGTTTCCGTATCTATTATTGTTAGGACATCTATTATGATCTCTGTTGTGGTTGTGATTATTGTTGTTATTATTGTGGATTCTATTGTGGTTATTGGTATATGAGTTGTGGAAATTTCGTTCGTTCGTGAAATTTCTAGTGTTTCTTTGTCCGTGGAAATGTCTATTGTCTCTTTGTGAATTGTAATTATGTCTGTTTTCCCTTCTCCAAATTCTGAAAATACTACTGTTGCTATCTTGTAAGTTTCTTTCTATTGTCAGACATTTTTCTGCCGCTTCATTTAGCGTTTTTGGATTACATGCCACTAGTGTGCTTTGGTATTCGACGTTTACCCCTTTCATGAATACGTTGAGAGCCATGCTCTCGCTCATTTTAAAAATTGCATTTTTTGCCTCTTGTGTAGGATTTGCTAATGCCTTTATTTCAAAATTGCTTAACTGTTCAGATAGCAGTGCAACTTTTTCTCTATACGTAGCTATGTTTAGATTTCCTTGCCTAATTGTTCCAAATTCGGTTAAAACTTGTTGCAAAGTTCTAGGATTAGGGTAAGCTTCGGTTAACAATTTCTTCAAATCTTCAAATGTAGTTGGTCTGTTTGAACGCCCTATGACACTTCGAACGTGTGATGCAAGTTTGAAATTGTAGACATACTTAACGAAAATCTCTCTATCTTCTACTCGCAAAATATCATGGAGTAATTCAGTTTGCACTATAAAATCTTCCAACAGCTCATATGAACCTTTAAAAACTTGTAGGTTTTTGCCTACTACCGATATATCGAAATGTGCCATACTTTTAATATTGTTGGTTTCTTCAATGGTTTGTTCGTGTATTTTCGTTTCTCTAATACTTAATTCTTCTATCTGGCGTACTAATCTTCTATATAAATTATCAAATTCGAGTATAAGCGACTTTTCTTCTTTTTCAATTAATTCCTTATAAACATTATCAACTTCCTTTCTTATATGACTTAATCGTTTTAATTTTTCTGTTTTGAATTCAGAGGAGTAAGCTCTATCTTTACTTTTCTTTAGATTTTTCTCTAATTTTTCCAATTCACTTTTATATTCTATTAATTTTTCCATAAAATATAATATTATTTGATTACTAATTTATTAAAAAAAAAAATTTATATGAAAAGAAAATTATTTTCTGGTAACACTGAAATTTCATATACTCTAAATTTAAATTGTTTTTTGTCACCCTGTGATTAATTAGTTTCTTTGTGGCAATACTTCATGTTTTATGGCAATATTATTTCTAAGCAGCTGGTTTGACATTTCTTTTTGTTTCTTTTTTTTTCAGTCAGTGCTTCTTCTTTAGATTTTTAGTTTCTTTTATATACAATTAATTTTTATTTGTTGTTCATTTTAATAATTATAATTTATATGTTTATATTTGTAACTTAAAAAAAAAGTGTAAATTAATTTTTACGGTGCTCGGCCATTTCGCTCTCCAGCTTGTCGATTTGCAACCAAATTTCCGACGCACGTTGCCAGGATGGCGGAGGGTCTGCTTCAACTACGGCTCGCAAAGCAGCTAATTTTCGTCGAATTCTTACTATTTTTCCGCCTCTTCGATGCCTTGGTCTGCTGATTTTTGGTATTGCGGTGAGTTTTGCTTCTTTTTTTCTTTCCTGTCTTCTGCGGTATTCCTCTATCGTTAGAGGTTTAGGTCCTGCACTTATTGGTGTTGCAGTGTATGTCGGAGCTTCAGCTGTTCTGCCTGCAGGTTTATATTCCTCCGTGGGGATATCTTTGTCCTGTATTTTGTTGGGCAGGATCGCCATGTAAGGTTTCAAGGTATTTGTACCAATTAATGGGGGGATTTATAGACTATCCTACCCGTGTTTGCCGGCGCTGATTAACGCCACTGGCAGAAGTTAAAAATAAAAATAGCAGTTGAATGCTATTAAAATAAATTTTAGGAGCAGCTGAATGCTCGAAGGAATAAATAAAACTTAGCCGATTTAAGGCTTGACTAAAGATTAATTTTATTTTCAAAAATTGATTTCTTATATACTAACATAACGGTATTAATACTAATTCTATTCCTTAAAACTAAACAATAACAAAATAATTAACAAATATTCCTTAACTACAAAACTACAAAATTAACTTAATATAATTTACGGTAGTGAATATTAATTATTATTGTTTATTCTTCCAGTATCTTATTAAGTAGTATATTAAGACTTGGTAAATACTCTACAATATGAACTAATATATGGACTAATATATGAAATGTATTATAAAATATGAGCTCATATATGAAAATTTAATTATGAAGGTCTTTATATGTGGATCCATATATAAATATAATATTTTATATATGGAGCCATATAAGAATGTATACATACATGATATCTCACATAAGATCGTTTTTGTAATCAAAAGAGATTGGAATTTTATCACTGCTGAATTGAAAATCCATTAGAAAATACATACGGTATGCAAAGTTTATATGCGTTTAAAAAAAACTTTTTGTTACAAAAAAACCATTCCCCCATTTAATATATAAAATAATCAAAAGGATAATCCAGTCATTAATTTTATAGAAAATAACAAAATTCTCTAGATAAGAAACAAAGTTCATATAACTGTATTGAAAACTATTGTTAGACGGATTATTTTTTCTTTTATAATTAATTGCATTAGTTTTTAATCTGATTTCTTGAGCTAAATGTTATGTACGATGAATGAAATGACTTTTAGTTCGTTTTGAATTATTTGTCCAAACAAATGTTTCATTAAATACAACCTCTCTCTCAAGTCTAAAAAAATTTAATTTTAGTAATTTAATTTATTGTACAGCAGTTCGCTTTTGTGAATCAAGAGTGTATGAATATGAACTTTGCATACTGGGGAGGGAATTTACACATATATGTATGAAAATGTATGAATACATGTAATCATATATGCCCATATACCCTCATTTTTCGGATCCGAACCATATATGGGATATCATATATGCTCCATACATATTTTTTTAGCTGGGTATTTATATATTTTTCTTAATACGCGCTATAAAACTTGCAAATAAAAAAATGGCAGTTTCTTCTTCTTCCCAAAAAAAATGAAAGTTTTGATAACATGTATGACTTTTGCACAGAAAATGTTGCTACTATTTTGTTCCTCAGTATGGTAAAACATAACAAGAAGTTTAAAGTACCAATCAATAACATCACACTCAATGTAAATATGACGTTACGAGAATTTTCAGCATTTTGGTTGAATTTTTTTTAAATTATTTGTAGTTGCTACATGTCGTAAAATATTGATAGTATTTTTGTTCCAAAATCTAAATATGACAAATTTAGCCGAGTCGGACACATTTGCAGAGACAGAACATGAGTAGTGATGGTTTTCTCAATTAACATGTATTGGTAGTATACTGCATGTAGGCAATGTAGCTTCATGGTGACGTCAAAATTACGTCAGGGCCACATGTGCATGTGTATTTTTACATACCGTGTACTGTAGACTTTAGAGTAGAGTGGCAATCATACTATTTAATGAAGATGGTAATACCGCAAAAATAAATATTTAAATAGCAGAACCGTCTTCGCAGCTATTGCGAGTTTTAAGTATAAAGCACTAAACATTTGTGACCATATTCTACCCCGAGGAGTGGAAGGTGCAATTTTTAGGTTTTTGGCATTATGTTCAATTTGGTGCTTTTTAAATTTTGGCGATTTATTTTATTTTGCTGATTTTTTTAGTTTTGGCGATTTTTTTTCATATAGGCAATTTTTTTGGTTTTGGCGATTATTTTTCGGTTTTTGGCGTTTTTTTTAATTTTTGGCGATTTTGTTTCGTTCGTATTTTATTTATATTTTATTTTTTTTTTGTGGCAAATTTTTTAGTTTTGACACTTTTGTTCTCGTTTTGGAGATTTTTTTCGGTTTTTGGCATTTTGTTTAATTTTGGCGATTTTTTTTCGTTCTGGCAATTTTTTTTGATTTTGACAATTTTTTTTTGGTTTTGGCGATTTTTTTAATTTTGGATTTTTGGCGATTTTTTTATTTTTTATTTATTTTATTTTTTTGTATATTTTTGTGGCAATTTTTTAGTTTTGACACTTTTTTCTCGTTTTGGCGATTTTTTTCGGTTTTTGGCGTTTTTTCTAATTTTGCCGATTTTTTTTCGTTGTCAATTTTTTTATTTTAAAAATTTTTTTTCATTTAGGCGATTTTTTTATTTTTTGGCGATTTTTTCATATACCCAGCTAAAAAAATATGTATGGGTCATATATGATATCCCATATATGGTTCGGATCCGAAAAATGAGGGTATATGTGCATATATGATTATATATTTTCATACATTTTCATAAATATGTACAGGGTGGCCCAGAAAGACCGAAGTGGTGTGAATTCCTTATAACTTTTTATTTAAGACATATTTTTTTAATTTTTTGTTTTTTAAATACAGTAAATTTATAGGGAATATTTTTAGATTAGTTATTAAAAATTGTATCCCGCAAGTGGTGGCCATTTTCTGCTTCGCACAAATGTGCTCTTTCCATTTCCATTATTCATAACTTATTTATGAGTGACGAAGCCCATTTCCAATTAAATGGGTTTGTTAACAAGCAAAACTTTAGGATATGGGCTAAGGAAAACACGAGAGTACTTCATCAACGACAATTACACCCAGTTAAGTGTACTGTTTGGTGCGGTGTTTCTTCAGAAAGGATCATTGGTCCATATTTTTTGGAAAATGAAAGAGATGTCGCCATTTCCATCAATGGTGATCGATATCGGGCCATATTGAAAAATTTTGTAAGGCCAGCCGTGGAATACCATCCGCAAATATGGTTCCAACAGGATGGAGCCACAGCGCACACTCCGAGGGCCACAATGGCTATTTTACGCGACATCTTTGGGGAAAGAATAAATTCGCGTAGAAGCAATTTTAATTGGCCTCCGCGTTCCCCGGATTTAACCGCTCCAGACTGTTTCCTTTGGAGTTATTTAAAAGGGAAAGTTTATGTTAATAAGCCTAGGACTATTGAGGAATTAAAAACCAATATTCCAGACGAAATTAACATCATAACACCGGAAGTTTTGCGAAAGGTCATGGAAAATGTGTTGAAAAGAGATCATTTGTGCGAAGCAGAAAATGGCCTCCACTTGCGGGATATCATTTTTAACAACTAATCTAAAAATATTCCCTATAAATTTACTGTATTTAAAAAACAAAAAATTAAAAAAATATGTCTTAAATAAAAAGTTATAAGGAATTTACACCACTTCGGTCTTTCTGGGCCACCCTGTATATGTGTAAATTCACTCCACAGTATGCAAAGTTCATATTCATACACTCTTGATTCACAAAAGCGCACTGCTGTGCAATAAATTAAATTACTAAAATTAAATTTTTTAGACTTGAGAGAAAGGTTGTATTTAATGAAACATTTGTTTGGACAACTAATTCAAAACGAATTAAAGTCATTTCATTCATCAAAAGGTGAATCAATTATTTAAAAAACACTTAAATTATATTCGCACATAACATTTAGCTTAAGAAATCAGATTAAAAACGAATGCAATTAATTATAAAAGAAAAAATAATCCGTCTAACAATAGTTTTCAATACAGTAATATAAACTTTGTTTCTTATCTAGAGAATTTTGTTATTTTCTATAAAATGAATTACTGGATTATCCTATTGATTATTTGATATATTAAATGGGGCCACAATGTATAAAATCATACAAAAATGGTTTTTTTAACAAAAAGTTTTTCTTTTTTAAACGTTGAGGGTACGCATATAAACCTTGCATAGCCTATGTATTTTCTAATGGATTTCCAATTCAGCAGTGATAAAATTCCAATTGCAAAAACGATCTTAAGTGAGATATCATGTAAGCATACATTCTTATATGGCTCCATATATAAAATCTTATATTTATATATGGATTCACATATGAAGAGCTTCATAATTAAATTTTCATATATGAGCTCATATGTTATAATACATTTCATATATTAGTCCATATATTAGTTCATATATAATAGTTTTGCCATGTATAATCCCATATATTTCCATACATGAATTCATACATATTCATATATAGTTATATACATTCTTATATTAAAAATATATGGACCATATATAATTTTTTTAGCTGGGTAGGCAATTTTTTCGGTTTTTGGTGCTTTTATTTCTTTTTGGTAATTTTTTAGTTTTGGCACTTTTTTCTCGTTTTGGCGAATTTTTTCGGTTTTTGGCGTTTTTTTAATTTTGGGGATTTTTTTTAATTTAAGCGATTTTTTTAATTTCCAGCGATTTTTTTTCATATAGGCAATTTTTTTTTTGATTTGGTAATTTTCTTCGGTTTTTGGTGTTTTTCTTTAATTTTGGCGATTTATTTTCGTTTAGGCGATTTTTTTGATTTTGGCGATTTTTTTCATTTGGGCGATTTTTTTTTAATTTTTAGCGATTTTTGGCGCTTCTATTTCTTTTTGGCAATTTATTTAGTTTTGACACTTTTTCTAGTTTTGGCGATTTTTTTTGGTTTTTGGCGCTTTTTAACTTTGGAGACTTATTTTCGTTTTGGCGATCTTTTTTAATTTAAGCGATTTTTTTAATTTCTTGCGATTTTTTTTCATATAGGCAATTTTTTTTTGGTGTGGTGATTTTTTTCGCTTTTTGGCGTTTTTCTTTAATTTTGGCGATTTTTTTCATTTGTGCGATTTTTTTTAATTTTTGGCGATTTTTGTTTATATAAGCATTTTTTTTTGTTTTGGCGATTTTTGCGGGTTTTTGTCATTGTGGGAATTTTTTTTTGTTTTGACACTTTTCTCGTTTTGGCGATTTTTTCGGTTTTTGGCGTTATAATGGGTGTTTTTTATTGAGGTATAGAACTTTAAGTTGGCATCACTTTTTGAACTGGCGGCCATTTTGTCAGCTGTCAAGTGATTAATATTTAGTTTGGTTTGCCATTTCATCATGAACAGGTTGACAAAAGAACAACGCTTGCAAATCGTGCAAATTTATTTCGAAAATAATGGTTCAGTTCGCGAAGTTTACCGCAAGCTCCGTCCATTTTATGGTCGACATAATCGTCCATCAGAGCAATTAATTCGGTTAACCATGGATCGTTTTCGCACTACGTTTACTCTATGTGATAACACGCATCCCCAAGAAACAATTGCCGCTGTAGAGCAAAGTGTTGAAGAGGACCCGAATGAATCAATTCGCCACCGTGCACAGCAATTGGAGCTTTGTCCATCAACTTTATGGAAGATTTTGCGCAAAGATCTTGGCTTGCGACCTTACAAGATCCAGCTTGTGCAAGAATTAAAGCCGCGAGACCATGCAATGCGTCGTGATTTTGGTGTATGGGCCGAAAATGAGATTGATCTCGATGCTGATTTTCATCGCAAAATTTTGATCAGTGATGAGGCTCATTTTTGGTTGAATGGCTACGTCAACAAGCAAAATTGCCGCATTTCGAGTGAAGAGAAGCCATATGAGACCCTTGAGACGCCATTACATCCACAAAAACTGACTGTTTGGTGTGCTCTATGGGCTGGTGGAGTCATTGGGCCATACTTCATCCGAAATAATGCTGGAGAGTCAGTTACCGTTAATGGAGACCGGTATAGAGCCATGATAACCAACTATTTTGTTCCCGAATTGGATGGCATGAATGTGGATGAGTTGTGGTTCCAACAAGACGGCGCTACATGCCACACAGCGCACGTCACAATCGATTTATTGAAGGAAACATTCGATGAGCGCATAATTTCGCGGAATGGACCTGTCAATTGGCCACCAAGATCGTGTGATTTGACACCATTGGATTATTTTCTTTGGGGATATGTGAAGTCGCTCGTCTACACCAACAAACCAGAAACGTTAGGGACTTGGAAGCCAACATTCGTGGCGTTATTGCCAACATACGGCCCCATATGCTCGAAAAAGTGGTTGAAAATTGGACCTGTAGAATTGGCTTTATTCGAGCCAGCCGCGGCGGCCACATGCCCGAAATCATATTTAAACATTAATGGCATAAAATTATCCTTCCAATAAAGCCAAATTGATGGACATTAAAACGATTTTCTTGTGTTTTATTTCAATTCGAAGTTCTATACCTCTAAAAAAACACCCTGTATTAATTTTGGAGATTTTTTTCATATAAGCGATTCTTTTAATTTTTGGCGATTTTTTTTCATATAGGCAATTTTTTTTTGTTTTGGCGATTTTTTTTTTTTGGTTTTTGTAATTGTTTTATTTTGGCGTTTTATTTTCGTTTTGACAATTTTTTTTTATTTTGGTGATTTTTTTCGTTTTGGCGATTTTTTTTTATTTTGGCGATTTTTTTTTTCATTTAGGCGATTTTTTTTAATTTTTGGCAATTTTTTTTCATATAGGCAATTTTTTTTTTGTTTTGGCGGTTTTTGGCGTTTTTTTTTTAATTTTGGCGATTTATTTTCGTTTTGGCCATTGTTTTTTATTTTGGCGATTTTTTTTCGTTTTGGCGACTTTTTTTAACTTTTTGGCGATTTTATAATTTTCGGATTTTTTAGTTTGACCGTTTTTCAAAATTTCAAGAGTTTAACTCTTACAGTTTCCAAGATATAGCAATTTGTCAAAATTACATAGTCAAAATATCATTAACTGATGGACCACCCTTTAATTTAAATTTTTTTAACTTTAGTGTTAATTGTTGTAGCCTATATAAAGATACACTAATTTTACAAATTTCAAGTGTCAATATACATATGTACATACGTACATACAATTGTATGTATATTACATGGGATTTTAAAAGTTTCCGTCGCTCATTTTGGAACACCCTTAAATTTTTAGCCGTCCCTGAGAAAGTAGCCTTCTTCCTAAAACATGAACTATGTTTAATTATTAGAAAAAAAGTTAAATTTTTCCAACCCTGGAAACGTTTTTTTAATTTGTTAAACTTAAATTTTTTTTCTAATTATAAATACCAATTTTATTCATACCGAAGTATAA
Organism: Tachina fera; assembly: GCA_905220375.1. Classification (NCBI taxonomy): domain Eukaryota; kingdom Metazoa; phylum Arthropoda; class Insecta; order Diptera; family Tachinidae; genus Tachina; species Tachina fera. The sequence continues at coordinate 48,495,677 of LR999967.1, forward strand.
AATAAGTTAATTTAATAAAAAAGTAATAAAAACTTGTTTTCGGTAGTTATTTTCTATGGGAAAATTGAGTTTGAGTTTTCCAGCTCTGAAACCGTCTGCTCGATTTTGCTGATTTTCAATAGCAAAATTTTTCGGAAAATTTCTGACACACCAGTCAAAGAACGGAGTCTCTAGCTCTTCTGGGAGCTTGGGAAAACCGATTTCACGTACAGACAGACGGACAGACGGACATCGCTTGTTCGTCTTCCCTATGCATAAGAATCCAGAATATATATACTTTATGTGTCGCTTATTAATATTGTAGAAATTACAAACGGAATGACAAACCTATATATACCCTTTTACCATTTTTTGGTAAAGGGTATAATTATAAAATATTGATAAAAAAAATTTTAAACGCAATTTTTATTAAAAACACTTTACAAATTTAGTGTTATATTAGTTTTATTATTTTTATACCCTTTACCAAAAAATGGTAAAAGGGTATATATAGGTTTGTCATTCCGTTTGTAATTTCTACAATATTAATAAGAGACACATAAAATATATATATTCTGAATCCTTACGCATAGGGAAGACGAACAACCGATGTCCGTCTGTCTGCACGTGAAATCGGTTGTCCCAAGCAGACGGTTTCAGAGCTGGAAACCGAAAACTCTATTTTCCCATAGAAAATAACTACCGAAAACAAGTTTTTATTACTTTTTTATTAAATTAACTTATTTTATACTTCGGTATGAATAAAATTGGTATTTATAATTTAAAAAAAAATTTTAAAATTTAACAAATTAAAAAAACGTTTCCAGGGTTGGAAACCTTTAACTTTTTTCCTAATAATTAAACATATTTCATGTTTTAGAAAGAAGGCTATTTTCTCAGGAACAGTAAAAGCTACGGGTCTGAAATTTGGACAGTGTATGTAGATCTTTGGTCGCTACAACAACAAATATATAAAAGCTAAAAACTAAAGGGTGTTCCAAAAGGAGTGACGAAAACTTTTAAAATCCGATGTAATATACATACAATTGTATGTACATATGTATATTGACACTTCAAATTTGTAAAATTAGTGCATTTTTATATAGGCTACAACAATTAACACTAAAACTTTAAAAAAATTAAATTAAAGGGTGGTCCATCAGTTAATGAAATTTTGACTATGTAATTTTGACAAATTGCTATATCTTGGAAACTGTAAAAGTTAAACTCTTGAAATTTTCAATAACGGTCAAACTAAAAAATCCGAAAATTATAAAATCGCCAAAAATTTAAAAAAATCGCCAAAACGAAAAATTCGCCAATATGAAAAAAAAACGCTAAAAAAACGCCAAAACCCGAAAAAAATCGACAAAACGAGAAAAACGTGTCAAAACTAAAAATAAATTTCCACAATGACAAAAAAACGCCAAAAACCGCAAAAATCGCCAAAACAAACAAAAAATGCTTATATAAACAAAAATCGCCAAAAATTTAAAAAAAATCGCCTAAATGAAAAAATAAATCGCCAAAATCAAAAAAAATCGCCAAAACGAAAATAAATCGCCAAAATTAAAAAAACGCCAAACACCGAAAAAAATCGCCAAAACGAGAAAAAAGTGTAAAACAAACAAAAATTCCCACAATGACAAAAATTGACAAAAATCGCCAAAACAAAAAAAAAATTCTTATATGAACAAAAATCGACAAAAATTAAAAAAAAATCGCCTAAATCAAATAAAAATCGCAATAATCAAAAACACCCAAAAAATTCGCCAAAACGAGAAAAAAGTGTCAAAACAAACAAAAATTCCCACAATGACGAAAATTCGCAAAAATCGCCAAAACAAACAAAAATCCTTATATGAACAAAAATCGCCAAAAATTAAAAAAAATCGCCTAAATCAAATAAAAAGAAATTGCAAGATTGCAAGATACACAGGCAAATACTTAACAAAACTCGAGTCACATCCTAATCCGCTTGCTCGTAATATTTTGAATTTTAATGGTCACATCCGCCTAAAAAAGAGGGACACAAGGGCTCTTATACTCAACACTCTAGATGGGAATGCTTGAAAATACATTTAATTTTCCTTTTTGATTATCACTACTTTGTATTATTTAAATTATCACTAAGTTTTGGCAGACACTGGTCGGGCTAAATAATTATATTTTAGCTTTAAGATTTGATCACTTATTGTTAGTTCATTTTTGAAGATACAATAAATAAATATATGTATTAAAAAAAAAAAAAATCAAATAAAAATCGCAATAATCAAAAAAATCGCCAAAACGAAAATAAATCGCCAAAATTAAAAAAACACCAAAAACCGGAATAAATCGCCAAAACGAGAAAAAAGTGTCAAACTAAATAAATTGCCAAAAAGAAATAAAAACGCCAAAAACCTAAGAAATAGCCAAAACAAAAATAAATTGCCGATATGAAAAAAATCGCCAAAAAATAAAAAATCGTCTAAAGAAAAAAATTGTCAAAATCAAAAAAAAATTGCCTATATGAAAAAAATCGCAAAAATTAAAAAAATCGCTTAAATAAAAAAAAATCGTCAAAATCAAAAAAAAAAACGGCCAAAACGAAAAAAAATCGCCAAAATTAAAAAAACACCAAAAACCGGAATAAATCGCCAAAACGAGAAAAAAGTGTCAAACTAAATAAATTGCCAAAAAGAAATAAAAACGCCAAAAACCTAAGAAATAGCCAAAACAAAAATAAATTGCCGATATGAAAAAAATCGCCAAAAAATAAAAAATCGCCTAAAGAAAAAAATTTTCAAAATCAAAAAAATTGCCAGAAGGAAAAAAATCGCCAAAATTAAAAAAAACGCCAAGAACCGAAAAAATTCGCCAAAACGAGAAAAAAAGTGTCAAAACTAAAAAAATTGCCACAAAAAAAAAATAAATATATAAAAAATAAAAAAATCGCCTAAGTGAAAAAAAATCGTCAAAATCAAAAAAATCGCCAGAACGAAAAAATCGCCAAAATTAAAAAAAACGCCAAAAACCGAAAAAATCGCCAAAACCAAAAAAATTGCCTATATGAAAAAAAATTGGCCAAAACTAAAAAAATCAGCAAAATAAAATTAATCGCCAAAATTTATAAAGCACCAAATAATGCCAAAAACCTAAAAATTGCTCTAGAGAAAATAGTACACATTTTTCACAAAATTAATATGTACCTACATATCTCTGTGCTTATGTATGTATCTCTATACTACATAAACGCACTTTGGTAAAGGGTATATAAGATTCGGCACAGCCGAATATAGCACTCTTACTTGTTTTTTTTTTAATTTAGTTTAGTAATGGTCTATGGAAATATGTAAAAATATCGATTTCGAAAAATTAAGAGTTGGGGCCTTTTCGTATTAAGTTAACGATATACTTCCTTCGCTTTAGTTTTAAGAACCTTTTCAACTAGTTATGTATTTGGAAATCTAGATTTTGAAAGTTCATCAGTACAGAATCCACCTTTAATAGAATTACCAAGATAATCTTCTAATATGTATGTTGCAGGATTTGTATTTTGAACTCTGGTAATTGTGAATATTTCTTTGGTCCAATGTGCAGTATAACCTTTTTCAAATATATGCTTATATTAGCATTTGCGAACATGATCTCCTACATTAAATTTCGACATTTTATACATTTTCAAATGACTGTATACTGTATTTAGCAGCTTTTGCTCATTTGTTGAGTTGACTTTAATAGGAGACATTTTAATTGTGCGATGACATTTTTTATTGTATGCATTAACTAAATCTCCGTATATATCTATCCACTTATATGAACCATTATAGGTAAATTCTTTCCACATCATGTTCTATTAACGTTCATATATTGATGCTTTCATACTGCTTTATGTTGAGTAGTTATCAATGTTGTATTTATGCATTAATTTTTCAAAATTTTTTTTGAAAAACTCTTTACCATCATCTGTTTGTAATTTTTTTTGGTACTCGCCCCAAATTCCAAAATATTTTCAATTGCCTTGGCTGTTTCGAGTGCAGTTTTTGTTTTTAGCGGTACTGCGCATGCACATTTTGAAAATGTGTCGATTAAAGTCAACAAAAATCGATAATTTTTATTTTCTTAAGAATAGTTCCCCATTTAAACTAAATCAGCTTGCCATAGATCATCTATTCCTTTCATTACAACTCTGCGATGCACAAAATGTTTTCGTACTTGCCTATGGAGTTCGTTTACTAAATTTTTTTTGAAGATAATAAGTTGTTTTTAGAGATTTTTTGGAGAGTGTTGTGATCTACATGAAGGACTTTCAGCTATTGATACAAACATGTAATTTGTCAATCTATAAATTTTCTCAATAAGCTGTTTAGTTTGTTCTTCAAAGGATGTTTTGATTTTATCATTTTCTTCTATTTCTAATTTTATTTCACGTTGTAGTTCTTCGATTTGCTTTTAAAGATCTTCTCGAATTACAGTATTGTCTGCCTTAAAGTATGTTAATAATTTTTCTTCTAGTTTTTCGATTTGAGTTTGCAGAAACAATTTATTGATAACATCGTTTTCCTTCAGAACTTTTGCAACATTTTTGATCCTTTAGTTCTGGACATCAATTTTTTGTTCGTATCCACAAAGAAGCCCAGCAATTAAGATGAATTTTTCAAGGAAATTATGATGCTGGTATCGCTTAATAATATCCAAATTTATCAACAGACATGCCTTATATACTTTATTAAAGTTAGTGTATTATATTCGCTTCACGTAGCTCTTTGATAATTGATACAATCTCGTTATTGTGATTAGTATGACCTGCAGCTTGTGATGCGAGCAATAGTCCAAGTTGATCTACTAACTCATTAAGATCGTTCCAGTATATATAGTTGGGCTTATGGGTGTTAAATTCCATAATTTTATCACCTAAATAGCTAATAGATTTTGGCTTAGGAACTGTTTATTTGGGTAAATTCTTCTGGTTTTTCCCGTCAATAAATTTCTTAATAATATGTTAATATTTATTTCCTCTAGTATCCTTAATTTGACCATCAGGTTTAATGTCTCTTCTATATGCATTAAAAGTAATTAAAACCTTTTTTTATAGATTTTGAGTTAAAATTTATTATAATTTTTTGGTATTTTATGAAACAATAGAGAAATTAGCCCTGGTGTTAGAGCCCATATTTGACCAACAACTTGTATTTTATCTTCATTAAGTTTGAGCTTAGTATTATCAAATTTCCATTCATTATTGAAATCTTTATGTGGACCATAGTTTGTATCTAGTTTATTTCTTCCTTCCAAGACTGATAAGCAGTATAAGTATCTTCTGTGTTGGAAGTCTGTGAGTAAAAATCATCATCATCATTGTCATTATCATTTACAGTATTAGCATCATTTAATGAGATGGTATTATCAAATATTGTTCCTTCTGCTAGTTTCTTTGGTGTACTTGTCTCTTTCTTGACTGATGTTTTTCAGGCTTAAGACTTGTATTATTTTCAACTTTTGCCTTCATTTGACTTTCTTCTTTCATAGGAATTCTTTTAATTTTTTTAGAACTATTTATGAATTCTTTGAGTGGTTCTGTTATAGGTTAACATGTCTCTTAGTTGTTCACGTATATCTATTTCACCAGTTTTTATACTACGAAGCTTTTTCTTCAAGACATTTCTTGTCAACACCAATTGTTTTAAAATTTTCTCATCCATGTTTAATAATAGTAAATAACAGGTATCAGCTATTAGATCAGGTATTAGCTTTTTAGGAGCTGGTCTGGTTTTTAGATCAGCTTTTTAGGACCTGGTCTTGTTTTCAGATCAGCTTTTCAGAACCTGGTCTGGTTTTCAGATCAGCTTTTCAGGACCTGGTCTGGTTTTCAGATCAGCTTTTCAGGACCTGATCTGGTTTTCAGATTAGCTTTTCAGGACCTGGTCTGGTTTTCTTTAATGTAATTGGGAATTTTGAATTAGAAATTTATTCAGCTCACTCTCAACGATTAGGTTTTCTTCACCTTCTCTACTTAAGCAATATGATCCGCTCGAGAGATCTTTAATATCATCATCTGTTAAAGTATTATATCGCTTAGGTAGGAACATTATGTGTTTGTTAATTTAAATTTTTAGTGTTGGTCCATATTTTGTTGTTACACGTATCACATTTTCAATAGAAAATAACAGAAAATTTTATGTACCCAGCTAAAAAAATATGTATGGAGCATATATGATATCCCATATATGGTTCGGATCCGAAAAATGAGGGTATATGGGCATATATGATTATATATATTCATACATTTTCATACATGTATGTGCAAAATTCATACTCATATACTATTGATTCACAAGAGCGCACTGCTGGGCAATAAATTAAATTACTAAAATTAAATTTTTTTAGACTTGAGAGTGTGGTTGTATTTAATGAAGCATTTGCTTGGACAAATAATTCAAAACGAACTAAAAGTCATTTCATTCATCAAAAGGTGAATCAATTATTTAAAAAATCACATAAATAATATTCGTACATAACATTTAGCTTAAGAAATCAGATTAAAAACTAATGCAATTAATTATAAAAGAAAAAATAATCCGTCTAATAATAGTTTTCAATACTATTAATGTGTACTGAACTTTGTTTCTTATCTAGAGAATTTTATTATTTGCTAAAAAATTAATGACTGGATTATCCTTTTGATTATTTGATATATAAAATGAGGCCACAATGTATAAAAAGAATGGTTTTCTTTTAACAAAAAGTTTTTCTTTCTTAAACGTTGAGGATACGCATATAAACTTTGCATACCGTATGTATTTTCTAATGGATTTTTAATTCAGCAGTGATAAAATTCCAAGCTTTTTTTGATTGCAAAAACGATCTTACGTTAGATATCATGTGTGCATACATTCTTATATGGCTCCATATATAAAATGTTATATTTATATATGGATCCACATATGAAGAGCTTCATAATTAAATTTTCATATGTGAGCTCATATGTTATAATACATTTCTTATATTAGTCCATATATTAGTTTATATAAAATAGTTTTGTCTTGTATAATCCCATATATTTCCATACATGAATTCATACATATTCATATATAGTTATATGCGTTCATATGTTAAAAATATATGGACCATATATAATTTTTTTAGCTGGGTAGGGAAAAATATAAGGACTTATCCGATTATCCAAGTTTTTTCTCCTTATGAAAATATCTAATGAAATTTCATAATATTGTGAAATTCAATTTCTCTTGTAGAGGACCTTTCAAAGAAAACAAAACTGTGCATGCTTAGGCGATATGAAAACACGATTTAACAAAAATTTTTTGATCCAACGAAGTAAAGCCAATAAAGAAAAAAAAACCATTCACATATTTAATTCTTTTTTCAATATTTTATTTAAAATTTTTTCTTAAAAGTTCTTATACATGTGTTCATTACTATTTGTTTTATTTTTCTTAATACCTAAGATTTTATTTACAATTATTTTTCTTAATAACTAAGATTTTATATACAAAAATTTTTCTAAATAAGTAAGATTTTATTTACAATAATTTTATTTAATAACTAAGATTTTATATACAATTTAAAAATTAATTAATTTTAAAAATTTTCTTGCATTCTTGCAATCTCATCTAGCCAAATGACAAATCGTATTCGGGGTTAGTTTTCTTAATACGAAAATGATACCATGCATATTATAAAACTTTATTATTTTTAGTTTTAAATAAAAAGAATTTATTTTTTGTTATTTGATTTCCTGAGCTCAGCTAGGAGTTCTAGGAACGTTGTTTAATAATTATTTCTAAAACTAAATTACATCTGCTTATATATCGTCACTGTTTTAACTAACCGACTTAACTGATATATTTTTGAAAAATAAGTTCAGTCCACTACTAAACTTTATGAGTCATAATAGAACTTTTCTACCACTTTTATTACCGTAAACATTACTGTTGAACCTATAAAAGTAAAACTATTTCAGACGTTTCCATAAAAATGCATGTAGAAAACAATCATTAAAGCTGAACTCCTGTAAAATTTTACAAATGTAAGATAGGTCAGCGAGGATATGTACTAACTATGAGAATAATGCTTAACCTATCTTAACATAAGAGGCAAAAGAAAAGGTATATGCATACTAGCAAAAATTTTGCTTTCAGTTTCCCACGGTAGACGTGCGGCGCGTGTCGCATAAGAAATTTAGAAAACATTGATTTTGTATTATTTATATTTATATAAATAACCATATGTGGTTATCAAATATGATTTATTCAGGTGCTTTATGCTGCGGCCTTTGATCAGACTTGTGAGTGTCAAATGGCTGTTATACAAAATACATATTTACGTTGCAGTCTGCCAAAGCATTTATCTCACACTTCATGCAGTGGTATTTGCCCGAATGCATAAGTGTCAAATGTTCAGTACACAAAAATAATTTCTTAATTTATATTTTAGCTTTAAGATTTGATCACTTATTGTTAGTTCATATTTGAAGATACAATAAATAAATATATGTATTAAAAAAAAAAAAAAAAAAAAAAAATGCAATTGGATGTTATGTACTTTGCGGTCAAGTTAACTTTAAATGTTTACTATACAGTGTTGGTCGGCGTGATAGTTAAAACAAGCTACAGCTCTATTTCTAAACTAATTTTGTTTCTTTGGCATAGTCATCCATGTTATCTAGTGGTGCCACTTTACCTACTGTTAATTAACTCGTTTGTTTATTAGATGCTTGTTTTAATCTCAGCACATAAACTGGATTAAAGTGTTAAAGTGTTAAGGTTTATTCAACAACAAACAGTACTTGAACCGAGTTGTTTGAAGAAATGATTTGATGTAGACTCTTTAATGTTCAATAACAAAAAGGTTTTCTTTATTTAAATTTTTCTTCATTTTATACACAAATATTGATTACTATTAATTTAATATAAAATGTTATTTACTGTTAATTTTACATACTTAGCATTTATGGTATTATGTATCATATTTTAAGTTCATTGGCTGTGTGACCAATGAACATGAAGGCGAACAAAATACTTAGCATGCAATTTAATGTCTAAAAGGTGATCGTACTACAAAAAACAAACAAATTAACAAAAAATGCATAATAGACAAGAGTGACTTACAAACAGACTATATAATTGTAATAAAATACTTAAGAGTGCAACGAAACTAAAAATGCATAATAAGCAAGAGTTAATCAGAATTATAAAGACAAAAGAATAAAACCAAAATAATAAATTTATAAATAAAAAACTATGTTAATTATAAACATGCTCCCCCGTTGAGCGCAGCTCAAAATCGGTGTTGAATCGCGGTTTGTTGAAGATGCTGGACTGACATTTCTTATCTTCTTGAGTTGAAGTGCTGGGTAAACATCTTTTGGTTTAAATATGGACTGTGAAATCTGGTGTGGGTTGCAAATTACGAGGAGCTGGAGTTGGTGTGACGTTGGTATTCCTTTTAATGATAAGATAAACAATGATGACACCAGTAATGAATAAGGTGGAGTAGCCGATCGTTATGTGGTGGTAGTTTTGGGCTTCAATTTGGTTTGGAAGCTGGAAAATATTTTGTTCTGCTAATGAGGTTTGTAGTTCTGTTAAGTTTTGTATTTGTGAGATGTACTCGCTTTCATGTATTTCATGTAGAAGGGGTATGACAAGTTCTGTATGTGCTTCATCCGAGATCTCCCAAAACTTGGTGTATGATGTTTTTATTGAGCTAGATATTTTCTGCCGCGCTTATGTGGTTGTGGAATTGTATTGGAGCACGCATTCTGGTTCTAAACCAAGTAAGCCTGATCCTGTGAGAGTTAAATGCGTGGTCTCTTTTCTGCATACAATACTTGCATGAGATGAAGACGGTGTTGCATAGATCCATTTGTTCTGAAGTCGTAGTGGAATCCAAGCAGAATTTGCTGTTAACTGCTGTAATGTACAGTCAGATTTTGTTTTGTTTATAAATAAATTGAATTCGCAAGCACATGCTGCTGCACCTGGCCTGTATTGAATCTGACCCTTTGAACATATATATATTTCTTCTTTGAGGCTAATGCATACGTCGAGTTCTGAGTTACTTATGGTGAAATATGTGGCTTGAACCTTATTGATTCCCAAGAGCGGAGAACATGGTTTTATTGATACCGGCGTGTTGTTAGTCCACCTTGGGATTGGTATGAGATTGAAGAGATCGAACGGTTCACTCTCAATCAGTGGTAAAGTAACACTAAAAATTGCTGTGGTCTTTGCGAGTCCTCCTGTAACCTTCATGAGTTTGTATAATTGTAATAAATCTTCTCCTTTTGCAGGTAACTGAAGTGATTCGGGCAGATGAAGTGATATTTTGTCTATTTCATGTTGCAGTTGTATCGGAGTAAGTAATGACGGGCTTATAATGCCATGATGTGTATTTGTTAGGATATCAACAATTAAGGATTGAGTTTGGTCTAAAGTGGCTGCCATGATTGTGAGTTGTATGCATAATGACGAAAAAATACGATAGGTTCTGTCTTCTTCACCGTAGCTATTTATCCTATTGTATATTTCTGCTATCTGGGCATCCATTTTATCAAACTTTTTCTTTACCGCTTCTTGATCCAATTTAATTATGTTAATGGTAGAATCTATAATTGATGTTTGATTCTTTAATAGATTGAGTAAGTGGGCTTCATTTTGGTTAACTTGCGCTATTGTGTGTTCCATTGTTTTTGCATATTCGGAGTCTAGCACTCCAAATAATGTATGCGCAATATTTCCCACAAGATCGATTGCAGCTCTTTTATGTCCTTTCCCGGAAAGTAATGTGCTGTCCATGAGTAGCCTAGCCTCAGCATGTTCAAAATAATTGACTAGGTTTCTGCATGTTGCCTTTTGTTGAATTTTTTGCACAAATGACTAAGTGCCTTGGTTCCATTTGAGAATAGCGCTAGTTCAGACCAGAACCCCTCCAAATCATAATAAATTAAAAATTGCCATTCTGTGGGTGAAATAAATGCTTTTGCGATTCCCTCATAATAAATTCCAGGTTGTGTTCCAAATTGTTCATTGTAGATATTTATTCCTAATACCAGTGGTAACCGTATCATAGTCATTATCATCAAGGGAATATTTGAATTGATTGAAGTGCGTCTCCTTTTCGTAGGCATTTCAGATTCATTATCGTTTGCTTCAATTGCTTGGTATTGTACAGATATTTCGTTATCGTCTTCAGTATTTATTGGTAACGGTGATAAACGTTTAATATGCCTTCTGAAGTTGCCTGTTAATGTTTTAACATCAGCTACTCGGACGAGACGGTCATCTTCTTGATGTATCTTTATAATTCTACCTAATGGCCATTGTTGTCTTCTTTGATTATTACCATATCCCCGGTTTTAATATTGTTTGCTTGAGTTTTCCATTTATGTCGATATTGTAGTTCATTCAAATATTCCGTCGACCATCGTCTCCAAAATTCATTTTTGAGATGAGTTACTAGTTCCCACCTGGTCAATAAGTTGCCTCGTTCTTGGGTGCAATTTACGTCAACTTGAGCATTGAGGGGTTCCCCAATAAGGAAGTGGCCCGGAGTTAATGCTGCTAAGTCATTGGGGTTTTCTGACATTGGGCTTATTGGTCTTGAATTGAGAATTCCTTCAATTTCAATGATTACCGTGTCAAGTTCTTCATACGTGAGCGATGCTGTTGACACACTTCTGACGAGAAGATGTTTTGCTGACTTGACCGCAGCTTCCCACAAGCCACCGAAATGTGATGCTCTTGGGGGTATAAAATGAAATGTTATCCATCTTGATGTACATTCTCGGTTAATTATTTCTTGAGCTGAGCCAGAATGGATAGTTTCTGATAGTGCTGTTAATTGATTATTTGCTCCTAAAAAATTGGTAGCGTTGTCACAATAGAGGTTTTGGCATTGAGATTGCTTACTTACAATCTTTTTAGTGATCCTATAAACGATTCGGTGGTAAGATCGCTCACTAATTCCAGGTGTACTGCCTTGGTAACAAAACAGCAAAACACTGCGATGTAAACCTTTTGAGGCCTTTTCCCTCTGACTTTATAATGGACATAAAATGGTCCGCAAAAATCAACTCCAGCGTTGATGAATGGTCGAGCTGGTGTGACACGCGCTGCTGGTAAGTTGCCCATAATCTGATTGAGCAGCCTTGGCTTGGACTTGGAGCATCATATACAATATTGTACAGTAGATCTTGCTGCGGATTTTCCCTTGATTGGCCAATATCTTTGTCTAATATATGACAGGAGTGCTTGTGGACCGCAATGACTGTTTTGTTCATGCACCATTTGCATGAGTAGCTTTGCGATTGGGTCATTGTAGGGAAGCAGCATCGGATGTTTGACGTCATATGAAAGGGAAGATGTGCTTAATCGTCCTCCCACTCTAATTATACCATTTGAATCCCAGAATGGGGTAAGGTAGCTGAAAGGACTTGCCTTACTAACTACATTACTTCTTTTTAAATGTTTTAAGTCGTCTTCGAAATCTGACTGCATTGCTCGTACAATAACTACAAGGGCTTGTTCGAGTTCCATTACTGTCAAGGCGAGTTCTGGACGTGTGTTTATTTTTCTTGTCTTGTTAATAAATCGTAGCATATAGGCTACAATTCTTTGCAATGTTCGAAATGATCCCTTGTGATCAACGTTGTAGATTATTGGTGTTGTATTCTCAATTGCTAACACGGTAGCTGTTTTCTTTCGCTCCATGTTACCTTCCAGTATTTCTGTGGCCTTCGAGTATCTTTATGGCCAAACTGCTTCATGCCCATGTAGGAAGATTGGGCCATAGAACCATAAGTTGCATGATGGTAATGCCTTTGGAGACAGACCTCGCGATATGATGTCAGCAGGATTTTCTTTTGAAGTTACATGTCGCCATTGTTCGGCCATTGTTAACTCCTGAATCGCGGCTATTCGATTGGCCACAAACGTTTGATGAGGTGATGACTGAGAGTTAATCCAGGCCAAAACAATCATTGAGTCTGTCCAGAGGAAGGTAGGCTTATCCTCAAGTTTTAAGTCCTCTTTCACTCGAGCCGTTAGTTGAGTACCTAAGCGTGCTGCACAGAGTTCAAGACGGGGAACGCTTTGTTGTTTTAAAGGTGTTATTCGTGCTATTCGTGATTTTGAGCATAGTAGCCTTACTATTATTTGGCCATTTTTTATAATTGACCTTATGTATATTGCTGCCCCATATGCTCTCTCTGAAGCGTCTACAAATGTATGAATTTGCATTTCTGATGCAATCTGCCCTTGGAAGATATGTCTCGAAAACTTGAGGTTGTCTATGTGTGTTAAGTCGTTCCGCAAGTTCATCCATTTTGTATGTAGTTCTGCTGGTAGGGCTTCATCCCATTCAAGTTTTAATTGCCACAATTCCTGAATTAACATTTTTGCCGTGACTACAATTGGAGATACAATTCCCAGCGGGTCGAATAATCGAGCCAAATCTGAGACAACTGTTCATTTAGTAACACGTTTGGTATCACCCAAACATACCTTTATAAAAAACTCATCGACTTTTGGTATCCATGTCAATCCCAGGGTTTTGACTGTTTGATGATTTTCGTTGTTAAAATCAATGTTTACTTCTTCGTTCGTTGAGATGTTTTGGAGTAGTTGGTGATGATTTGCACTCCACTTTTGCAAAGTTAGGCCATGCTGTTTTAACATGTGCTTCAATTCTTGCTGAATGGTGATTGTTGTACTCAAACTATCATCTCCTCCCTTCCCATCATCGACGTAAAAATTATTGAGTAGAAAGTTGGCTCCAAGAGGGTATCGTGCTATATTCTTTTTTGCAATTTTTTCCAGGCATTTAGTTGCTAAATACGGTGCAGCTCGCGTGCTATAGGTTAATGTGTTCAATTGGTAATGATTGCTGCAGTTGGACTCTCTCTCCAAATGATGGTTTGAAATTTCCTGTCTTCCGGATGTATAAGCATATGTCGATACATTTTTTCCACGTCTGTGGTAAACACAAAGCGTGGTATTCAAAAACGGAGTATAATGGAAAAGAGTTCGCTTTGAACGGTTGGCCCAGTGTACATTAAGTCATTTAATGATACACCAGTAGAAGTCTTCGCAGAGGCATCAAAGACTACTCTTAATTTAGTTGTCGAACTTTCAGGCTTGAGTATGCAGTGGTGAGGAATGAAGTAGTTAGGTTTATCTATGGAATTGGTGTCTATTTCGGTCATATGTCCTAACGACTTATACTCTACCATGAATCGTATGTATTGCATTTTAATTTCTGGTGTCTTTGCAAGTCGACGCTCTAAAGCAAGAAACCTGTTGAATGCTATTCCCTGAGACTCCCCTAGTTCCTCGGTATTACTGCAAAATGGCAGTCTCACAACAAATCTTCCATTCTGATCGACTGTATAAGTATTTGCGAAATGATTTTCACAAAGCCTTTCTGAAGTAGAAAGTGTTTTATCTTTTGCTTCCACCTTTTCTAGCTCGCTCCCATAGTTGCGTAATTGTTTCTTCCAGCTTGATTTCCTCCTCAGTACACATTCCACAGGTTGTCGATGATAGCTGAATTTCACCAACCCTTCCTGGAATAACCCATCCCAATACCGTATTTTGCAAAGTCGGCAGCTCCTTGCCCAATTTTATTTGTCCGATTGAAAATAACTGATGATAAAACTCTGCACCTAGAAGCAAATCTATTTTATCAGGACGATTGAATTCCGGGTCTGCAAGTTTGATGTTTTTGGGAATTGGCCAATTGTCAATGTTAATTGTTTGTGACGGTTGTGACGATATTATTTGAGGAAGAACAGCTGCTTCGAGTTGCGTCGGGAAGTTGTTTAGTCTAGAATGTAACGTGATATTGACTCTGTGCCGAACCTTAGTGTTGCTGGCTCCGATTCCATTTATATAGATAGAAGCTGGTTTTGCTGAAAGTCCTAAGCGACTATTTGCTCACTGACGAAATTAAGTTGAGATCTGGAGTCAAGAATTGCTCGGCATTGTATTTCTTTTCCGTTTGCCTTGACCATGATTAATGCTGTGCTAAGAAGCACGTAATTGCTTGAACTTGAATTTTTAGCTGTGGTTAATGTGGCAGCTTCTTGTGCATTAAGAGTTAAGCTTCCTTTAGATGTCTGGTTCTTTGAAGCCGTGTTGCTTCTGGTTTGTTCTGAGGTTTTTAGGTGAAGAAGTGTGTTGTGTTTTTCGTTACACTTCATGCAGCTTCTAGAAATGCAATTCTATACGTTATGGCCTGTTTTTAAGCAATTGAAACAATATTTTTTCTTTTGAACGAGTTGAAGCCAAGCTACCGGTGATGATTGAAGGAAAATCTTGCAAGCAAATAAGGGGTGTTTACCGTTTCTGCACATGACACAGGAATCGTCTTGAGTTACCACTGAAGTGCAAACCTTCGAAATTGGGTGTTTCTTTTTGACCCCCATTGCTTCAATGGACTGGAAGTATTTTTCCAAAAACATCAAAAATTCTTTAACTGTTGGAACTTCTCGTGGTTGTAATAGAGACTGTTCAAAGCGCAATCGTGTGTTTCGATCTATCCTTCTTAGTAATAAGTGCAGCAGAAGCGGATTCCAAGATGATGTATCAATTTGAAGGTTCTGTAGTGCTAAAAGGCACTCTTGAGTCTTGTCATGAAGCTCTTTAAAGTTGTCACTTATTCTATCATCTGCATCTTCGACCAATTCATGAACTAATCTGCTGACTAGTAATCTCTTGTTGTTGTAGCGGTCTATGACCATCGTCCATGCGGCTTCAAAATTTTCTTCTGTTGCAGCAAAATGTTTTATCAAGTTTGCTGCCTCTCCTACTAAGTGTGTTTTTAAGTACCAAATTTTTTGGACTCTTGTTATTGGTTGATTGACAACCAGTGATAAAAATAGATCATGAAATTCCTGCCATTTCATCTGGTTTCCATCAAATTTGGGTATAGTGATTTTCGGAATAGGTACTGTCAATGTGTCTGGATGCCCAATGTTTTGCTCATGATTACTCTGAACTGTGTTGTCTCTAAGTCTTCTGGAGGCTGCTCGGACCTGCCCTTCAAGCTGGATAAACCTCTCCATATTGTATACATTGTGATTTCCTTCATCACATATTTCTGAGATTTTGTAGTGTAGCTCCTCAATGTCTTGCCATAACCTGGTGGCGGCTATGGCATCATCATGACTAACGTCATCTGTTAATAGTTGATTGACCGATGCCATCATGGCTGCCTGTCTTCGCATAAGTTTTACCAGCTCACTAACTGGTGCCGTGGCTTTCTTAGCGAGTTCTACCTGTATTTGATCATCTGTATTCGTGGCTTCAGGCATAGGTAGTTTCATCATTGATTCTTCAAACTCCCTACTGTATTGCTGCACGATATTTCGGATTGATGTGTAATAATCCTTTTGGAAGTAGTCATGGTCGAGTTGAATCTTCTCCAGCTCGCGAATTTGGCTGTCATTGACTTCAAAGGCTGTCCATTCCTCATCCAGTCTTCTTAATTGCTCTTGGAAGTAGCTTGTTGATGTGTTCCTCGATGCTGCATCCTTTTTATAGTTGCGGATGATGGTTTCGATCCGCTGACCAATCTGCTGCTGAGAAGTAACCAGTTCCGTAAATGAGCTCATGCTGAATTATTTTTTCTTGATGAAAAGATGATATTAACCAATCAATAAACTGACGATCACGTCGGGGTCACCAAAATGTTAATTAACTCGTTTGCTTATTAGATGCTTGTTTTAATCTCAGCACATAAACTGGATTAAAGTGTTAAAGTGTTAAAGTTTATTCAACAACAAACAGTACTTGAACCGAGTTGTTTGAAGAAATGATTTGATGTAGACTCTTTAATGTTCAATAATAAAAAGTTTTTCTTTATTTAAATTTTTCTTCATTTTATACACAAATATTGATTACTATTAATTTAATATAAAATGTTATTTACTGTTAATTTTACATACTTAGCATTTATGGTATTATGTATCATATTTTAAGTTCATTGGCTGTGTGACCATGAACATGAGGCGAACAAAATACTTAGCATGCAATTTAATGTCTAAAAGGTGATCGTACTACAAAAAACAAACAAATTAACAAAAAATGCATAAAAGACAAGAGTGACTTACAAACAGACTATATAATTGTAATAAAATACTTAAGAGTGCAACGAAACTAAAAATGCATAATAAGCAAGAGTTAATCAGAATTATAAAGACAAAAGAATAAAACCAAAATAATAAATTTATAAATAAAAAACTATGTTAATTATAAACACCTACATTGAAGATTTGAAAATTGTAAGGAGTTTTTGCAAAGACTAACTCATAAGGACAATAATTATGTTTTGTTGAAGGTGTTGTATAATAGCAATAAGTAAAATATTTTAGCCATTCGTCCCAATCATGTTTGTCTATAGATATATAGGAACGTACATATTTATTGGAAGTTCTATGACTTCTTTCTTTTGTACCTACTGTTTGGTGGTGATGAGCAGTCGATGTTAGTTTTTCAGTTTTAAGTAGATTACATAGTTCTGTCAAACTAGAATTTTTATATTCTGTTCCCATGTCCGAAATGAACGCCTTCATTGGACCATAGTTAAGTATAAAATTTTGAAATATTGCCTTTTCGATTGTTTTAACGCTTTTGTCTCTTATTGGTATAGTAACTAAATATTTATTTAAATCACATATTATTGTGATTGTGTATTCATTTCAAATAATGGTTTTTAGAATGGTCCTATTATGCCTACCACTACCGTATCAAATGGTTTTGTTGGCGTTGGTGTCAAAGTCATTGGATTTTTGTTATGTTTTAAAGTTTTGGCAGTTTGACATTTATGGCATGTTTTTACGTATTTAGATATGTCTTTGGACATATTTTTCCAAAAGTAATATCTTTTTATTTTTTCTAATGTTCTATACCACAATGTCCTCCTTCAAAGGGATCATCGTAATTTTTCAGCATAATTTCAAGAATTGCCTTGGCATTCTTATTATTAATTTGGGTCACCTCATTTAGTAGCGCTACTTTAATTCTATTCAATATTTTATTGCCCATAATCAAGGTTGACAAACGGTATCGTAAAAATACCGATACCGATTCAAATAGCGCTAAAATTAGATACCGGTATCGATACCGAAATCCATTTCGGTTAGAAAATAGCGGTATCCAGGATACCGTTTACGCCTATACCGGTATGTACCGGTATACCGATTCCCACAAAAAATAAAATTTCAAAATTATATTTCAATTAACTTTCTTTTATAAACACGTTGTTGTTCTCCTTTACACATTCTTATGGAGCCCTATTTTTTTTAAACAACCGTAAATTGCGTTAATATCATAATCATCGCTAGTGCGAAATACTAACAAACTTCGTGAGCTGCTTAATGCCTTTAGGAACGAAAAACGCATCTTTAGATATATAAATGTTTTAAATTGATGAAACGAGCAAAGCCATTGTAAGTCACAGTTATGTATATGAAATCGTGAAAGTTACAGATTCACAAACTAATGCAGAGATTTAAAGTTTTGAAGAGAGCTTTTTAATATTTTTACAAAGACTTTTTTCTTTGATTGATATACTATTTACATATGTGCGCTGTCTAAAATATGATGTTTGCGGCCATTAATGCGGCTTAAAGTACCCGATACACAGTGGGGATTTTGTAAAAAAATGTTATGAAATTTTATACGACATTTGAGGAGGTGTCACAGATCTTAAGTATGGAGCAAAGCACCAAAGTGGGCAACCTTGACATAGTGAAAAATTAAAACCGATGCCAAGCTCATGTTTCTGATCAGTTTTTTTTATGCATGTTTTTTTTTTATTTATTGTATCTTCATATATGAACTAACAATAAGTATTCAAATCTTAAATCTAACACATAATTAATAGGCCCGACCAATGCCAGACATAACTAAGTGATAGTTGTAAATAATACATAAGTGGTGATAAGAAAAAAAAAATTTTTTTTCAAGCAACTTCATTCGGAGTGTTTAGTATTAGAGCCCTTGTATCTCTCTTTTTTAAGCGGACGTGTGCCTGAGAAACATCAATAAACACGGCAGAACAATACTTCTTTTCCTCAAATGTTTTTCTGATAAATTGAACCAATCTATGCGTTTGCTCAATGGTGCTATGCTGGCTTCTAAAACCAAATTGATGGTCCGGCATGCACCCATTATCAGTTAAATTGAAGACAATTTTGTCATGAGTAGCTTTTCAAAAAGCTTTGACATTGTTGACAATAAACTTATTGGCCTATATGACTCAGCCTTGGAAAGATCTTTACCTGGCTTTGGAATCATTTAAACCTTGGCAAGCTTCCAGCAGTCTGGATAATACTCCAGTCGTAAAATGGCATTAAAAATGAATAACAGGATTCTAATTACAGTACGAGGTAACTTAATCAGCATCTGGTTACTAATTCCATCCATACCGGGAGCTTTTTTCGGGTTGAGTTCGGCGTCGAGGGGGTAGAGCAACTACACTCGGCAAATCAGCAATACTCGTACATGTATTTGGTGTAAATACGGATTTTAAATGCTCAGCAAATATGTTACCTTTTTCAGTATCGCTTGCCCAACCTCCGGTATATGTGCGCAGAGGTGGCTTAAACTCAACGGGTGTTTAAAACTTTTTAGCAGCGCGCCACAAAGAGTAATTAGATGCTGGTGTGACATCAATGCTTTCCAGATAATTTTTGAAAGATGCAGTTTTTTCAGATGCAAGCAACTCTTGGAGTCGTTTAGTGCACTATTTAAATCTGATTTTGTGTTGAGGTGATCTGTGCTGTTGCCATTCCCTTCTAGCTCTTCTTTTTTCACGTACGAGATGTTCAACGTCTGTAGAATAAATTTTATGGAACACAGTATGCGGATGGGAGGTATTGGCATGTTCAGAAGCTTGTTTAATATTCTCGTTAAGATTTGCAATGTTCGATTCAATATCATTGGGTGTTCTTAGCGTAATATTTTCCGTGCAATGATTACTAAGATATTTTTTGAATCCCAGCCAATTAACACGATTTATCATCTTGACATATGGGTGAGGTAAAGCGCTTCTCAGTGGGCTACAGATTGTAACGATCGTGGGAGAGTGATCAGACGAGAGATCTAGGGAAGCTTCAACGTAAATTAATTCCCTAGAAATACTTTTTATGACGCCGAAATCTATAACATCCAGAATTTTTCGTACGTCAGTAGGCCAGTAAGTAGGCTCCCCACTTGAAATAACATCCAAACCCATTTTTGAAATTGTGTTGAACAAAGGCCTACCTCTAGGCGTAATAAAACGCGAACCCCAGAACGTATGCTTAGCATTGTAGTCGCCAGCTGCTACGAAACAAGGTCCAAGAGATTTGTAGAACTTCTCGTATTGGTCCTCAGAGATTAAAAATCTGGGAGGGGAGTAAATTGAAGATATCACGAAATTTGTACAAAAAATTTCAATGCAGATATTTGTTGCTTGTAGATGTTCTTCACAAATGTTGTCAAGAATATAGTGCTTGAGTTTTGACTTTATTAGAATTGCTGATCCACCGAATGCTCTCCCTCTAGGGTCCTTTGTATCATATAAAGTGTAGCCATTCATTTTAAAGAAGCTTCTAGAAGTCAAAGGAGTCTCAGAGACCAACATTATATCAATATTTTTTTCCGTAAAGAAGTGCTCAAGTTCATTTTTATGTTGGCGAATGCCGTTTGCGTTCCAGAAACATATTTTTAAAGTGTTCATGGCTTGTTAATTAATGCTTGAAGCAGAGTATTCTGCATTCTCAGCATTTCTTGCATCATGTTTGTGTGTGTGTAGATTCAGTATCGTCGGCTTCCAGATGGCTGACTGCACCGAAAATGGAACCTCAAGTGCCCGTAGAGGGAGTCGCAAACGAATCAAATAAGGGAAAGAAGAAAGGAACTTGCTAATGTGTCGAATCGAATAAAAGTCCGATATCTTAGATTTTGGCTTAAGATTTACAATTTTATTTATAATAAAAAATCCAATTACGTTAATTGTAAAGCGCGAAAACTATCAACTGGTGTGTGCAAAAACGAGATGAACAAGTACCGAAGTTATATGTTTTTTACAAATCCGAAGTACTTATAAGAAAAAGGTAGAAAAAACAAAAGTTGATTACTGCAGCACCCTAGAAGTCAAAATCCTCTACGTAGATTTGGCATCACACTATGGATCAGGGATGGGTACCACCCTCTTCAGACATGAACATCCCGGCCGCCTTGCAATACTGCAACCTGTACTCAATTCATTGCGTATCTAGTAGTAAATAAATAAAAGAAAAAAAAGAAAAAATATTCCGAAAACATCCCATAGAATTCAGGAGGTGGGACTTAACGGTTTTATTAATTAATAATTATTTCAATAAAATATAAAAAAAGGAACAAGAAAAAAAAATAATGACAATACTCATAAGCAGTTTATGGTGCACAGGGTCCGGATATCAAATAGCCAAAAATAGAGAATTGAGCCAATGGTTTTCCTAGGGAGCCACCAGAGACACCATTTCTAATTATCTTTGTGTAAACATCACATCCAAGTTTTATCTGGACAGGAGCCGAGACATAAAATTGGGGATCTGCCAATTGAAGACCTGGAAACTCGTCAACAATTCTTCCATCGATTGACCTTGAGGGTGAAACCACTTTAAACTTTCTTTGAACTGTTGCATACGTTTCTACTGTATCGCTATTGTCATGGTTTCCCTGGAGTACAATTAGACATTTCTCAATTTTTCCTACACAGACTGTCTTCGCTCTTAGTCGCCGCACAACGTCATCAGACACCACAGAGTTTTTCAAACCAGGATCGATCACGACTCTCTCAAAAACATGCTTTTGACTGATGACAATTTTTACGATTGCAGTAGGTTTTAATAATACCATCTCCGAAATGTGGTATGTAGGCAGTTCAGCAACAAACTTGTCTCTTTTTCTCCAACAAACTTCCTTACTTCTTTCGGTTGACTTATGATTCCGTGAACGGGCAGGAACCAGGGCTTGAGACGAACGAGGTCTCTCATCCTCCTGACCATCAGACGGACTAGGTCCCCTGGCAGAGTTTTGGGACGAACGAGGTCCTCTACTCGTAGGGTGGGTGGACGAACTAGGTCCCCGTAGGCAGCGCTTTAATTTTTTACTAATCTTCGAGTGCGACCAACTAGGTCTTCTAGTCGATTTGTGTAGAAGCGTGTGATGCATATCACCGCAGCGCTTACACCTTCCCTTACTTTCACAAGTACGCCAGGTATGGTCATGACTTAAGCAACTCGCACAATATTTGTAGATAGAAACGAGCTGCATCCTTTCTTGTACGTCCACTCGCAGGAATTTTTCACAAAAGCGCAAGGGGTGGCTTTCCAAACAAACTCGACAAACCATGGTTTTACCGGAATGTCCTTTAGCATATTTTTTCTTTGACACCATTATGCTATAAACTGAAAAAGAACGAATAAAACAAAAAAAAAACAAACACTAATATGTTGGAAGAAGTACTAACTTCACAACTGGTCTGGTTACTAAGCCACGTGCCGTCTTCAACTTTACAACTCGGACGTGGTTGTCTTTCCCTAAATGAATTTTTACTATTCTACCCATACGCCATTCATTTGTTGGTAGGTTATCCTCGCGAATTACCACTAAATCATTAACTTTGAGGTCTCTTTTCATAAACTTCCACTTGTGTCGTTTGTGCAGCTCTTTCAAGTAGTCATCTTTCCACCTGACACATAATCGTTGGTTCAATGCCTTTACTCGTTGCCAACGATTAAAGATGGACAATGGAGCCTCCATATTATCTACCTCAGGTGGAGATAAAAGTGGACCACCAACCAGAAAATGTCCTGGCGTTAAAACATCTAAACTATCAATATTCTCCGTTAAAGGACATAATGGTCGCGAATTTAGGCAGGATTCGATACGCGCTAACAATGTGGAAAACTCCTCAAAGGTATATTTTAGGTTTCCAGCAATCCTTTTAAAATGATGCTTGAAACTCTTTACGCCCGCTTCCCACATTCCTCCCATATGGGGGGCCCCAGGAGGGTTAAAATGCCAGCAAAGGCCTTGTGGTCCGTACTTCTTGTTTACAGTGGACTCTGTACTGCGGAGAAAGTTACGGTATTCTGACTTTATAGCCTTGGAAGCACCCACAAAGTTTGTACCATTGTCCGAGTGCATCTCTTTCGGGTACCCTCGTCGAGAAATAAATCGCTGAAAGGCCGCTAAAAAGGCTGGGGTCGACAAACTGCTAACAGCTTCTAAATGAATCGCCTTCGTGGCAAAGCATATAAATAAACAAACATAACCCTTTGTGATTAAACAAGCTCTACCAGTGTAGTTTCGTATATCAAAGGGCCCAGTGAAGTCCACACCACTAATGCTAAAAGGGCGAGAAATTATTGTCCTTGAAGTAGGAAGAGCTGCCATAATTTGACTTTGGGTAGCTTTTTTCTGTAAAATACAACTCTTACACCGACCTATAATCGTCTTTATTAAATTTTTGGCATGTGGAATGAAAAATTCTGTTCGCAATACTCGTAACATCATCTGATTTCCGCCGTGCAACGTGATTTTGTGAATGAATTCTACAAATAGAATGGCGAAGCGACAGTGTGGATGTAATACTATGGGGAATTTCTCATTGTATGTCAAGTTTGAAGCATTTGCTAGACGTCCACCCACACGAATTACACCATTTTCATCTAGGAAAGGTGACAAGCTTACTAGCTTTCCCTCTAAGATAGGTTGATCATTGCTCAATTTATAATACTCACTAGCGAAAAAAACTTTCTGAGAGACTATAATAAGCTTTTCTCTCACCGAATGAATTTCGGTTGACGTAACCTCTGAGCCAGAAAAATGTGGCTCTTGCTTTAGGATTAGTTTCCAACCTCTCGTTACTAACGCCAGGATGCGCAGCGCTCTTGAATACGAGGAAAACCGCTCTAGTAAGTCAGTAAATGACTTATAATATACAAAAAATACCTGGGGTTTGCGTTCTTCTTCTCTTGTCCCCAGTTTTTCCATAGACGCAGTCTCCCAATGATCAGCAGAGGAGCACAACCATGAAGGGCCATGCCACCAAAGTTCATTATTACGAAGCTCCTGAGGTCGGACACCCCTACTCAGCAAGTCAGCTGGATTGTCATTTGAGCAAACGTGCCTCCACCTACTCTTGTCAACCTGTTCTGTAATTTTCGACACCCTATTCGCCACGAAAGTTTTCCAAGTATTGGATGGCTTTTGAAGCCATGCTAGAACTATAGTGGAATCGCTCCATGCATAAACCTCTGTTCGATTGTCAATCAATTCAACATACTTCCTAACCGTGCTAATTAATTCTGCCAAAAGATAAGCACCACAGAGTTCTAAACGTGGCAATGAAATAGTTTTCAATGGAGCTACTCTGGATTTTGCTAGCAGCAAGTACGATTGAATATCTCCTTTCTCGTTCTGAATGCGAACGTATACACAAGCGCCATATGCCTTCTCAGAGGCGTCAGAAAAACCATGAATTTGGACCGAGCTATCAAGTGTAAACCCTATCCAGCGAGGAATCGTTACATTATCAATGTCCTTATAATCAGCTACAAATTGATTCCATTTTATCAAACTTTCGGCTGATATAGCTTCATCCCAGTCAGTTTTCTCGCTCCAAATTTGTTGCATCAGCATTTTTGCCACTATAACTATAGGCCCTAGCCAACCAGCCGGGTCAAAAAGCCTAGCAATACTAGCCAAAACCTCCCGCTTAGTAAACTTCCTGTTTTCAAAAATAACAGAAGTGGAAAAGTAGAATTGGTCGGAACGGGCATTCCACCTTATACCTAATGTCTTAGTGGTGCTATCGCCGTCAATTTTTAGAAAATTTTCCTTTAAAAGAAAATCAGCAGGCAAATCCTGCAAAATTCGACTGTCATTTGAGGTCCACTTCCTCATACAAAATCCAGCAGACGATAAAGCCAACACTAGTTCGTTACGAGCGGCAATTGCTGATAAAATGTCGTGAGCTCCAGCCAATGCATCGTCTACATACATATTATAACGCAATATATTGGCGGCGAGAGGCCACTGATCTTGAACATCGCTCGCTAATTGATGCAATGTCCTTATAGCCAAGTACGGAGCACAGTTAACTCCAAAGGTGACGGTTTTCAGTTCGAAATCTAATAAATCATCTCCTAAGTTGCGTCGAAAGACGATGCGCTGAAATTTTGTCTGTCTTGGATCGACCAAAATTTGGCGATACATCTTTTCAATATCCCCATTGAACACATAACGATAGAAGCGCCATTTAATTATTAACAATGTGAGATCGTTCTGTAAAATGGGCCCTGTGTATAAAACATCATTAAGACTTAATCCTGAAGATGAACGACTCGAAGCATTAAAGACTACTCTGACTTTAGTAGACGAACTTTCAGGTTTAAAAACCGCATGATGCGGTAAGTAAAACGATTCCGAGGATTCCACATTATCATTTTCAACTGAAGACATATGACCTAGAGTCTTATATTCTAAAAGAACGTTGTCATATGTAGTCTTAAGCTCTGGTTTTCTCAATAACGACATTTCATTCCTTAAAAACTGTCTCTGCGCCTTCTCACGAGAGGATCCGAGCCCACTTTCACTTACATATTGCGGCTTAAATGGTAATGCCACTATATAACGACCATCTGCGTTTCGCTTCGTAGTATGTCTGTAATATTCTTCACAGTATTCATCCTCCGGGGTAAAAGTTGAGGCATTGGGAGGCTCCTCTAATGCCCAAAACTTTTCTAACTGTTTGTCTAACCCTACTTCGGTGTAGTACGAAACAGTGGTAGTAAATGCTCGATGATCAGGATCAGGAAGAGCCCCGGTTAAAATCCAACCAAATATGGTTTCCTGGGCCATCAAATCTCCCATGATATTTCGTCGGACGCCGTCCTTCATAATTTTTGAGTAAATATCAGCTCCAATGAGTAGATCAACCTTTCTACTCTTTTCGAAATAAGGATCGGCTAGCATCAAACTGTCCAAAAAGGAAGACTGAGATATGTTCAGGGATTTTGCAGGCAAATTTTCTGTCAGTTTAGATAGGACCATACCTTCTACATTTATTCTCAATCGGTTATCTAAGGGAGTAGTCAACTCAAACGAACACAACTTCTGAACCGAACCTGCTGAAGCACCATTTAAGCCCGAAACCTGGGCTCTAACCGCCCTAGTGGGCAAATTAAGTTTTCTCTGCAAACTCTCCGAAATGAAAGTTGCCTGAGACCCTGAGTCAACGAGGGCTCTAGCGGAAAAGACATCATTACGACAAACGATGTGGACTACAGCTGTTGCCAACAAAATTTGACGCGAAGTAGTAGCGAAACAGTTTTGAACAGCTGCACTAGCAGCTGCTTGACTAGTGGTTGGTTCTTCAATTTGGTTCTCAGTTATAACCTCTCTATGTAATAAAGAATGGTGTTTCACTCTGCACACTGAACAACTAAAACTGCTTTGGCAAGAACTTAATTTATGACCTTCAGCAAGGCAGTTTATACATAGACTGTTTCTTTTAACAACTAAAAATCTTTCCTCCGGTCTCAATTTCAAAAATGCGGGACAAGTTCTTAATAAGTGGTCCTTCGAGCAGCAGGGGCAATTTCTTTTCACTACTTTAGCCTGATAGGCTCTAATTTTACGGTTAGAAGAATTACCTCGTTCATTTTCTGAATAATTTTCTTTTTTACGATGAGAATTTTCCTCGAGCGAAGTATTTTTGCTAGAGCTTTGGGCTGAAATGTACTCTGTGGGACTTGCTCTAATACCCGAAACGGTTTCTAAGGACTGAAAACGAGAAGTGAGAAAACTATCCATATCCTCCCACTTTGGGATTTCAGTTTTTTCCCGTAATGACTGTTCCCAAGACGACAATGTCAAATCAGGCAATTTAATGGAACAAAGGAAAATAAAAATTGAGTCCCAATTTCGAATGTCAATTTCATGCAAATGAAGAGTAGAAATACAATTGTTGATATCTCTTTGTAATCGCTTTATTTCAGCAGCTGATTCTGATTCAACTTCAACTAAGTTAAACAAAATTTTTAGTTGAATATTAACCAAAATCCTTTTATTTTCATAGCGGTCTTTCAAATTCTTCCACGCTGTTTCAAACCCTTCATTAGTGAGGGGAGATTTTTTGACAATCTCTAAAGCCTCATCTCGAGTGTTTTGCCTAAGGTAAAATAATTTTTCAACTGCAGTCAATGAAGTACCGTTTATGTATACTGCTACAAACATATCCCTAAAAGCCGGCCATGACTGATAATCACCGTAAAAAGGTTCAGTCGTGCACGGCGGTAGTCTAATATGGTGACTATTCGAAGAAGTAGGTGCCTCGTTTGAATTAATTACATGTTGAGTGGACGAAAGTATAGGTCTACTCACGAAAGTTTGTGACAATTCCCCCATCAGTGCCGCACAGGTAATGTAGGCTAGTCTACACTCTTTAAAAAGAGTCTTTGCCGCTTCGATATCCTCTTCCGAATCAACATTCCCACTCGCTATGGCAACGGTTTCATAAGACGCCTTAACCTTTTCCCACAAAGTCTTAAACTCTTCTCTCTCAAGTTCAATTGTGAAGGATGTCTGGTTATTTCTGTGAGTTTCGTTAAAGTCTTTTTCAAACTCAAGAAAAAGTCCAGCATACTTCTCAAATTTATGCAAATTATCTGATTTTACCATCTTGATACCCAAAGGTATATTCAAGTAATATAAATAGTTGAGAAAAAATATTTCACGCCTTTATACGAAAAAAGACGTCTTTGCAAACGAACAAAATTAAAGATGTGGTACCCAGATAATTGCCACTAAATAGCTCACGCGTTGAGAGTGAACAATTGAAGAAAAGAGTAAGAAGTGCCAATTAAATACAAATTAAGAAGAATGTTCTCTTGTGCAACGCTATTAGAACAAAAAATATTTTACGCGCAGTAACCGAATTTTTCTGGTAATAAAGGTGAGTGAAATAAAAGAAATATATTAAAGAAATAATCAATCACTCATGCATTAGCATTAACTTCTCTAATGATTTATATTAATGTATAAGAATCCTTTCAATATATAAATAGTATTTCAAGTTTAAAAAAATTTGAGAACATTTACCTTTTGATTTATCTACTTTTCACTTTTCTAATAAACGCAAGGTTTCATTTAAACAAAAAAATTATTTCTCTTTTGCATAACGCTTTCGTAAAAAAATAGATAAATATGTATAAATATTTTTTATTGAAAATCTTTTTCGGGTACACTCTGTCCTTTACTTGACTTACAAAACTCTGCTTATTATCACCGCTGCTCAGCCAACGATTATAAAACATATATACATACATATGTACATATATACATACATATATGCAACTGTTTTAATGCAAATTTGTTTCGATTGTTATTGTAATGAACTAATCTCGCAAATGCAATATCAGCCAAAAAAAAAACAGATAACAAACATGTATGTATGTCACTATTTTTGTATACTCGTATGTTTAATAAATAAATGAAAATTGTTAGACAATTACCTTGAAACTTAAACCAGGTACATATATGGTGATAGTAACTTTTATTTTAAATCTTTATGTATTAAGTATGTATTCCAGTGTTTAGCTCCTGTCACGGTCTCTTAAGTGACATGTAGACGTATATATGCAAGTTTTATATATTTTATGTTGATACTTCATCTGTATTAAGGACCACTATAGATTTTATTTACCTTTATACATATGCACCTCTTAGTATTTTGTTTGATATCTTTCCGATCAAAATTGTTTATTGAATTTAAGGGGGTTCTTTTCGATTTTTATAATTAAAATTTTCTTGAAGAGTAACCAAATGTCACTGGCAATGATATGTCAGAATAAAGAAAGGAATAAAGAAAGAAAACTAGTGTTGAAAAAGTAAAAGACAGCAGGTTGGCTTAGTTGTTTTTAAATTCGAAGTCGGTTCGCGGCTTAACTAAAATGGGTTTCACTATTGGTAGTACAGAATAATAGTGACAAAAGCTTTCCAGTATTATCGTATTACAAATGAATGCATATGATGTTTTTGATCTTATGTATGTATGTTGAATTTCTTGCGAAGGTGTTGTTGTTTATGAACTCAATGGTACAAGAGAAAAAAAACAACAAAGGTTAATAAGTACTGTAGAGGTCACCTTTACCTTGACTTGGGGTTCCCAAAGAAACGAACAGCAAAAATCCGGTTCGATTGGACCAAAATGTGTGTGTGTAGATTCAGTATCGTCGGCTTCCAGATGGCTGACTGCACCGAAAATGGAACCTCAAGTGCCCGTAGAGGGAGTCGCAAACGAATCAAATAAGGGAAAGAAGAAAGGAACTTGCTAATGTGTCGAATCGAATAAAAGTCCGATATCTTAGATTTTGGCTTAAGATTTACAATTTTATTTATAATAAAAAATCCAATTACGTTAATTGTAAAGCGCGAAAACTATCAACTGGTGTGTGCAAAAACGAGATGAACAAGTACCGAAGTTATATGTTTTTTACAAATCCGAAGTACTTATAAGAAAAAGGTAGAAAAAACAAAAGTTGATTACTGCAGCACCCTAGAAGTCAAAATCCTCTACGTAGATTTGGCATCACACTATGGATCAGGGATGGGTACCACCCTCTTCAGACATGAACATGTTAGTCATATTTGTTGTAAAATTGTTTATAGTTAGCACCAGATTCTCAATAGTAGCTTCAAGGTGACTAAAGTTAAAGCTTGAATTTGCATTCGTTGAATTATTTGGCGGTGAAACATTTGGTGTGGGAATAGAACTAACCTTAGCAGCATCGGCATGCTATAAATAGGATGAGTCTCGTTTTTTTTCAACTGTATATCATTTGGCTCCAGTTCAACACAAAATAGGGGTTGGGGTACTTTTTCTTTGTTAAATATGTTTGATACATTCTTTACCTTAAATCCCTGGAGGACAAGTGCTTCTTTAATTTCTTCAGGGACAACATAAGAATCTATGCCCTTCAATACGATCTGTAGGGCTTTAGCGTTCTTAAGCTGGTATGTGTAGAAGCTTGTTTTATTTGTTTCAAATTCAGAAACCATTTTGCGGAAATCATTTTCATCATAAATTTGAATTTTCATTTCATCGATGTTGCCACGTTTTATTGGGACAATGTGGAATTTATTTTCACCAATGACCTAAATTAATTTTTTAATAAGGGCATTTGAATTTTTCTCTCTCAAGTAGATTGGTGGCGGCTTGGATGTTTTATTCGAGGATACATCGGGTTTGTCGTTCTCATCTTGCAAAATTTTAAAACGGTTTTTGGCGATTAGTTGAGGATGCGCTGTTATCTCTAGACATCTTTGGAGCGGATGAAATTTTTTAAGAATTCGGGCTTCGCCCACGCTTTACAACGGTTATATATCTGTCCATACCGACTTGCACCTTGGGTTTTGAAATACCGTTATCTGTAGTGATAACTTTGTTAAGTGACGAATACGCGCCTGAAGGGGATGATATTACTGACTTATATGAAGAAGTACTAGGTAATTGTAATGTTAATGAATCACTACTATTTGGCATTGGACAAAGCGAAGTTGATCGCTGACGAAAAATTGGCTTTGCCGTTAAAAAAACACTTTCATTAGATTTATTATTTCTATTTTTTCATTAAGAGCTTCAGAACTCACAGTAAAATAGGCGTTTCTGCCGTTAGAACTCACTTCATAATTTTTTGTATTTGAGGCACTCATATAGAGTATTCCTCAAGGGCACTTTTTGTGTTTTTTTGCTTACGGTTTTTTTTGTTTTTGTAATTTAGGATTGTTTGTCTGTTTTTGAGGTACTCGTATAGAGTATTCCTCAATGTCACTGTTTAAGTTTTTTTGTTTGCGTTTTTTTTGTATTTGTTATTTCCACTATGTAAGAAATATTATCAAAGCAATAAAGCTTATTTATTAAAGTCAGCATGTACCTATTACGAATAATATGTACTACGAATAACTTATTGAATAATTTTTTGTTTGTTTGGTATGTAAGAAAAAATTCCGCTAATCGACTGTTCGCTATGAAGGTACCACGAGAACTCTTGTTTCTGATCAGATAAAAAAAATTTTTGCAAGTGGATTTTTTTTCTATCCAACAGGTAAAACAAGTCTGCTACATTTATGGGGTTTCGTTTACAGTTTAGAAAATATTCGAGAAAAAAGATTAAAATTTTGGCTTTTTTAATAACCTTGGTGCACTGTTTTCCTAATGGAAAATCTTTGCTAGATTTAAAAAATTAAACTCATTATGAATAAGGGATAAAATCTATAATATTAAAATTTTGGTATCAAAATCACAATTAATTAAAAAGCTATACGCAATTTTATTTCATTAATTCAAAATAAATTAATCGATTAATTAATTAAGTCTATCTTAGATAGACCATGAGGCAATCAATCCCGGCAATTACCAAATAAATTACCAAATCCTAAAATTGGGACTTTTCAATATTTTGCAGCTTTGGCATGTTGAGTTGTTATTGTTTTTTTGAAATTTTTGAAACAAATATAAGACCAGGGATGCATTTTCGTCAAAAGTATAAATACTTGTATTATAGTCTGAGTGGCCCTTTAGGAATTTAATGTTTTTAACAAAAATAAGCCTAATTCAAATATATCGTTAATGGGTTGATAGCGATGATGCAGAAACATTTTCTAAACTTTTTATCTGAAGTTAAAGATTGCTCATTGCTTTTAACTTTTTTAGTATTAATTGTACAAGAAATTTATTTTGTTTGTTTTAAGTTAACTACAAAAATATCGTTTATTATTTGTATTGAAATATTCAAATATTCGTTACGTCTTAATTTTGCGAGTACGAATACGAATATCTAAAAACGGCCGAATATTCGTGAATTCGAATACGATTATTCGCACATTACTAAGTGCATACAATTCTACATGTACATATATCGTGTATAATATACATTCACTGTATGTATTTATTTTTATTATTTGTTAAATTAACCAGTATGTATACTTTATATATGCAAAGTTTCAACTGCAGTTTGCTTATTTTACTTTTTTAATAAATAATTTTTTAATAAAAGTATAAAAACGTATATAGATACATATAAGTTTCAATCCTTTTTACGTTAATGTAAAAATACTCCCTTTCGAAGTAATTTAATAAAAAAAGATTTTTCCACTGTCTAAACTAATAAATTTAGCAGTAATATCGGTATACCGGTATTATATACTCGGTAACGGTGTGTACCGGTAATACCGATACCGAAATAAAACAAATACCGATACCGTTACCGATACCGAAATTAAAAAAATAATTGTACCGGTATCAATACCGATACCGTCATTTGTTTCGGTTTCCAACCTTGCCCATAATTCTAAATTCATTAATAAAGATAAATTCGAAAATTTTCTCACTAGGTGCTACTTGTAAATTATATATATTTTGTTTACCGGCCACTTTTTCAAGCCTAGAGAAAAATTGTCATAAGTCAAAGTTCTCGTTAGTAAACAAATCATTAATATGTTTATATGTTACTATAGATTTTCCACGTTTGATATAACATTCAATTTATAGTATTTTCTGACGTCAGTGTTTGTTAAAGGTATTTATATACTGGGCTTATCATTATTTTTATTTTCATCATGTATATGCTGTCTATTTAGTGTATTACTATTCTTGTCTTTTTCTGTATTGGTCATCGATCTAGTCGTGACTTTTAATATAAAACAAATTTTATTATTCATGTCTTTTATGTTATTTATTGGAATTCGCGAAAGAGCGTCAGCAACATAGTTATCTTTTCCCACTGCATTGATCTTAGGGGAAAGTCCGAGTTTTTCTAACCATTTTCGTGGTTTCTATTTCTAAAGTTGTTAAATTTTTGTCTCATTCCATTGTTTTAATTGATATTGCTATCATGTCTTTAATATAAATTGTTATTGCTATTATTATTGTATTAAAACAAAATTTTTTTTCTTTTCTTTTTAGTTTTCTTAATTTCTTTATGTTAAAACGTAATTGATGGAAAAAAATATTTGCTAAATTTTGGTGGTTAGATTTCATCCAAATCATTTGCCCTACTAGAATATTTTTCGCTTAGAGCTCTTTTATGTGACAAGTATATTTAATATTAGCATTAGTATATATAATGAATTTATTTCTGACTTATGATCAATGATTTAAAAAATGGTAATCACGTTAGCATTGGGGTTTTCCATTTTTGATTCTGTTTTACCCATATTTACATACTTATTTTATTTACTGACTTATTCTTGCTTAATATTTTCTTTTTCTATGCGTTCTGACCACCTTATTGCACGTACTGTCATTTCTTCTATATGAGTATTGTTTAAAATATCCTCCTCATTTGGGACACCTGGCATTCCTACTATTTTCCAAATCTCTGCTAAATATTCTATTAGTTGTTGTAATAAATTCCATCTTCTTCAAAAATAACATTAATCTGTTTTTTTTGTCTTGGTTTTTCCTTATCTTATCCAAAATTAATTTAAAAAATATTATCTTATTTAAATTTATTTTTGTTAATATTTAATTATATAATAATATTGAGGAGGAGAAAAAAATAATATGTATATATGATTTGTCAACGGCGGTTAACGCCTATTGACCTAAATCTGTTAAGCAATTAAAGCACTATCTTAAAAGAAAAAAATTTTTGTTTGTTTGTTTGTTATACTTATTTATGATTTTGTTGATGTCTTCCCCTCATGCTTGTGGCTTGTTCTATTTGTTGTAGCACATCATAATTCACCTACGATTTTCGATATACATTGTTGTGTTATTGTTTGTATCAACTCGATTGTTGTAAATATCTTCCAATTTTGTAGTTACAGCAAACTGTAATGTTAATGATGAAAAATTTTATTTAGTACAAATGCATTAAGCTATGGGTATTGCTGTTGTAGTTGGTGCTTTCTGGTTGCTTTCCCTGATTCTGATGTTCTTGTAGATTTGTTGGCTAGTTGTTGTTGCTTCGTCTGATTTATTCTGCCTTTTGGCCAGGCGAATATCTTCCACTGACAGATCGTTTTCGGTTGGTCTCTAAGGACTCAAAGGTTTTCTTTCTTCTGCGCCCTAAGGTCGCAACTGACAAGATTTATTGTATTTTGCCAGTATAAATAAATTTTTTATTTTATTCTGGGTGCAGTTTTAGCACTTCCGGGTTACCAGGATCACCATGTAAAATGTTATTATTTTTAGTTTTAAATAAAAAGAATTTATTTTTGGTTATTTGATTTCCGGAGCTCAGCTAGGAGCTCTAGGAACTTTTCTTAATAATTATTTCTAAAACTAAATTACATCTGCTTATATACTAACTCTTAACATAAGAGGGAAAAGAAAAAGTATATGCCTACTAGCAAAAATGTTCCTTTTAGTTTCCCACGGTAGACGTGAGGCGTGTGTCCCATAAGAAATTTAGAAAACATTGACTTTGTATTATTTATATTTATACAAATAACACATGTGGTTATTAAATATGATTTATTGAAGTGCTTTATGCTGCGGCCTTTGATCAGACTTGTGAGTGTCAAATGGCTGTTATACAAAATACATATTTACGCTCCAGTGTGTCAATGCATTTATCTAACACTTCATGCAGCGGTATTTGCCCGAATGCATAAGTGTCGAATGTCCAGTGCACAAAAATAATTTCAATGCAATTGGATGTTATGTACGTTGCGGCCAAGTTGACTTCAAATGTTTACTATACATGTTGGTCGGAGTGATATTTAGAACACGCTACAATATGTGTTAATGTTATTTGACCTAATTTTTCTCTTTTTTTTTTTGATCGCAGCCCAACAAACTCTGTCATTTTTTTCTGCAATTTTCAGCCTTCATCATACCAATGACTTTTTTATTTACTAGTGCAAAATTATAAATATTTTTATATGTATCAAATTGTTCTTGTATGTCATTTTTCATGTCAGCATAAAAGTCGTCCGTCTTTATTGAATATATAAAAGAGGCCGTCTCGATATAGTTTAAGGAGAGTTTTATCTTAAAGTAAGGTTGCATGTACCCGTAATGGAAATTATACATTTTCCAGCTCGAGTACACAAAATCTTAAGTAAATTGGTTTATTGTAGCAGGTTTTGACTCTAGCCATTTCGATTGCTACCACGTCTTTGGAAAATATAGATAAACTATGAAAACTTGGTTCTGATATCCAATCTTGGGCCCCCAAATGATTAAAATTGATTTTATCCCAACGATTGATAATTTTAACATCTCTCCTCTTGTCCACATTTTCCATGGTTTTACCATACACTGCATTATTGAGTAGTTTGAAATTTTTTTTTCAAAAGCATTTTTAGTAGTGGCCCTATGTCTGGTATTTAAGTAAATGTAGCCTTTTAACCATGGAAATTACTTAAATGCTAGAATACGATGAGTTTTCTTTTAAACTAAGCCATATTCTAAGCACTGTTTTAGAACTCCAAAGTGTATCACATATGATTGCTTTGTAGAAAAATTGGTTATCAACTTGCTATACTTCGCTTGCATAGTTTTATTATTTTCAGTGAAAAAAGGAAGATCATTATGCAAGACGTGACCTCATATACATAAACGTCTCTTCCATTGTCAGCTATGCTGTTTGGATCCAGATTCAGCTCGTCTTCCGATAACCATCTGAATCCACCATGAAGAAGATAGTCCGACATCGCCCAACCGTATAGGTTATATGCGTCTAAGTAGACGAGAAATTCTGATGGTTTTGATGTATTGAAATCTTCCAAATATTTGTTATTCGCCTTCGAATATCTGTGGCTACGCTGTACGCTCCCCACGTATACTTTTTTTATAAAATTGTACATGTCTATGTCTGTTAAAAGTTCTAATTAAATTTTTGGCCAGGTGCTGTATAATATTGACATGGATCTAGCTCATAAATACCTTTGCAAGCTTTTCTAAAGCTCTCGAAAATATCTGTCAGTAAGAGGACATCTGTTTTTAAGTAAAGTTCCATGTAATCTTTCATTGCTTTGCAATCAAAAGTATTCCATACCTATACAGCATGTGAGTATTCCTCTAAAGAACACCCTTTATTGTTCAACTTATTAAAGAAATCAGTGCAGGAACGCAGCTGACACTAGTCTAATGTTTGGGATGAATTTAAGTAATTAAGAAAAAATATATTTTTCTTAATAAGCTGAAATTCTTTTTCTGACTTTAATAAGGATCTTATAGCTAAAGTCATTACCCCACAAATTGCAGGCTTATGATTCCAAACGTTCAGCCATAAAGCGTATTGTACCAAAAAATCTTATTTCAAGCTTATGACCATTACTCATTTCTGTAGAAGGATATATAAAGCTCCTTATTGAGAGGGAGTACTTTCAGTTGCATAGAAATTTCACCTAGTTCTTTAATAAAAAGATGTGAGTCATAATTTGAGTAATTGTGAAAGTAAACTGGTATAAACTTGGGGATTTGATAATTTAAATTACAGTTATTGTGGTCTGCACCACTATTTTTACCACTAATGTGACAATAATCTCTAACGCGATCCTTACCTAGAAATTTTTTACAAATATGACAATTTACAGCGGTATAAAATTTATAAATATCAGAAAGAGATAAAGTATCCATTTGCCTATTATTTGCTAAATGATTATTATAAATATCCTCACAATCTTTAATTAAATATGACACGAATTTTTTTAGGCATCTTTCCCTTTCCTTATATAACTTATTGCTATGGAGACACTTAATATAATAGCTAAATGCACAAGGGGTGTGCTTTTTGACTAGAATGGTTTTATTACTAACATTATCACTAATGTCTTCTAAGATACACTCGAAGTCCACGTAAACCACAAAGGGGACATCAATTTTCCTTTGATGTCCCTTAAAGCTGAGAATTCCATCCGAACCTGATGGGGTAGTTGTAACGATTTTGCCGCATTCAGCATTTATAATTAGTCATGACGTTCTCCTTATGTGTGTACTGGAGACAGGTGTTGCAAAATATTAATTAATGCTATTGCTGGTTATCTGGTTCGTCAAAAGTCTGTGAATAATAAAAAATAAAATAAGCAATTATAGGTAAAATGTAGATATTCTATAAAATATATATAAAACAAGTACATGTGTTCTTAAATTAAAGTGTTGTATAATTTTCTAACTTACCTTGATATGATCTTTATCAATATGTAGTGTTGAACTTCACCATTCTCCAAAAGCAGTAAGTTTACATGGATTATTTTTTCATCCTTGGTCACATAATAGGGACCAATGATCTGATTTGCCTCCTCATCATATCCAAATACATTTACACTTATTTTAGGATTGTATCCCTCAAACTCGTTAATTTTATTTAATGCTAATGGGAAGCTTAAATTTTTTAAAATTACACCATTACTACACCATTTCGCGTAGAAATAATGTCTGCAGCAAGGTCCTGAATATCATAAGAACTGCAACGTTTTGGGTAATCGTATGTCGTGGTATCCATGACAGCGATAAGACACCATTTTAAGCAGTATTCATCATTTTCAATATTGATGCAAGCAAATCTTCTTACTAGCTTTTGAGGTGTGGATATCCAATTTGATCCTTTGACAAGCGACGATTTGTTGATATTAATTTCTGCCCGGACAAAGTCCAACAAGAATCGTGCTCTTCAAATTCAGACATTTTGGTTGAATCTCCTCAATCTGTTTACGGAATATTTCTTCTATGTTGTCTGCCTTTGTCACCAAATTCATTTTGCCTACATCTGATATTATGCACAACTCCAAATCTTCTTCAACAATTTTGATGTTGTAGAAATACCCACAATACTCACATTAAATTTAATTAGTGTATGCTTTGTTAAATTCATTTGAAGTCTCTCCATAAAAATATTTATGTTTTTCTTAATCAACTTTTCTAAAAGAAGTTGGTCTTTTTTTATTTAGAATTGCGTATGTAGTGATATGATTTTTGAAGGCTTTCGATATTTTGAAATATCTTACGTTATTTTCGACTTAATCTGTCCTAGTATGTGAAGTACTCATGGGAGTTGGCAGAGCTTCTTCTCTTCTTTCTTCTACTTTTATTTCTCCATCACTTTCCGGTAAACTTATATCCATATTTATACAACTCCCTCCAAGGATATCCACAACTTGTTGATGAGCTTGTTGTTGTTGCTGCTGCTCTTGTTGATGATAAGTAAGAGGTTGCAATTGCCATTCTAATTTGATGGAATACTTCTCCATTTGATTATATGGTGTGACGGGATTATAATTATAACTTGGATACTCATATTTCATTGATACTCCTGATCCTGAAAACTGATTAATATATGACATTGGTGTA
The DNA here is from genome assembly GCA_905220375.1 of Tachina fera. Lineage (NCBI taxonomy): Eukaryota > Metazoa > Arthropoda > Insecta > Diptera > Tachinidae > Tachina > Tachina fera. Next base: position 48,533,999 of record LR999967.1, read on the forward strand.
GGGTAACAGTTAGACACACCATATTGTTGATAATTCAATGGTGACTGATATTGGGGGTATTGTAGATAAGGATGTTGCTGATGATTTTGAAGAAATGTCTGCGGTTGTTTTTGATTTCTGTCCCGGCTTACGACCACTTGATCTTGCACACTATGATTTTTAACATGGTCCAAACAGGACTTTTGTTATTTATATACCTTATGACAACTATTACACTGATAACCTGAAGAACTCATTTTAAATTATTTTATTATTATTATTTCACTTTAACACAATTGCTGATTATCCTTGTGAATACAATAAAGTACTGATGTGTTGGTTAGAAAAGTTGGAGTACTTATAAAAAAATTAGTAGCAGTATCCTTGCAGCATTCATAATTTTTACTTTTTGTTTTTCTGCTGATAACTGCACTTAGTTGAAATTCTGCTGCATTTAATAATCGTAGATAAAGATGTGATTACGTTATAAAATATAAATGTATTCTACAAAATATTCCACGCACACGCATCCCCAGTCATACATACAAATATATTTCTTAAACATATATAACCTGGACCCCCCACACACAAGTATTAAGTTTGTTCATATACATGAGATCATATAATTTATAAACAATTTAGGAAATCACACACACATACACATTCCCACTATTCATGGGAGAATCACGTAGTAATCATCTAATCTATTTTCTCTGATTTTAATGATATAGTATTACGATAACAAATTTCCGCAGTGTGACAATACTGAAAATTTTACTTCGGAAAAATCATTTTTCCGTCGGCATTAGGAAAATATAATAATCATGTTTTGCCTTCGGCATTTGAAAAAAATCGTAATCATGTATTGCCGTCGGCATATGAAAAAAAATTATAATCATATTTTGACGTCGACATTTGACCAAAATAATAATCAAGTTTTGCCGTTGGCATTTGACAAAAATAATAATCATGTTTTGCCGTCAGCATTTGACAAAAATAATAAACATGTTTTGCCGTCGGCATTTGAAAAAAATAATAATCATGTTTTGTAAACCCACTTTAATTTAAGAAAAAAATTAGGTAACACAAATGACAAAGTTATTGAAAAATAAAGTTTGGGTATGGGCACCCTGCCCCTCTCCCACCACAATTTAAAAAAAAAAATAGCTGACGTTTCCCATATGCAAAAAGAATTTGTAAAATTGGTTTACAAACGCCATAGTAATTTGTTAATCCATTTTTTGGCAGGCACATTTCACACTCCCTCTTACAAAACGTTTAATGGACCTTTTCTATATGCAAAATGAGTTTTGAAAATTGGTCCATAAATTACAAAAATATTTGATAATCAATTTTAGGGGCAAGCCCTTGTCCAATTAGCAACCCCCGCTTCACCACACCTCTTATTAAAAAAAAATGTGGAGCTCTTCGAATAAAAATAGAATTTTGGAAATTGGTCTACATATGACGAAGTTATTTGATATTCACTTCTTAAACGTAGACACCTTGCTTCCTTTTTTCCCAACAATCAAAAACATTAGTCGATACTTTTTCATGAGCAAAATGGTTTTGGAAAATTGGTCCACAAATGTCAAAAATATTTGGTAACCAGTTTTTGAGGGGGATATTTTGCTTCCACCTCACCAACAATTAAAAAAAATTAGTTGACCTTTTTCATATGCAAAACGAATTTTGAAAATTGGCTTACAAACGTGAAAGCAATTTGATAATCCATTTTTAGCGGGCACACTTATCCCCCTTCTACCCCTCCCATCTTTGATAGATGTCAAAGTAAGCTTGTAGTCAATTGCAGGAGAGGGCAGTAAGCTGCGACACCTACCCTTCCCCGCAAAAAATTTTGCGGACTTTTTTATAAGCAAAAATATTTCGAAAATTTGTTCACAAATGGCGGAGTTATGCGCGTTAATATTATTAAACCTGTTAAATACTATGTGGAAGGTGTAACATAATTTTAAAAAGTGGGCGTAAAAGTGGACATGCTTGAAAAAAGGAGCCTATAATACAATACAGAGTACCAGTTAAATGTTGTGAAAATTTCAAAAAGATCGGTCCAGAGGTCTGGTCTCCTATAAGGTACAAACAAACAAACAATCAAATATATATAGATTCTCTCTTATAGCGCTGAAATTAGCAAATAGAAAAAGTTTCGTGCAACAAAGTTCATGAAATTTGATTAAAATAGCTTAATGTAAATCGGTATAGAGGTCTGGTCTCCTATAAGGCACAAAAAAACAAATATATATAGATTCTCTCTTATAGCGCTGAAATTAGCAAATAAATAATAATAAAGTTCATGAAATTTCATTAAAAAATGCTTAATGTAAATCAGGTTGTTTATTTTAGTTATTTATTTATTTAAATATGTTTATTTTAAATATGTATTTATTATTTGAAGTATTAAAAGTTTTTGAAGTTAAAATCAGAAAATAGTCTTTTCTGTTCAAAGTTTTAGAAAGGAATGAAAATATGGAAAATAATTATATTATATAATGACAGATACTTCATAGTTCGAAAAGTCTAGTAACATACACGTTGTATATGGTTGCAATCTATTTTTGTTTTTCTATTTGGGTTGAATCAGCATTCACAGCACTTGCAAACAGCTGATTTCTCAATAAAGGAAAATAAGTTAAGCGAATTCTATAATTTTTTTGAATTGCACCCTAAAATCGGAATATTTTGAGATCACTTATTAATATTGGTATAATTTCTTCAGGGACATTAACAAGGCTCAAATAAAAGTCAAAAATGCCCATCAAAGAATATAAAATTATTTATACATATATTTTTATAAGAAGAACATTTGAAGAAAAGAAGTATTGTTCTGCAATGTTTATCGACGTTTTTCAGGCTATTGATAAATGTGGCATGAAGGCCTAATTTTAAAATTGAAGACATACCTTCCAATAAACGTTGTAAGTCTTTTTGAAAGTTACATTACTGCCCGCAAATTACCTATTGTGGTAGGAGACTTTATCAGTATGCCTGAAACTATATCATCCGGTGTGCCACAGGGGAGTATACTGCGGCCAGTTTTTTATTTGATTTATACTTGTGATATCCTTCTCAGCAGCAATATCCACACTTCCACATTTGCTGATGATAAAGTCTGCCTTAGATCGCATGAACACATAACCCAGCTGAGAATTAAGGTAAACGAACAAAAGTGTGTTCACACATTAGGATTAACAATCAAGTTGTTCCTCAACATTTAACATGTGAAATATCTCGGTATACACCTTGATCGACGGCTTACTTGGAGAAACCACATTGACTCTGAGTTAACACAAAAGAAACTAAAATAACCATTAGCCTAGAAACTTTTATGGTGCTACGGAATGCAACTATGGGGCACTGCTTCTGCTTCCCATGTCGAGAGAATCCAACGAAGGCAAAACAAAATTTTACGGTTAATAACATCTGCTTTATGGTATATAAGGAATTCAAATATACATCGTGATTTAAATATACCGCTAGTGATTGAAATTGCAAAATATGCAGGCAAATATTTAACAAATCTCATCTTAATTAGTTTGCTCGTAATATTTTGAACCTTACTGAACACAAGTGATACAAGGGCACTTCAGTTCTCGTTGTACTTTCATAGTGAATAGTCGATTAGCGGAATTTGTCTTACATTCTTACTAAACAAACAAAAAATTATACCAAAAATATATTCGTAGTATATATTATTCATAATAGTTACATACTGACTTTAATAAATAAGGTTTATGTGCTTTCCTAATATTTTTACATAGTGGAAATAACAAAAACAAAAAAAAAACCGCAAACAAAATAAAAACAAAAACACAAATAAAGTGCCTTTAAGGAACTCTCTATATGAGTACCTCAAAAACAAAAAATTGTGAAGTGAGTTCTGATGGCAGAAATGCCTATTTTAATATGAGTTCTGAAGCTCTTAATGAAAATAATAGAAATAATTAATCTAATGAAAGTCTTTTTTTAACGGCAAATCCAATTTTTCATCAGCGATCAACTTCGCTTTGTCCAATCCCAAATAGTGATTTATTAACATTACAGTTGCCTAGTACTTCTTCATATAAGTCAGTAATATCATCCCCTTCAGGCTCGTGCTCATCACTTAATAAAGTTATCACTACACATAACAGAAGCTCAAAAGTCATAACATAACAGTAAGCACAAGTCGGAATGGACAGATAAAAATTTCATCTGCTCCAAAGATGTCTAGGGATAACAGCGCATCATCTACCAATCGTCAAAATCGTTTTTCATTATTGCAAGTAACCGACGACAAGCTCGCTACATCATCGCAAACGTCTTTTAAGCCACCACCTATATATTTGAGAGAAAAAATTCTAATTAAAAAATTAGGCTCGACCATTGGTGAAAACGCATTTGATGTTATTCCAATAAAGCGTGGTAACATTGATGAAATTAAAATTAAAATATACGAAGAAAAAGATTTCCGCAAAATAGTGACTGAATTCGAAAAAATTAAAACTAATTTTTATACGTACCAGCTTAAGATTGCAAAAGTATGCAGATCGTATTGAAGGGCATTGACTCTTATGTTAATCGTGTTGAATTGGAGCTGAATGATATACAGCTAAAAAACGATACACACCCAATTTTTAGCCTAAAATATTTCTTATGCCGAAAAATCAGAGTTGAAGAGCCACATAAGCGACCAGGTCCCGTACAATACCATAATTGCCAAGAATATGTAAATTACCCACTATTTTTATTGTGTGCGGCGAATTGCACGGCACTGCTAGTTGAAACAAGCCAAAAGATCAAAGTGATAAAAAAAAATTCAGTAATTGTAATTACTTTTTCATGAGCAAAATGGTTTTGGAAAATTGGTCCACAAATGTCAAAAATATTTGGTAACCAGTTTTTGAGGGGGATATTTTGCTTCCACCTCACCAACAATTAAAAAAAATTAGTTGACCTTTTTCATATGCAAAACGAATTTTGAAAATTGGCTTACAAACGTGAAAGCAATTTGATAATCCATTTTTAGCGGGCACACTTATCCCCCTTCTACCCCTCCCATCTTTGATAGATGTCAAAGTAAGCTTGTAGTCAATTGCAGGAGAGGGCAGTAAGCTGCGACACCTACCCTTCCCCGCAAAAAATTTTGCGGACTTTTTTATAAGCAAAAATATTTCGAAAATTTGTTCACAAATGGCGGAGTTATGCGCGTTAATATTATTAAACCTGTTAAATACTATGTGGAAGGTGTAACATAATTTTAAAAAGTGGGCGTAAAAGTGGACATGCTTGAAAAAAGGAGCCTATAATACAATACAGAGTACCAGTTAAATGTTGTGAAAATTTCAAAAAGATCGGTCCAGAGGTCTGGTCTCCTATAAGGTACAAACAAACAAACAATCAAATATATATAGATTCTCTCTTATAGCGCTGAAATTAGCAAATAGAAAAAGTTTCGTGCAACAAAGTTCATGAAATTTGATTAAAATAGCTTAATGTAAATCGGTATAGAGGTCTGGTCTCCTATAAGGCACAAAAAAACAAATATATATAGATTCTCTCTTATAGCGCTGAAATTAGCAAATAAATAATAATAAAGTTCATGAAATTTCATTAAAAAATGCTTAATGTAAATCAGGTTGTTTATTTTAGTTATTTATTTATTTAAATATGTTTATTTTAAATATGTATTTATTATTTGAAGTATTAAAAGTTTTTGAAGTTAAAATCAGAAAATAGTCTTTTCTGTTCAAAGTTTTAGAAAGGAATGAAAATATGGAAAATAATTATATTATATAATGACAGATACTTCATAGTTCGAAAAGTCTAGTAACATACACGTTGTATATGGTTGCAATCTATTTTTGTTTTTCTATTTGGGTTGAATCAGCATTCACAGCACTTGCAAACAGCTGATTTCTCAATAAAGGAAAATAAGTTAAGCGAATTCTATAATTTTTTTGAATTGCACCCTAAAATCGGAATATTTTGAGATCACTTATTAATATTGGTATAATTTCTTCAGGGACATTAACAAGGCTCAAATAAAAGTCAAAAATGCCCATCAAAGAATATAAAATTATTTATACATATATTTTTATAAGAAGAACATTTGAAGAAAAGAAGTATTGTTCTGCAATGTTTATCGACGTTTTTCAGGCTATTGATAAATGTGGCATGAAGGCCTAATTTTAAAATTGAAGACATACCTTCCAATAAACGTTGTAAGTCTTTTTGAAAGTTACATTACTGCCCGCAAATTACCTATTGTGGTAGGAGACTTTATCAGTATGCCTGAAACTATATCATCCGGTGTGCCACAGGGGAGTATACTGCGGCCAGTTTTGTATTTGATTTATACTTGTGATATCCTTCTCAGCAGCAATATCCACACTTCCACATTTGCTGATGATAAAGTCTGCCTTAGATCGCATGAACACATAACCCAGCTGAGAATTAAGGTAAACGAACAAAAGTGTGTTCACACATTAGGATTAACAATCAAGTTGTTCCTCAACATTTAACATGTGAAATATCTCGGTATACACCTTGATCGACGGCTTACTTGGAGAAACCACATTGACTCTGAGTTAACACAAAAGAAACTAAAATAACCATTAGCCTAGAAACTTTTATGGTGCTACGGAATGCAACTATGGGGCACTGCTTCTGCTTCCCATGTCGAGAGAATCCAACGAAGGCAAAACAAAATTTTACGGTTAATAACATCTGCTTTATGGTATATAAGGAATTCAAATATACATCGTGATTTAAATATACCGCTAGTGATTGAAATTGCAAAATATGCAGGCAAATATTTAACAAATCTCATCTTAATTAGTTTGCTCGTAATATTTTGAACCTTACTGAACACAAGTGATACAAGGGCACTTCAGTTCTCGTTGTACTTTCATAGTGAATAGTCGATTAGCGGAATTTGTCTTACATTCTTACTAAACAAACAAAAAATTATACCAAAAAATATATTCGTAGTATATATTATTCATAATAGTTACATACTGACTTTAATAAATAAGGTTTATGTGCTTTCCTAATATTTTTACATAGTGGAAATAACAAAAACAAAAAAAAAACCGCAAACATAATAAAAACAAAAACACAAATAAAGTGCCTTTAAGGAACTCTCTATATGAGTACCTCAAAAACAAAAAATTGTGAAGTGAGTTCTGATGGCAGAAATGCCTATTTTAATATGAGTTCTGAAGCTCTTAATGAAAATAATAGAAATAATTAATCTAATGAAAGTCTTTTTTTAACGGCAAATCCAATTTTTCATCAGCGATCAACTTCGCTTTGTCCAATCCCAAATAGTGATTTATTAACATTACAGTTGCCTAGTACTTCTTCATATAAGTCAGTAATATCATCCCCTTCAGGCTCGTGCTCATCACTTAATAAAGTTATCACTACACATAACAGAAGCTCAAAAGTCATAACATAACAGTAAGCACAAGTCGGAATGGACAGATAAAAATTTCATCTGCTCCAAAGATGTCTAGGGATAACAGCGCATCATCTACCAATCGTCAAAATCGTTTTTCATTATTGCAAGTAACCGACGACAAGCTCGCTACATCATCGCAAACGTCTTTTAAGCCACCACCTATATATTTGAGAGAAAAAATTCTAATTAAAAAATTAGGCTCGACCATTGGTGAAAACGCATTTGATGTTATTCCAATAAAGCGTGGTAACATTGATGAAATTAAAATTAAAATATACGAAGAAAAAGATTTCCGCAAAATAGTGACTGAATTCGAAAAAATTAAAACTAATTTTTATACGTACCAGCTTAAGATTGCAAAAGTATGCAGATCGTATTGAAGGGCATTGACTCTTATGTTAATCGTGTGGAACTGGAGCTGAATGATATACAGCTAAAAAACGATACACACCCAATTTTTAGCCTAAATAAATACCATAATTGCCAAGAATATGTAAATTACCCACTATTTTTATTGTGTGCGGCGAATTGCACGGCACTGCTAGTTGAAACAAGCCAAAAGATCAAAGTGATAAAAAAAAATTCAGTAATTGTGGAGGCAATCACACCGCTTACCACAGAGGTTATTCTGTGTACTCTTTTGTCAAACAGACTATGGTGGAAAAACCTAAATTAGCCCCATCTCATTCAGCAAACCCTTACTCTGTCACTTTTGCGCAAATGAGCGAACCAGTTACTTCCCGTGTATCGTATGCGGATGCTGCTAAAACAAATTCTTTTCCCGCACAAAATGTTTCCCCCCCAAATATTTCAATAAATACAAACTCAAACTTTAGTTTTAATCGCCTTGAAGCTACCATTGATAATTAAGTGCAAACTATAAACAATTTTACAACAAATATGACTAGCATGATGCAAGAAATCCTGCGAATGCAGAATACACTGCTTCAAGCATTAATTAACAAGCCACGAAAACGTTAAAATTATATTTCTGGAACACGCTAACATACAAATTAACTTGAGCACTTCGTTACGGAAAAAATATTGATTAATGTTGGTCTCTAAAACTCATTTGACTTCGAGAAGCCTCTTTAAAATAAGTACCTTCACTATATATGTTACAAAGGATCCTAGAGGAAGAGCTTGGGTGGGATCATCAATTCTGAAAGCAACTTATATTTGCGTCGACAATTTTTGTACGAATTTCATAATATCATCAATTTACTCCCCTCCTAGATTCGCAATTACTGAGGATCAATACGAGGATTTCTACAAATCTCTTGGCCCTTGTTTCGTAGCAGCTGGAGACTATAATGCAAAACATACTTTTTGGGGTTCGCGTCTTATCACACCTAAAGGACGAGCGTTGTTCAACACAATTTCAAAAATGGCCTTGGACGTCATTTCGAGTAGGGAGCTCACTTACTGACCTACTGACGTACGAAAAATTCTGGATGTTATTGATTTTGGCGTCACGAAAAATATTTCTATGGATTTAATTAACGTTGAAGCTTTTCTAGATCTCTCCTCCGATCACTCCCCCACTATCATTACAATCTGTAACCACTTAAGAAGTGACTTACCTCACCCATATATGAAGATGATCAATCGTGTTAGTTAGCTGGGATTCGAAAAATATCTTAGTAGTCATTGCACGGAAAATATTACGGTAAGAACACACAATGATATTGAAACTAACATTGTCAATCTTAACGAAAATATTAAATATGCTGCTGAACATGCCACTACCTCCCATCCGCAGGCTGGGTTTAATATAATTTATTCCAGGGATATTGAGCATCTTGTGGGTGAACAAAATAGCTAGAAGGGAATGGCAACAGGACAGATCACTCCAACATAAAATCAGACTTCAAGAGTGTACTAAACGACTCCAAGAGTTGCTTGCATCTGAAAAAACTGCATCTCTTATTATTATTATCTGGAATGTCTTGATGTCAGCAAACCGACTCATTACTCTTTGTGGCGCCCTGCTAGAAAGCTTAAAACACCCGAGGAGTTTAAGTGACCTCTGCGCACATATACCGGAGTTTGGGCCAGAAGCGATACGGAAAAATGTAAAATATTTGCTGAGCACTTATAATCCGTATTTACGCCAAACACATGTACTGGTGTTGCTAATTTGTCCAGTATAGTTGCTCTACCCCCTCGACCATCAAAGTTTAAAATGGGTGATGTACAAAAAGTAACAGCTGAACTTAAGCCACAGAAAGCTCCGGGTATCGATGGAATTAGTAACTATATGCTGATGAACTTGCCGTATATTGCAATAAGAATCCTGCTGTTTATTTTCAATGCCATATTACGACTGGAGTATATCCACAACTCTGGAAGCTTGCAAAAGTCAAAATGATTCCAAGGCCGGGCAAAGATCTACTAAAGCTGAGTTATATTGGCCAATAAGTTTGCTGTCAACTATATCAAAACTTTTCAAAAATCTGCTCATGACAGATAATATGTGCATCCCAGACCATCAACTTGGTTTAAGAAGTCAGCATAGCACCATTGAACAAACGCATAGATTGGTTCAATGTATAAGAAAAACATTTGAAGAAAAGAAGTATTGTTCTGCCCTGTTTATTGACGTTTCTCAGGCATTTGATAAAGTCTGGTATTAAATCCTTATTTTAAAATTGAAATCATATCTACCAATAAATTTCCTGAATCTATTAGAAAGTTACATTACTATCCGAAAGTTTACGGTTGTGGAAGGAGAATTTATGAGTGTGCCCGAATCTATATCATCCGGTGTGCAATGGGGAGCATACTGGGGCCAGTCTTGTATTTGATATATACTTGTGATATTTTTTTGAGCAGCAATGTCCATATAACTACATTTGCCGATGATACAGCCTGCCTTTATATGCGCAAAACCCCTCATGAGGCTTCCCGATATCTTGCGGAACATATAACACAGCTTGAGCTATGGTTAAAATTATGGAGAATTAAGGTAAACGAACAGAAGTGCGTACAAATAATATTTACATTACGAAAAGATACTTGTCCCCCATTAGAATCAACAGTCAAGTAGTTCCTCAACATTCAAATGTGAAATACCTTGGTATACACCTTGATCGTCGGCTTACATGGAAGCACCATATTGACTCTAAGCTAACACAAATAAAACTTAAACTAACTCAGATACATTGGGTGATTGGTAGAAATTCAACACTCAGTATAGAATGTAAACTTTTGCTATAAAAGTCGCTTTTGAAGCCAATGTGGTGCTACGGAATACATTTATGGGGCAGATTTTAGGACTTATTACATCGATGGTACATCAGATATTCTAATTTGCAAGATACGCACGCAAATACTTAGCAAAACTCGAGTTTCGCCCTAATCCCCTTGCTCGTAACATCTTGAATTTTACTGGACACATCCGCTTAAAAAAGACGGACACTACACCTCTAATACGAAACATTCTAGATAAAACTTCTTGAACATATTTTTGTGCTGAATAAGACATTTATGAATTATTAGTTACTTTCACTTAGTTTATGCCTGACAATGTTCGGGCCTAATTATTATGTTTCAGATTTAAGATTTGAATATTTTTTGAAGATACAATAAATAAATACCAGTAATAAAAAAACAAGTGCTGTTATACTCACTTATCACTCCAGATGGGACTGCTTGAAAATACTTTTTTTCCTTTTGATTATCACTACTTATTTATTATATATAACTATTACTAAATTTATGTTCGACACTGGTCGGGCCTAATAATTATATTTAAGATTTGAATACTTATTAATAGTTCATATTTGAAGATACAGTAAATAAAAAATGTATAAAAAAATATTTTTTATGGTACACAACAATCACCCTTAAGGCTGGTACTTTGTTCAAATTTGTGAAAAATGTTTATCAACATTGATTAATTCGTACGAAAGATTTGGCATGTAAACAATATTATATTCTGCCTGAAATTATGCTGCAATTTCTTATGTGTGTAGAAACACGCCATGTGTTTGTTGCAAATTCCATACGAAACAAGTGGCACTCTACTTATTTCGTATGAAAACTTAAAATGTTGAAGATACATTTCAAATGTTTATCCAAGAAAAACAGAGTACTATTTCTGCAACAATGTTTTTAAGCAATTCGTGTAATTTTTTTTTATATGTACATACTTTGGCAGCATTTCGCGTGAAATTTTGAACAGAGTACCAGGCTTTATCGTGAAGCTCATGGGAATTATTTTTTTATTTCCATGAACAACAAATTGGCATCGCCAATTATTAGGGAATAAAATAAACATCTATTGTGAGTCGAACATGCTATTGTGAATTGATGTTATTAAATTTTTTACTTTTTACGTGTACTTTATAATTTTCTTAATAAATTGTTATTATTCAGGAAAATGAACCGCATTTTGCTCCGATTTATGTTATTTTTATTGGAAAAAATAAAGAGAAGGAATTTGAGAGATGCATCAATTCCACTGTGTTTATCGGAAGTAATGTAATATTTAAGTGAAAAGCATGAATAATTGTTGGTCGTTTATACTATAATATAAATATGTATGTACATATATGTATACTATAATATAACTGAATTCATGCATTTTCACTCCTTTTAAAAATAAAATCAAACTAGTTTAAAAGCAAACAAAAAAACTACTTATATTCTGCTTCTTTTTTTTATTCCGAAACAAAACGTTTGTGAAAAAATACACGTATTTTTTAAGGAAAAACAACATGTGAGTTTTTTCACGTGGAAATAATTCACGATTGCAACTTTAGGGAAAAGGGAAATATTTTGAGGGAATAAATATTCACGGTAGGGGTGAATATTTTTCCCTCTTTGACTTTTTTAAGAAAATCTGTGCGTATGTATGTTCGCATTTATAAAAACGGTTTCTTAGAATTTAAATTAAAATTTATAAAACTGTCTACATAATAAAATGTTGTAGTTAAAATATTCATAATCTAAAGTCACAACTTTTTATAAGCGCTTTAACAGAAAATATATTTTTTAAATGGATGATTTTTGGACATTGCTGAATGTATGGTACAAATACAAAATAATTGGTTCTATGAATATTCTTATTGGATTGCCTTTAGAGCTGTGTGGTTAAAAATTAGATGAGCAAAATAAAGTTTTTTACAAAATTGAAAATAATGAAGATACTTAAAAAAACATGTTTTTTCAGGGAAATTTTAAAAATTTAATTTCTTATCCTTTTCCTGATTTCCCAAAAGCAGATAATATAATTTTGTTTTATTTAGAATTTTTTGCAAAATGTTATTCTGCCTTTTATATTAAAATACAACTATGAACTAAAAAGTTATATACCAAATACTAAAAAAGTCAAGTAAAAAATTTTTTAATCTTAAGTCAAATATCTTATAAGTTATGAAAGATACGGTAAACACTTCTGAGGAAATTATTTCTTAAAATTTCTAAGCTTAACTCAAAACGATTTATCCGATGCAAATCGGATAATTTTTAAAAAAGTTACAAGCATCAGTTATGATTAGTCCCAGATGGTAGTCTTTGGCCCACTGTAACTCCTGTTCATTTATTTTGCAAAATGTTCCACTGTGGAATGGAGTAATGGCAAATTGGTTGGCATACAATGAGTACTCTGCAAGAAGAAATTAACAAATACTTGAATAAATTGTTGTCTAATATTGTTTTCAGTTCAGTTTTACTAAAATCTCAACAATGTTCTTATAAAACATTTCTTTGTTTTTCTATCCTTTGTGTTATTATCTTTCTTTACTTTTATTTGTGTTTTTTGATAAATAAAAAACCAGACGCGAAGTATTGGAGCAATATAAATCAAAAGGTCTGGATTTAATGGGTCCTGTTAAGCCAACATTAGCTTTATGTGTTTTGGCCGTATTTGTTTTGGTTTATTTCTCATTGTGGAAGGGTGTGCGCTCGGCAGGCAAAGTAGTGTGGGTAACCGCTTTAGCACCTTATGTTGTGCTCATTATTTTACTCATACGTGGTATATCGTTGCCTGGCGCCGATGAGGGTATTAAATACTATTTAACACCCGAATGGCACAAACTGAAAAATTCCAAGGTTTGTGTTTATAAATATTAATGCACTTTAATAAAATTTGTAATTTATATTTATGTGTACATATGTATGTATGTATATATTTTTTATAGGTGTGGATAGATGCTGCCTCACAAATATTCTTTTCGCTGGGTCCTGGTTTTGGGACACTTTTGGCTTTATCTAGTTATAATAAATTTCATAATAATTGTTATCGCGATGCTTTAATTACCAGCAGTATTAATTGTTTAACCAGCTTTTTGGCTGGCTTTGTTATATTTTCAGTATTAGGGTAAGTTTTTCATTAATTTAATATTAATATATTTTAATTATTTTGCTTTACAATTTTTGATATTTAACTATTGATCTTTTCCGTTTCTGTTAACTTCACATTTAATAGTTATATGGCCCATGTTCAAAAAACCACTATAGATCGTGTGGGGCTTGAAGGTCCTGGCCTTGTATTCATTGTGTATCCAGAAGCCATAGCAACAATGAGTGGTTCAGTTTTCTGGTCTATTATATTCTTTTTAATGCTCATTACATTGGGTTTGGATAGCACATTCGGTGGACTGGAGGCTATGATAACGGCATTGTGTGATGAATATCCTCGCAGTATCGGACAACGAAGAGAATTATTTGTTTTATTGCTATTAGCGGGAATTTATTTGTGTGCACTGCCCACTATGACTTATGTGAGTAAATTTTGCATGCTAAGATCTACTTTGAATAAATAAATAATATTGCAATTACTATTAACAATTTATTCTAAGAAAACATATAACAACTAAAAAGTGAGAGGGTCGATGGTTCGACTCCTGTCAGAAAATCAGGATGTTTGTGCAGACAAACCGAATATTTTCGCAGTATGCAATTGTTTCAAATGAAACCAGTAAGTGACAAATTATTAATAATCGATCAACTTAAAATTTATTAAAGTAGAGATGGTAAAATTGAGCTTTCATTACCAAAAGGTTTCAGCAAACTGTAATACGATGAAATAATTGGCATATTCCATTAGCACTGAAAAGTGAATAAATAAATGTGAAATTTGCATTAAATGACACCACACACAGTAGACCGAACATAAGAGGCTTGTTTTGGCTGGATTGTCCAGCTTTTTAAGTACCTGCCCAGTTTCAAGCTAAAATAAAAATGGTCCAGCTAAAACAATTTTCCACAAAATGTTCTTAATATTTATTGCCTTAAATTTCTAACGATAAACTATGCATCGTCTGTTGCTGTCTTCGCGCAGGTTATAACCAATTACTAAAAGATTTGTCAAATGAGAAAATATGGTCCTACTTTTTAATGAAAATTAAAAGCAATGAATTGGAAAATTTACAAAAAGTAAATTCGAATGTCTTTCATTAGAGCGGAAATATCTTAGTCTTTTCTTTCCAAATCCATTTATAAATTAAAAATTGGTTGATATTTAACTTAGTTAGAGGTTGATAAGTGCTTTCGGATATGAAAAACTGGTTTTAACACGTAACTCAAGATTTTGGATGTGTTTGGAAAAATTCAATTACAGATTATTGTTATACTCGACAATACCTACCAGAAAATAATAATACGTCCCAGATATTTCGATTTCACTAAAATTTGTCACACAGTGTTATCAGGAAATATATATATATATATATATATATATATGTATATATATATATATATATATGTATATATATATATATATATATGTATATATATATATATATATATATATATATATATATATATATATATATATATATATATATATCTGAATTTCCCTAATCCTATTTTATTTTAGCGTTAAAGTGTGCCTGTGAGAAATTTTTTTATATTATAGATTTTGTTTATTTAAGTATATCCGCCTTCTTTGTCTGAACGACTTTTCATACGATCATGGACATTTATAGAGTTTCTCTGTACATAGTAAGTTTTTTTATCTTAGACATGCTCTTGACTTAACGGCTTTTCAAACGTGGTCGACGCTTTGTATATTTTCTTGATGTAGATATGTAAGTGTGATTGTTAAGATTTAATAAATACTTAGTTTTAAACATGTTTTTATTTATTGTATCTTCAAAAATGAACTAACAATAAGTATTCAAATCTTAAGTCTAAAATATAATTATGAGGCCCAACCAGTGTCGGACATAAACTTAGTGATAGTAATAAATAATACTTAAGTAGTGATAATCAAAAGGGATAGAAAAAAGTATTTTCAAGCAGTCCCATCTGGAGTGTTAGTAGTTAGATACTGCCTGTTCTGTGGCAATTGGCAAATTTGGGTAATTAAATTGAAATTTTGTAATTTATGGGAAAAGTTTGGTAATTAAAGTCAATGGTGTGAGGGTTACCGATGGTTTGTACATAGATATGTACGTGATGATGATGTTTTGTTTTGTTGTCAATGGTGTGAAGTGACGAGGGTAATCTATGGTTTGTACATAGATATGCATGTGATGATGATGTTTTGTTATTTAAACATAAGTGTGAGACAAGAATGGTTAGATGTTGATCCGTCGATGCACGCAGTCGTAGTTTTAATTTTTTGTTTTAATTGTGAATTGAAGTGCACATATTCGTAGTTTATTATGTTTGCACGCAGGTTTTGTACGTATGTTTTTGTTTTAATTTTGAATTGAAGTTTGTTTTTGTTTTTGTTTTGTCAAGTGGTTGCAGGAGCCTTTTCCAAAAAGGTAATCGAGTGTGGAATTAAGCATTTTTGTTGGAAGCTGTTTCTTACTGGATTACCAACTTAATGATTTTAACAAGGCGTGAGACTAAAGTAATCGATTCTTGCAAAATAGTTATGTGGTTTATTGTACGAAGTAATATTTTTTTTCTTTGTGAGAAATAGCTATTATTTTTTTGATGGAGCTATTTTTTGAGACATTTGTAGATTTTTAATTGAACTTTAGTGATTTTTAATCAGCTGATATGTATGTGTAGTAACTTTTTTTACTTTTTTCAAATTCATTAATCATTTTGCGATAATCTTTTTCTTCATAAATTTGAATTTTGGTTTCATCAATGTTACCACGTTTTATTGGAACGATGTGAAATTTATTCTCACCAATGACTGAAATTAAATTTTGTATAATAGCGTTTGAATTTTTTTCTCTCAAATAGATTGGTGGCGGCTTGGATGTTTTGTTCGTAGATACATATTTTTTGGGCAGATAAAATTTTCGAAGACCTTGGGCTTCGTCCGCGCTTTACCACTGTTATATATCTGTCCATTCCCACTTGGACCTTGGGTTTTGGGCTGCTCTTAACTTCAGTAAAAACTTGGTTAAGTGATGACCACGAGCCCGAAGCGGATGATATCGCTGAGTTAAATGTAGAAGTACTAGGCAACGGTAATGTTAACGAATCACTAGTTGGCATTGGACAAAGCGAAGTTGATCGCTGACGAAAAAGTGGTCTCGCCGTTAAAAAAAGTCTACTATCAGATTTCTTATTTAATTTATTATCATTAAGAGCTTCAGAGCTCTCAGTAAGTCTATCATTAGATTTTTTATTTTTATTATTTTCATTAAGAGCTTCAGAACTCACAGTAAAATAGGCATTTCTGCCATTAGAACTCACTTCACAGTTATTTGTTTTTGAGGTACTCATATAGAGTATTCCTCAAGGGCACTTTTGTTTGTTTGTTTTTTTTTATTACGTTTTTTTTTTGTTAATTATGACTATGTAAAAAATATTAGCAATGCAAATAAAGCTTATTTGTCAATAACAATATGTATTGGGAATATTTTTTCGTACGATTTTTTTTGTTTAGTATGAAATAAAAACTCCGCTAATCGACTGTTCACTATGAATGTACAACGAGAACTCTGACAATTAATTAATAAAAATATTTCATTCAATAAGAATTGAAATTACGGAACTATTTTTTTAAATAAAAAAATACTTCTTTTTAATTATGCCGTTGTTTGAGTAAGTAAAAGATCTTGATTAAAAACTCAGTTTGATTAAATAAATAACAGCTTTTTAAGAAATATATATATAAATTTAAAAAAAAAACTATTGTTTTACTACGAAATACACCATTTTGAAAAATGCCTGTATTGTTACTTATAAATACAATATTTAGAAACATTTCAATTGTTATGACTGATGAACTTTTATTTAAAACTAAAATTAAGAAATTATTTGGAACTACTTATATTTAAATAATAATTTTCCAAAATGTAAGCACTTATTTTTTAGTTTAAAATAAATAAATAAAGAACTTAGAAATATGTTTAAATTTATTTAAAATAACTACATATCTTGGCAATATTTTCACGTCTTATTTTAAAACATAAGAAATATGTTCAACTTCTGCTTTCTATTTTTTAAATTTTACGCAATGTGATTTGTAAGCGAGTATTTCAATTTGGCAATCAAAAAAGTAAGTAATTATATGGCAAGTAGTTCTGATGGTAATGTCTAATTTTTTGATGGGAGGTTAATGGTTTAAGAGTGCAATATTTTTTAAGTTAGAGTGTGTATGGAGAAAATTTTGCCTTATATTTTTTTGTAATACTCTTTTTAGCTTGTGGAGATGGAAGGGCATTTTAGAAATTATGTATGTTTGGGGGATCTATTAATGTTTTAATTGTTAGTTTGATTTTTATTTTTTTCCCCTATGTTTAAAGAGTTTGAAAAGATGAATAAAATATGTAATTTATGAGCAGTGAACTTATTTGAAGGTTCTAGAAATTTAAGTGTACGATATTTATGACTCTTAAAGGGAATTAGAGAATCGTGATCATGGGAGGCAACGTTATATTCATGCGTATGTTTGTGTGTGCTTTTACAATTACTTGATAGTTGGCAGATAGGATGGTAAATAAATTCAGTGACTGCGACTTTGACCCGCGCATCATGAGTTCCGTACAGACAGGAGATATGTAATTCAATACGAACTTTAGCCTATATAAAATATAGTTTTGGCATTTTTTTCGTTTCTGGGTTTTTTTCGGTTTAAAGTGTTCTTTTTTGTTTTGGAGTTTTTCCGGTTATTGGCGCTTTTTTAGTTTTTGCACTTTTTTTCTCGTTTTGACGATTTTTTTTTGGTTTTTGAAATTTTTTAATTTTGAAGATTTTTTTATATTGGCGATTTTTTCTAATTTAAGTTAATTTTTAATTATTATTTTTCAAACCTCATTTGTTTATAAATTTATGATTTATTTGAATGGGCTTAAGTTCGTATCGGTTTTTTAAGCCAAATTACATGTGATAATTATTAATGATCAAATTACATCAAAGTTAGTTGTAAATATTCTGACAACACATAGTTGAACGGAACAGCCAGCCGTTTTTGAAGGCCACTAAACCTTCCTCTTCAGCGTTCTTCTGTGATGTTTTTTCTAGTTTTGAAAATTTTTTTCATATTGGCGATTTTTTTGGTTTTTGGTGATTTTTTCGGTTTTTGGCGGTTTTTTTCTTTTAGCAATTTTTTTTAGTTTTGACACTTCATTTCTCGTTTCAGTTATTTGCGTTTCTTTTTTAATTTAGGGGATTTTTTTTGTTTTGGCGATTTTTTTTATTTTGGATACTTATTTTCATTTAGGCGATTTTGTTATGTATGTCGATTTTTTCGGTTCTTGACGTTTTTTATTTTGGCGACTTTTTTCAGGTTTTAGCGCTTTTTCAATTTCGCGATTTTTTTCATTTTGCCGACATTTTTTAATTTTGGCGATTTTTTTCATATAAACAATTCAGTTCTCGTTGTACATTCATAGAGAACAGTCGATTTGGAGGAGTTTTTATATCATACTAAACAAACAAAAATCAAACGAAAAAATATTTGGAATACATATTGTATTTGATAAATAAGCTTTATTTGCGTTGCTAATATTTTTTTACATAGTCATAAATAACAAAAACAAAAAAAACGCAAACTAAAACAACAATAAACAAACAAAGCGCCCTTGAGGAATACTCTATATGAGTACCTCAAAAACAAATAACTGCGAGTGAGATCTAATGGCAGAAATGCCTATTTTACTGAGAGTTCTGAAGTTCTTAATGAAAATAATAAAAATAAAAAATCTGATGATAGACTTACTGAGAGCTCTGAAGCTCTTAATGATAACAAAATAAATAAGAAATCTGATAATAGATTTTTTTTAACGGCGGGGCAACTTTTTCGTCAGCGATCAACTTCGCTTCGCCTAGTACTTCTACATTTAACTCAGCGATATCATCCGCTTCGGGCTCGTGGACATCACTTAACCAAGTTTTTACTGCAGTTAAGAGCAGCCCAAAACCCAAGGTCCAAGTGGGAATGGACAGATATATAACAGTGGCGAAGCCCAAAGTCTTCGAAAATTTCATCTGCTTCAAAAATATCTAGGTATAACAGCGCATCCTCTATTAACCGTCAAAATCGGTTTCAAATATTGCAAGATGACAACAACGAACCCGATGTATCTACTAACAAAACATCCAAGCCCCCACCAATAAATTTGAGAAAAAAAATTCAAACACTCTTATTAAAAATTTAATTTCAGCCATTGGTGAGAATAAATTTCACATCGTTCCAATAAAACGTGGTAACATTGATGAAACCAAAATTCAAATTTATGAAGAAAAAGATTTTCGCAAAATGATTACTGAATTTGAAAAAAGTAAAAAAAGTTTCTACACATATCAGCTTAAGAATGCTAAAGGCCTGCAAATCGTATTAAAGGGCATAGATTCCTATGTTGCTTCCGAAGAAATAAAAGATGAACTCGTCCTCCAGGGATTTAAGGTAAAAAATTTATCTAACGTAATAAATAGGGAAAAGATTCCTCAACCTCTATTTCGCTTCGAACTTGATTCAAACGATATAAAATTTAAAAAAAAAACGAGACTCATCCAATTTATAATTTAAAAAATCTCTTATACCGAAAAATAACAGTTGAAGAACCACACAAGCTTTCTGGACCCGTACAGTGTCATAATTGTCAAGAATATGGTCATTAAAAAACTTACTGCAAGTTACCTTCAGTTTGTGTTATCTGCGCTGAATTGCACGGTACTGCTGGTTTTACTAAACCTAAAGATCAAGCAGAAACAAATGTAGCTATTGTGGAGGTAATCACACCGCTAACTACAGAGGATGTCTTTCGTTAAACAGACTATGGTGCAAAAACCCAAATTAGCTCCATCTCAATCAGCAAACGCTTACTCCACCACTTTTGTGCAAATGAGCCAACCAATTACTTCCCGTGTATCGTATGCCGATGCTGCTAAAACAAATTCTATTCCCCCACAAAATGTTCCATCTCTAAATAATTCAACGAATGCAAACTCAAGCTTTAACTTTAGTCGCCTTGAAGCTACTATTGACAATTTGGTG
Source organism: Tachina fera (assembly GCA_905220375.1). Lineage (NCBI taxonomy): Eukaryota > Metazoa > Arthropoda > Insecta > Diptera > Tachinidae > Tachina > Tachina fera. The sequence goes on from LR999967.1 coordinate 48,554,800, forward strand.
CAAACTATAAATAATTTTACAACAAATATGACTACCATGATGCAAGAAATGCTGAGAATGCAGAATACACTGCTTCAAACATTAATTAACAAGCCATGAACACGTTAAAAATATGTTTCTGGAACGCAAACGGCATTCGCCAGCATAAAAATGAACTTGAGCACTTCCTTACGGAAAAAAATATTGATATAATGTTGATCTCTGAGACACATTTGACTTCGAGAAGCTTTTTAAAATAAATGGCTACACTATGCATGATACAAAGGACCCTAGAGGGAGGGCATGCGGTGGATCTGCAATTCTAATTAAGTCAAGACTCAGCACTATATCCTTGACAACGTTAGTGAAGAATATATGCAAGCTACGAATATTTTTGTAGAAAATTTTTGTTCTAATTTCGTGATATCATCAATTTACTCACCTCCCAGATTTTCAGTTACCGAAGATCAGTATGAGAAGTTCTACAAATCGCTTGGATCTTGTTTCGTGGCAGCTGGAGACTACAATGCAAAGCATACGTACTGGGGGTCGCGCCTTGTAACACCTAGAGGTCGAGCTTTGTTTAATACAATTTAAAAAATGGGCTTAGAAGTTATTTTGAGTGGGGAGCCCACTTACTGGCCTACTGACGTACGAAAAATTCCGGATGTTATTGATTTTGGCGTAATGAAAAATATTTCTAGGGATTTAATTAATGTTGAAACTTCTATAGATCTCTCCTCCGATCACTCCCCCACTATCGTTACAATTTGTAACCCACTAAGAAGTGACTTACCTCACCTATATATGAAGATGATCAATCGTGTTGATTGGCTGGGATTCTTAGTAGTCATTGCACGGAATATATTGCGTTAAGAACACCCAATAACTTTGAAACTAACATTGAAAATCTTAACGAAATTATTAAACAGGCTGCTTGACATGCCACTACTTCCCATCCGCAGTCTGGGTTTAATAAAATTTATTCCAGGGATATTGAACATCTCGTATGTAAAAAAAGAAGAGCTGGAAGGGAATGGCAACAGCAGAGATCACCCCAACATAAACTCAGACTTAAAGAATGTTCTAAACGACTTCAAGAGTTGCTTGCATCTGAAAAAACTGCATCTCTTAAAACTTATTTGGAATGTCTTGATGTCACACCTACATCTAATTACTCTTTGCGGCGCGCTGCTAGAAAGCTTAAAACACCCGTTCATTTTAACCCACCTCTGCGCACATCTACCGGACGATGGGCAAGAAGCGATACGGAAAAATTTAAAATATTTGCTGAGCATATAAAATCCGTATTTACCCCAAATACATGAACAGGTGTTCCTGATTTGCCGAGTGTAGTTGCTCTACCCCCTCGAGCCTTAAAGTTTAAGATGCGTGATGTACATAAAGTAATTGCTGAACTCAAGCCAAAGAAAGCTCCAGGTATTGATGGAATTAGTAACAAGATGCTGATAAACTTGCCGCATGTTGCAATAAGAATCTTGCTGTTTATGTATAATGCCATATTACGACTGGAGTATTATCCACTACTCTGGAAGCTTGCAAAAATTAAAATGATTCCAAAGCCGGGCAAAGATCTTACTAAAGCTGAGTCATATAGGCTGTCAACTATGTCAAAACTATATGAAACTCTGCTCATGACAAAATTGTCCCCAATTTTAACTGATAGTGGGTGCATCCCAGACCATTTGGTTTTAGAACTCAGCATATCACCATTGAACAAACGCATAGATTGGTTCAATTTATAAGAAAAACATTTGAAGAAAAGAAGTATTGTTCTGCCTTGTTTATTGACGTTTCTCAGGCATTTGATAAAGTGTGGCATGAAGGCCTAATTTTAAAATTAAAATCATATCAACCAATAAATTTAGTGAATTTATTAAAAAGTTACATTACTACCCGGAAGTTCACGGTTGTGGAAGGTGAATTCTTGAGTGTGCCCGAATCTATATCAAACATTGTGCCACAGGGTAGCATACTGGGGCCAGTTTTGTATTTGATCTATACTTGTCATATACCTTTGAGTAGCAATATCCATACATCTACGTTTGGCGATGATACAGCCTGCCTGAGTATGCACGAAAACTCTCACGAGGCTTCCCGATATCTACAAGAACATATTACACAATTGGAAATGTGGTTGAACTTATGGAGAATTAAGGTTTTTTTTATTTTTTATGCATGTTTTTTTATTTATTGTATCTTCATATATGAACTAACAATAAGTATTCAAATCTTAAATCTAACATATAATTAATAGTCCCGACCAATGCCAGACATAACTAAGTGATAGTTGTAAATAATACATAAGTGGTGATAAGCAAAAAAAAAAATTTTTTTCAAGCAACTTCATTCGGAGTGTTTAGTATTAGAGCCCTTGTATCTCTCTTTTTTAAGCGGATGTGTCCAGTAAAGTTCAAAATGTTACGAGCAAGCGGATTAGGATGTTGCACGAGCTTAGTTAGATATTTGCCTGCGTATTTTGCAATTAAGATAAATGAACAAAAGTGTGTCCATATAACGTTTACCCTAAGAAGAGATACTTGTTCCCCAATTCGAATCAATAACCATAATATTCCTCAACATTCCCAAGTGAAATACCTTGATATACCTTGGTATACACCTTGATCGAAGGCTTATATGGACACATCATATTGACTTTAAGCTAACTCAGATGAAACTTAAGTTATCTCAAATACACTGGTTGATTGGCAGAAATTCAACACTTATCCTGGACTGTAAACTTTTAATATACAAGTCGATTTTGAAGCCAATATGGTGTTACGGTATCCAGTTATGGGGCACTGCTTCAGCTTCCAATGTAGAGAGAATTCAACGAAGGCAAAACAAAATTTTACGGTTAATAACATCGGCTCCATGGTACATCAAAAATTCCAATATCCATCGTGATTTAAATATGCCACTAGTGATTGAAGAAATTGCAAAATACGCAAGCAAATATTTAACAAACCTCGAGTCACATCCTAATCCGCTTGCTTGTAATATTTTGAACTTTACTGGACACATCCGCTAAAAAAGAGGGACACAAGGGATCTATTACTCAACACTCTAGATGGGATTTCTTGAAAATACTTTTTTTTATACTTTTTATACATTTTTTTCTTTTTTGATTATCACTACTTATGTATTATTTATAACTATTAACAAGTTTATGTCCGACAGTGGTCGGTCCTTCATAATAATTATATTTTAGATTTATGTTTTGAATACTTATTGTTAGTTCATATTTGAAGATACAATAAATAAATTACATGTATTAAAAAAAATTTACGACTAGAGTATTATCCTCACAGCTGGAAGCTTGCCAAAGTTAAAATGATTCCAAAGCCGGGCAAAGATCTTACCAAGGCAGAATTATACAGGCCAATAAGTCTGCTATCAACAATGTCAAAACTTTTCGAAAAACTGCTCATGTCAAAATTGTCCCCAATTCTACTTGGTAGTGGGTGCATCCCAGACCATCAATTTAAAATTAAAATCCTATCTACCAATAAATTTTCTGAATTTATTAGAAAGTTACATTACTACCCGGAAGTTTATGGTTTTGGAAGGAGAATTCATGAGTGTGCTTGAATCTATATCATCCGGTGCGCCACAGGAGAGCATACTGGGGCCAGTTTTGTATTTGATTTATACTTGGCTTCCCAATATCTACAAGAACATATTACACAACTGGAACTATCGTTAAAATTATGGAGAATTAAGGTAAACGATCAAAAGTGTGTTCAGGTAATATTTACCCTGCGAAGAGATACTTGTTCCCCAATTCGAATCAAAAATCAAGTTGTTCCTCATCATTAACAATATACCTTTGTATACACCTTGGTCGACGACTTACATGGAAACACCATATTGACTCAAAGCTAATACAAACGAGACTTAAACTAACTTAGATATATTCGTTGATTGGTAGAAATTCAACACTCAGCCTAGACTGCAAACTTTTATTATACAAGTTGATTTTGAAGCCAATATGGTGCTATGGAATTCAGTTATGACGCACCGCTTCAGCTTCTAACGTCGAGAGAATTTAACGAAGGCAAAACAAAATTTTACGTTTGATAACATTGGCTCCATGGTACATCAAAAACTCAAATATTATCGTGATTTGAATATGCCACTAGTGATTGATGAAATTGCAAAATACGCTAGCAAATATTTAACAAAACTCGAGTCACATCCTAATCCGCTTGCTCGTAACATCTTGAATCTTACTGGTCACATCCGCCTAAAAAGGAAGGTTACAAGGGCTCTTATACGCATGCCCCACAGTGGTCGGGCCTAATACTTATATTTTAGATTTAAGATTTGAATACTTATTGTTAGTTCATAATTGAAGATACAATAAATAAATAAATGTATTTAAAAAAAAATATATAAACAATTATGTTGGTTTTGGCGCCTTTTTGTCATTTTGGTGATTTTTCCGGTTTTTTTTTTTTTTTAATTTTCACGATTTCTTTCATTTGGATGATTTTTTCCAATCTAGCGATTTATTTTAGTGTTAGAAATTTTTTTAGTTTTTAAAATTTTTTTTAATTTTTGGCGATTTTATTTATTGTGTAGTGTAGCATAGTCTGAACGCACCTTTTGTCCTCTTTTATTTTCTTTTGTTTCTTTTGCTTTTTAAAAGAAAAAACAAACGGAACAAAACGATCAATTTTCATTGATCGTACTGACACACTAACTTTTATTAATAAACTAACAAATACTTTGTAGCTTGAATATTTGGCAATTGCAATAAACTGCTGAATTAGTGAAAAGGGTTTTTGATGAATTAAATGTATGATTATGTAGGTTACTAGTTGTGTAAGAATATTTTTGTAAAATAGTATTTAAGGCAGTATAAGTCAAAAATAAAGATAGATTTATTTCATGCCTTAAATAGGCACATTGTTTTATTAAAATAAAGGATTCTGCATATAAACCTGCGAATCCTGGCCAGCGGCGCCTTAGCGCCGGCCATATAATATAACCAAATAAAGCAAAATATAAAATCAGTATATGGCGATCCTGCCAAACCAAGATCCTGCCAAACCAAGATCCTGCCAAACCAAGATTCTGCAAAACCAAGATCCTGCAAAATAAATTAATATCCTAATATCCTGCAAAATTTAATCCTGCAAAATTTAATTATCCTGCCAAACCAGGCATTTGAAAAATTTTAAATGGAAGAATATACACCAGATGGGAAATCCGATGTAGAAATCCCGAAGTACGTAGCAGCAAAAATCACCGAACAGGGACCGAAAAAATTAACAATAAATGAATACAAAGCCAGATTGCTCAAAAGAAAAGAAGAAGCGTTAATACAGATACCCAAAGTCGTGATAAAACGTAGGAAGAGAGGGGGTAGACTAGTGTGGCTACGAAGAAATTTGGCTACATTACAGCAAACAATAAATGCAAACCCACCACCACATTGGACAATAGCAACAGATATTTGGGTGCAAATAAAAAAAATAGAGAAAGAGTTATCTACATACTATGAAAATCAAAATAAAAATAAATGAAAAAAAAAACAAATTTTTAACATTTAGATGGTAGGCCCAATTTGGGGATATAACAATAAAGACATGGGAAAGCCCCAGAGTAAAGTAGAAATTCAGGAAAACATTGTTAATAACGGCAACGCCGAAAACAGCAAACAAGTAATCCCTGAATATATAATAACTTTAGTTATAGTAATTATAATATTGTTTATAGCATTTAAAATAAATAAGTATTTCAAAAAGTATGTACTTAAATATAATCAAAATAGAAATAATACAGATACGGTTACAATATAATATTTCAATCTATTACTTTAAAGCACTGTAAACTTTTGTATAATGATAGTAAAAATAAATGGATTGGCAAGCAATAATTACAAAGGTCAGACTAATTAAAGAAGATTTTGATCGTTCGCATAAATGCATAAACATAGACAGACCTATTAGAGAGGAAACTTTAGAATTACATATTCAAAATTTATTGAAAAGGTTAGAGGAAGTACGAATTATTTTTAACGTAAATTATCAGAGATTAACTTCAGCACAAAAATCAGCGGCTGATGCATTTTTCTTACATTTGAAAAGTAGACTTTATAAATTAGCAATAAAGAAAAACTTAGAAATAGAATTACCTGATTCAATACACGAAGAGGTAACATATAATTGTACGAAGAAACAGGACATACTGGTAACAGATTCTAAAATGTCAGCGTTTAATCTGGAAACTGCATCGAAAACACTTCCACTATTCGATGGCAACTATATGGAATTAGATAGCTTTTTAATGACAGCGGAAATAATTAATAAAAATTTGTCAACCGAGGGCAAAACTGATTTTTTACAATATGTATATCACGCTAAATTGTCATCAAACGTTAGAACAGCATTGGGAAGTTATTCAAAACCAGAAAATTTTGAAACACTAAAAATACTATTACAAGACAGATACAAAAGTAGGGAGACAATTCCAGAATTACAAGGCAAATTGAACACACTTTTTCAAGGGACAATGTCGGTAAGTTTGTTTAGGGATAAAATTACTGCAATTATAGACAAATTGAATAAACTAGGAATAGACGAATTAGGGAATAATGCAACGGAACCAGAAAAGAATGTCATAATGCGATTAAACAATAAATTGGCTTTGGATACATTTAAAAAGGGTCTAAATGAAAATTTCAAGACAACAATATACGCAGCCAGACCAAATAATTTGCAAAGTGCTACAGAACTTGCTCTGGAATTGGAAAACGAATGCAAGTTAACAAACAATTCGGTAATGCATGTCCACAGAGAAAAGCCACGATATCAACAGCAAAATACATGTAGAACCTATAACAACAATAACAGATTGAACACTAACTACAACAACAACAGCAGGATGTACAGGAAAAATAACAATATTAACAATAGAAGCTATGGTTAAAATGGGAATACTTACTCTAAAACCAACAACAATAATTTTCAAAAAACTAACAATAACAAACCAAACATAAATTTCAACACAAACAATAGGTTTAACAATCGCAGTAACATATCTAACACACAAAGAAGATGGAACAATAACAACAACAACCGTAATAGAAATCATAATATAAATTATGTAAGTGAGCAGGGAAACGGACCAATCCCGGGGACCGTATAGACAGGATCCCCGATGGGAATATAATATTAACTAGACAAGTTTATTGCATAGCTTCAAATCTCATAAATTACGTAAAATTAAGAATTACAAACGCCGTAAACGATGTAACATTTCTAATCGACACTGGTGCAGATGTTTCATTATGCAAAAGGAATATTTTAATTAACCATGTGGAAGATACAGATGATTATTGCAATTTGACAGGAATTTCAACAGATATGATTAAATCATTGGGCTCAACTAATTTAGAAATAGATATAAACAAAATTATTTTGAATCATAAAGTACAAGTAGTAGAAGATAACTTTCCGATAAGCACTAATGGTATTCTGGGAAGAGATTTCCTAACGACACATAGATGCAATATAGATTATGACACATATATGTTAACTTTCGTAAAAGATAATGAAATCATCAATATTCCAATTTATGACGACACTGTAAGAATAAATACAGTAATTATTCCTCACAGAAGTTAAATCGTTGTTCCTATAAAGATAGACATAGAACAAGACGCGTTGGTTTTAAACAGGGAAATCACTAAAGGTGTGTACATCGCAAATACGATAATACCTAAAACTGGCAATAAGCACATAAAAATACTAAATGTCACAGATAAAGATGTGAAAATTCAGAATATAACAATAAAAACAGTACCACTACAAAATTATAATAGTTACAAATTGCATACACAGAACAGTAATCACGAATATACATCAAAAAGATTTGAAGAGTTATTAAAATTATTAGAGCTTGGTCATTCGGAAGACGAGAACATGGCAAACTTAAAGGAAATATTGAAGAAATATCAACATGTATTCCACATTGAAGATGAGAAACTAACGACAAATAACTTTTATAAACAGAAAATAGAACTGCACGATAGCAGTCCAGTATACATAAAAAACTATCGTTTACCACAGGCTCAGACAACTGAAATAAATTCGCAAGTTCAGAAACTTTTGAAAGATAAAATTATAGAACCATCAATAAGTCCTTACAATGCACCAATGTTACTAGTACCAAAAAAAGGGCAGACAGATTTAAAAAAATGGAGATTGGTTGTTGACTACAGAAAGCTTAATGACAAAATTGTCAATGACAAATTTCCATTGACACGGTTAGATGATATTTTGGATAAATTGGGTAGAGCCAAATATTTTTCAACATTGGATATGACAAGCTCTTTTCATCAAATTGAGCTTGATCAACAATCACGTCCATACACAGCATTTTCAACACTAAATGGACATTATCAATACACAAGATTACCGTTTGGACTAAAAATATCATCAAATAGTTTTCAACGTATGCTTACAATAGCACTAGCCGGACTAGAGTCAGAGGCATTATTTTATGTTGATGATATAATAATCTTTGGATGCAGTTTGAACCACCACAATACTAATCTTGTAAAAGTTCTTAACAGGTTGAATAAATACAATTTAAAACTTAACCCTACTAAATGCCAATTTCTACGATCAGAAGTCGTATATTTAGGACACTTGATAACACCACAAGGCATAAAACCTGATCCAGAAAAATTTGAGGCAATTACAAAATACCCAGTACCTAAAAATGCAGACGAGGTAAGAAGGTTTGTAGCGTTCTGTAATTATTACAGACGTTTTGTCGAAAATTTTGCTGAAATAACAAGTAGTTTGAATGCACTTTTGAAGAAAAACAGAAAATTTGTTTGGACAGAAAAATGCCAAGACGCATTTGATAGATTGAAAAATAAACTAATTAACCCGCCAATTTTGCAACATCCTGATTTCAATGAAAAATTCATTTTGACTACGGACGCATCTAATTTTGCGCTAGGAGGTGTATTATCACAAGGAGAAATCGGACTAGATAGACCTATATCGTTTGCGAGTCGATCACTTAATAAGCATGAAGTAAATAAGCCCGTAATAGAAAAGGAATTGCTTGGTATACATTGGGGTATACAATTTTTCAGACCATATCTGTATGGCAGAAAATTCATAGTCGTTACAGATCACAGACCATTGATAGCGTTATTTTCTCACAAAAATCCAAGTTCAAAGCTGACTAGAATTCGCCTAGAATTATCGGATTACGATTTCGAAATAATCTATAAAAAAGGAAGTAACAATACTAATGCAGATGCATTGTCAAGAATAAAGATAGATTCTGACACATTAAGGACAATGATTCCTGAAAAAAATGATGAAACAATTAAAAGATCACTAGTGATAACTAGAAGTATGAATAAGAAAGTGATACAACAAGAAAAAGATAAAGGAGATATAAGAAATAATGAGGAAAATATGAAAAATAAAAGTATAACAAATAATGAGGAAAATATGAAAAATAAAGAAGATAAAATATATGGATCCAAGCAAGATGGTGTTACAGATCTTAATGAGTTTGGCCAACTCAAAATTTGGGACTGTACATCCATTAATGATATAAAGATAGCTAGAAAATTAAAATTTATATTTGAAAAACTAAGAAAAGAAATTAAAATTGAAAATGATTCTGTTCTAAATGAAACGCGCGTCAGATGTAGCCAAAATCCCGATTATCTAGATAATGTGATGGAGAAACTACTTTCTGTTTTAGGCAGAACGGAATATGATAAGTTCGCACTAGAAAAGAGCGACGAATTATTTAAAAGGATATTCATTGAAAAACTTAAAGAAAAAATAAATAAATGTAAAGAAAGTGACGTCACAATAATGTTATATAGTAATCCTCAAATAGTAAAAGATAACAACAAAAAATATGAATTAATTAAATTGTATCACAACACACCATGCGGAGGCCATTTTGGAATAAGGAAAATATTAATAAAATTAAAACAAAGATACATATGGAAAAATATGTACAAAATGGTAAAAGAATACGTTTCGAAATGTGATTTGTGTCAGAGAAATAAACAAATAAGGCATACATAAGAAACGTTATGTCTCACAGACACGCCAAATAACAGTTTTGAAACTATAGTAATTGACACAGTCGGACCATTAAGACCGTCCAAAAATAACAGATATATACTAACAATGCAATGCGAATTGACTAAATATGTAATAGCAGCACCGATGGAGAATAAAGAAGCAAAATCAATAGCTAAATGTGTAATCGAAAATTTGATATTAAAATATGGTATTTTCAAGGTTTTAAAGTCAGACAGAGGTACTGAATTTGTAAACGAACTAATGAAGGAAATTTGTACGTTATTAAAAATAGAACAAAAATTGTCAACACCATATCATCATGAAACTTTAGGCACAGCAGAGAGAAACCATAGGGTATTAAATGAATACTTTTTATCTTTCGTTAACGATGACAATTGACATGAGTGGATACCATATTATACTTTTGCGTATAATATTACACCTCACGTAGACACTAATTACTCACCATTCGAATTAATTTTTGGTAAAATACCAGAACTCCCAGGTGAAAACGTGATGAATAATAATAGAGTATATGACTTGGACAATTATGCTAAGGAATTAAAAATAAGGCTAAGAAATTCAATAAACAATGCTAGAAGCATTATAGAAGTAACAAAAAGGAATAGAAGCTTAGAATCATACAGTAAGATAAATAGTATAGAAATTAATATAGGAGATTTAGTTTTAGTAAAGGTAGAAAATAGGAAAAAATATGAGGCACCATACAAAGGTCCATACGAGGTAGTAAGCATAGATAAAGTTAATGTAGAATTAAATATCAACCGAAAAAATAAAATAGTTCATAAAAATCTTTTAAAAAAGTATAAAAACCAAGAAAAACAATTTGTTTAACATATGTAAGTTTTAAGAAATAATGTAAAACATAAATTTTTTATTATTTTTTTATTTTATTTTTTTTAATACATATATTTATTTATTGTATCTTCAAAAATGAACTAACAATAAGTGATCAAATCTTAAAGCTAAAATATAATTATTTAGCCCGACCAGTGTCGGCCAAAACTTAGTGATAATTTAAATAATACAAAGTAGTAATAATCAAAAAGGAAAATTAAATGTATTTTCAAGCATTCCCATCTAGAGTGTTGAGTATAAGAGCCCTTGTGTCCCTCTTTTTTAGGCGGATGTGACCATTAAAATTCAAAATATTACGAGCAAGCGGATTAGGATGTGACTCGAGTTTTGTTAAGTATTTGCCTGCGTATCTTGCAATTTCTTCAGTCACTAGTGGCATTTTTAAATCACGATGCAAATTTGAATTCTTAATATACCATGGAGCAGATGTTATTAATCTTAAAATTTTGTTTTGTCTTCGTTGAATTCTCTCTACATTGCAAGCTGAAACAGTGCCCCATAACTGGATACCGTAACACCATATTGGCGTTAAAAGCGACTTGTATATTAAAAGCTTGCAGTCTAGGCTGAGTGTTGAATTTCTGCCAATCAGCCAATGTACCTGAGTTAATTTTAGTTTCATTTGGGTTAACTTATAGTCAATATGATGTTTCCATGTAAGCCTTCGATCAAGGTGTATACCAAGGTATTTCACTTGGGAATGTTGAGGAATATTTTGATTGTTGATTCGAATGGGGGAACAAGTACCTCTTCTTAGGGTAAACGTTGTATGGACACACTTTTGTTCATTGACTTTAATTCTCCATAAGTTCAACCAGATTTCCAACTGTGTAATATGTTCTTGAAGATATCGAGAAGCCTCGTACGGGTTTTTGTGCATACTAAGGCAGGCTGTATCATCGGCAAACGTAGATGTATGGATATTGCTGCTCACAGGCATATCACAAGTATAAATCAAATACAAAACTGGCCCCAGTATGCTCCCCTGTGGCACACCGGATGATATAGATTGGGGCAGACTCATGAATTCTCCTTCCACAATCGTAAACTTTCGGGTAGTTACGTAGCTTTCTAATAAATTCAGAAAATTTATTGGTAAATATGATTGAAACATTTGTAAATTTTTTAATTGAACTTTTAGTGATTTTTAATCAGAAGTAATTTTAAGTCAGGCTTAAGTTCAGTAATTTCAATTCTTATTGAATGAAATATTTTTATTAATTAATGTGAGTATCTAAAGAAGAGAAGAAAAATTAAACTTAGACTTTAAGCTGGGGGAAATACCGATACTTTTCTGTGCAGCCACGCACTTCATCAGCACCCTAGTCTATCTACTTGGGTAGAGATTCTTATTAACATCAGCTATTTAACTTAAATGTACAATGAACGGAATATGAGAAACGATTGTTATGTATACAATTGATTTACCTTTGATAAACACATTTATAAGTATCACTATTAATTTTCTGTTTTTTCCAATTTTTTCATTTTTCTATTTAGGTTAGCACGAAATTATTTTTACTCTACCTCAGTATGTTTAACTATTCTTACTTATCTTTTTACGATCATCACATTAATTATTTTTACTTACTAGATGTACCATCGGTACATGCATGTAAGTATAATTGTAGTGGCTTAATGTTACTTGTTGTTGCATTCTACAGTTTTTTCTTAGATTTCCAGCATTCTGAAACTGTGATGGCCAAGTAAACAGTGATTGCCAAGTGAACATATTTTTTCACGTGCCCATGATTATTTAAGTGAAACATTTGTAAATTTTTTAATTGAACTTTTAGTGATTTTTAATCAGAAGTAATTTTAAGTCAGGCTTAAGTTCAGTAATTTCAATTCTTATTGAATGAAATATTTTTATTAATTAATGTGAGTATCTAAAGAAGAGAAGAAAAATTAAACTTCGACTTTAAGCTGGGGGAAATACCGATACTTTTCTGTGCAGCCACGCACTTCATCAGCACCCTAGTCTATCTACTTGGGTAGAGATTCTTATTAACATCAGCTATTTAACTTAAATGTACAATGAACGGAATATGAGAAACGATTGTTGTGTATACAATTGATTTACCTTTGGTAAACACATTTATAAGTATCACTATTAATTTTCTGTTTTTTTCCAATTTTTTCATTTTTCTATTTAGGTTAGCACGAAATTATTTTTACTCTACCTCAGTATGTTTAACTATTCTTACTTATCTTTTTAAAATAATTAATGTGATGATCGTAAAAAGATAAGTAAGAATAGTTAAACATACTGAGGTAGAGTAAAAATAATTTCGTGCTAACCTAAATAGAAAAATGAAAAAATTGGAAAAAACAGAAAATTAATAGTGATACTTATAAATGTGTTTACCAAAGGTAAATCAATTGTATACACAACAATCGTTTCTCATATTCCGTTCATTGTACATTTAAGTTAAATAGCTGATGTTAATAAGAATCTCTACCCAAGTAGATAGACTAGGGTGCTGATGAAGTGCGTGGCTGCACAGAAAAGTATCGGTATTTCCCCCAGCTTAAAGTCTAAGTTTAATTTTTCTTCTCTTCTTTAGATAATCACATTAATTAATAAAAATATTTCATTCAATAAGAATTGAAATTACTGAACTTAAGCCTGACTTAAAATTACTTCTGATTAAAAATCACTAAAAGTTCAATTAAAAAATTTACAAATGTTTCACTTAAATAATCATGGGCACGTGAAAAAATATGTTCACTTGGCAATCACTGTTTACTTGGCCATCACAGTTTCAGAATGCTGGAAATCCAAGAAAAAACTGTAGAATGCAACAACAAGTAACATTAAGCCACTACAATTATACTTACATGCATGTACCGATGGTACATCTAGTAAGTAAAAATAATTAATGTGATGATCGTAAAAAGATAAGTAAGAATAGTTAAACATACTGAGGTAGAGTAAAAATAATTTCGTGCTAACCTAAATAGAAAAATGAAAAAATTGGAAAAAACAGAAAATTAATAGTGATACTTATAAATGTGTTTACCAAAGGTAAATCAATTGTATACACAACAATCGTTTCTCATATTCCGTTCATTGTACATTTAAGTTAAATAGCTGATGTTAATAAGAATCTCTACCCAAGTAGATAGACTAGGGTGCTGATGAAGTGCGTGGCTGCACAGAAAAGTATCGGTATTTCCCACAGCTTAAAGTCTAAGTTTAATTTTTCTTCTCTTCTTTAGATACTCACATTAATTAATAAAAATATTTCATTCAATTAGAATTGAAATTACTGAACTTAAGCCTGACTTAAAATTACTTCTGATTAAAAATCACTAAAAGTTCAATTAAAAAATTTACAAATGTGTCACTTAAATAATCATGGGCACGTGAAAAAATATGTTCACTTGGCAATCACTGTTTACTTGGCCATCACAGTTTCAGAATGCTGGAAATCCAAGAAAAAACTGTAGAATGCAACAACAAGTAACATTAAGCCACTACAATTATACTTACATGCATGTACCGATGGTACATCTAGTAAGTAAAAATAATTAATGTGATGATCGTAAAAAGATAAGTAAGAATAGTTAAACATACTGAGGTAGAGTAAAAATAATTTCGTGCTAACCTAAATAGAAAAATGAAAAAATTGGAAAAAACAGAAAATTAATAGTGATACTTATAAATGTGTTTACCAAAGGTAAATCAATTGTATACACAACAATCGTTTCTCATATTCCGTTCATTGTACATTTAAGTTAAATAGCTGATGTTAATAAGAATCTCTACCCAAGTAGATAGACTAGGGTGCTGATGAAGTGCGTGGCTGCACAGAAAAGTATCGGTATTTCCCCCAGCTTAAAGTCTAAGTTTAATTTTTCTTCTCTTCTTTAGATAATCACATTAATTAATAAAAATATTTCATTCAATAAGATTTGAAATTACTGAACTTAAGCCTGACTTAAAATTACTTCTGATTAAAAATCACTAAAAGTTCAATTAAAAAATTTACAAATGTTTCACTTAAATAATCATGGGCACGTGAAAAAATATGTTCACTTGGCAATCACTGTTTACTTGGCCATCACAGTTTCAGAATGCTGGAAATCCAAGAAAAAACTGTAGAATGCAACAACAAGTAACATTAAGCCACTACAATTATACTTACATGCATGTACCGATGGTACATCTAGTAAGTAAAAATAATTAATGTGATGATCGTAAAAAGATAAGTAAGAATAGTTAAACATACTGAGGTAGAGTAAAAATAATTTCGTGCTAACCTAAATAGAAAAATGAAAAAATTGGAAAAAACAGAAAATTAATAGTGATACTTATAAATGTGTTTACCAAAGGTAAATCAATTGTATACACAACAATCGTTTCTCATATTCCGTTCATTGTACATTTAAGTTAAATAGCTGATGTTAATAAGAATCTCTACCCAAGTAGATAGACTAGGGTGCTGATGAAGTGCGTGGCTGCACAGAAAAGTATCGGTATTTCCCCCAGCTTAAACTCTAAGTTTAATTTTTCTTCTCTTCTTTAGATACTCACATTAATTAATAAAAATATTTCATTCAATAAGAATTGAAATTACTGAACTTAAGCCTGACTTAAAATTACTTCTGATTAAAAATCACTAAAAGTTCAATTAAAAAATTTACAAATGTTTCACTTAAATAATCATGGGCACGTGAAAAAATATGTTCACTTGGCAATCACTGTTTACTTGGCCATCACAGTTTCAGAATGCTGGAAATCCAAGAAAAAACTGTAGAATGCAACAACAAGTAACATTAAGCCACTACAATTATACTTACATGCATGTACCGATGGTACATCTAGTAAGTAAAAATAATTAATGTGATGATCGTAAAAAGATAAGTAAGAATAGTTAAACATACTGAGGTAGAGTAAAAATAATTTCGTGCTAACCTAAATAGAAAAATGAAAAAATTGGAAAAAACAGAAAATTAATAGTGATACTTATAAATGTGTTTACCAAAGGTAAATCAATTGTATACACAACAATCGTTTCTCATATTCCGTTCATTGTACATTTAAGTTAAATAGCTGATGTTAATAAGAATCTCTACCCAAGTAGATAGACTAGGGTGCTGATGAAGTGCGTGGCTGCACAGAAAAGTATCGGTATTTCCCCCAGCTTAAAGTCTAAGTTTAATTTTTCTTCTCTTCTTTAGATAATCACATTAATTAATAAAAATATTTCATTCAATAAGAATTGAAATTACTGAACTTAAGCCTGACTTAAAATTACTTCTGATTAAAAATCACTAAAAGTTCAATTAAAAAATTTACAAATGTTTCACTTAAATAATCATGGGCACGTGAAAAAATATGTTCACTTGGCAATCACTGTTTACTTGGCCATCACAGTTTCAGAATGCTGGAAATCCAAGAAAAAACTGTAGAATGCAACAACAAGTAACATTAAGCCACTACAATTATACTTACATGCATGTACCGATGGTACATCTAGTAAGTAAAAATAATTAATGTGATGATCGTAAAAAGATAAGTAAGAATAGTTAAACATACTGAGGTAGAGTAAAAATAATTTCGTGCTAACCTAAATAGAAAAATGAAAAAATTGGAAAAAACAGAAAATTAATAGTGATACTTATAAATGTGTTTACCAAAGGTAAATCAATTGTATACACAACAATCGTTTCTCATATTCCGTTCATTGTACATTTAAGTTAAATAGCTGATGTTAATAAGAATCTCTACCCAAGTAGATAGACTAGGGTGCTGATGAAGTGCGTGGCTGCACAGAAAAGTATCGGTATTTCCCCCAGCTTAAAGTCTAAGTTTAATTTTTCTTCTCTTCTTTAGATACTCACATTAATTAATAAAAATATTTCATTCAATAAGAATTGAAATTACTGAACTTAAGCCTGACTTAAAATTACTTCTGATTAAAAATCACTAAAAGTTCAATTAAAAAATTTACAAATGTTTCACTTAAATAATCATGGGCACGTGAAAAAATATGTTCACTTGGCAATCACTGTTTACTTGGCCATCACAGTTTCAGAATGCTGGAAATCCAAGAAAAAACTGTAGAATGCAACAACAAGTAACATTAAGCCACTACAATTATACTTACATGCATGTACCGATGGTACATCTAGTAAGTAAAAATAATTAATGTGATGATCGTAAAAAGATAAGTAAGAATAGTTAAACATACTGAGGTAGAGTAAAAATAATTTCGTGCTAAATTAAATAGAAAAATGAAAAAATTGGAAAAAACAGAAAATTAATAGTGATACTTATAAATGTGTTTACCAAAGGTAAATCAATTGTATACACAACAATCGTTTCTCATATTCCGTTCATTGTACATTTAAGTTAAATAGCTGATGTTAATAAGAATCTCTACCCAAGTAGATAGACTAGGGTGCTGATGAAGTGCGTGGCTGCACAGAAAAGTATCGGTATTTCCCCCAGCTTAAAGTCTAAGTTTAATTTTTCTTCTCTTCTTTAGATACTCACATTAATTAATAAAAATATTTCATTCAATAAGAATTGAAATTACTGAACTTAAGCCTGACTTAAAAGTAAATATGATTTTAATTTTAAAATAAGGCCTTCATGCCACACTTTATCAAAGGCCTGAGAAACGTCAATAAACAGGGCAGAACAATAAATTTTTTCTTTAAAAGTTCTTCTTATAAATTGCACCAATCTATGAGTTTGTTCAATGGTGCTATGCTGACTTCTAAAACCAAATTGATGGTCTGGGATGCACCCACTATCAGTTAAAATTGGGGACAATTTTGTCATGAGCAGCTTTTCGAAGAGTTTTGACATTGTTGATAGCAGACTTATTGGCCTGTATGACTCAGCCTTGGTAAGGTCTTTGCCCGGCTTTGGAATCATTTTGACCTTCGCAAGCTTCCAGCTTTGTGGATAATACTCCAGTCGTAAAATGGCGTTAAAAATAAATAACAGGATTCTAATTGCAAATGGGGCAAGTTTATCAGCATATTGTTACTTATTCCATCAATACCTGGAGCTTTCTTCGGGTTGAGTTCAGCAATTAGTTTCTGAACATCACGCGTCTTAAATTTTATGGGTCGAGGGGGTAGCGCAACTACACTTGGTAAATTAACAACACCAGTACATGTGTTTGGGGTAAATACGGATTTTAAATGCTCAACAAATATGTTACCTTTTTAGTATCGCTTCTGGCCCAACCTCCGGTAGAAGTGCGCAGAGGTGGTCTATATTCAACGGGTGTTTTAAGCTTTCTAGCAGCTCGCCACAAGGAGTAATTAGATGCAGGTGTGGCATCAAGATTTTCCAGATAATTTTTAAGACATACAGTTTTTTCATATGCCAGCAGCTCTTGGAGTCGTCTAGTGCACTCTTTAAATCTAATTTTGTTTTGGGGTGATCTGTGCTGTTGCCATTCCCTTCTAGCTGTCCTTTTGTCACGTAAAAGACGTTCAATGTCTGTAGAATAAATTCTATTAAACCCAGTCTGCGGATGGGAAGTAGTGGCATGTTCAGCAGCCTGTTTAATATTTTCGTTAAGATTTTCAATGTTAGATTCAATATCACCTGGTGTTCTTAGGTTAATATTTTCGTACAATGGCTACTGAGGTATTTTTTGAACCCAAGCCAATTAACACGGTTGATCATCTTTACATATGGGACAGGGAAGTCACTTCTTAGTGGGCTACAAATTGTAACAATCGTGGGAGAGTGATCGGAGGAGAGATCTACAGAAGCTTCAACATGAATTAATTCCCTACCGATATTTTTCATTACTCCAAAATCTATAACATCCCGAATTTTTTGTATGTCCGTAGGCCAGTAAGTGGGATCCCCACTTGAAATGACGTCCAAGCCCATTTTTGAAATTGTGTTGAACAATGCCCGACCTCTAGGTGTAATAAGACGCGAACCCAAGAACGTATGTTTTGCATTGTAGTCCCCAGCTGCTACAAAACAAGGGCCAAGAGATTTGTAGAATTCCTAGAATTGATCCTCAGTAATTGCGAATCTGGGAGGGGAGTAAATTGATGATATCACGAAATTTGTAACAATATTTTCGACACAAATATTTGTTGCTTGTAGATGTTCTTCACAAATGTTATCAAGGACATAGTGTTTGAGTCTTGACTTAATTAGAATTGCTGACCCACCGCATGCTCTCCCCCTCGGGTCCTTTGAATCATATAGAGTGTAACCATTTATTTTAAATAAGCTCCTTGAAGTCAAATGAGTCTCAGAGACCAACATTATATCAATATTTTTTTCCACGAGGAAGTGCTCAAGTTCATTTTATGCATTTTAAAACATAAATAACATAAAATTAAAAGAAAAAGTACATTTAAGCTTTTAAAATTTTTTTTTATAATTAAGAATTGTAAAATCAAAATATAAAACCCACATTTATTCAGCAGATTAAGCAATACAAAATTTTCCACCTATATCAGTAACCATATTAATGCACTAAACAACAATTAAAATTTTGCGATCTTGCTAAATTGTAAAATTTTAACTAAAAGGGTAAGGGTGTAGTGTAGCATCGTCTGAACGCACCTTTTGTCCTCTTTTATTTTCTTTTGTTTCTTTTGCTTTTTAAAAGAAAAAACAAACGGAACAAAACGATCAATTTTCATTGATCGTACTGACACTAACTTTTATTAATAAACTAACAAATACTTTGTAGCTTGAATATTTGGCAATTGCAATAAACTGCTGAATTAGTGAAAAGGGTTTTTGATGAATTAAATGTATGATTATGTGGGTTACTAGTTGTGTAAGAATATTTTTGTAAAATAGTATTTAAGGCAGTATAAGTCAAAAATAAAGATAGAATTATTTCATGCCTTAAATCGGCACATTGTTTTATTAAAATAAAGGATTCTGCATATAAACCTGCGAATCCTGGCCAGCGGCGCCTTAGCGCCGGCCATATAATATAACCAAATAAAGCAAAATATGAAATCAGTATAATTGGTTTGGTGATGTTATAATTTTTGTATTTTTAAGTTTTACCGTTTTTGAAAATTTGAAGAGTTACCTCTCACGGTTTCTAAGGTATAGCAAGTTGTCAAAATTACATAGTCAAAATTGCATTAACTGATGGACCACCGTTTAATTAAATTTTTTTTAAATTTAAGTGTTAATTGTTGTAGACTATATAAAAATACACTAATTTTACATGTTTCAACTGTCAATTTACATTTGTACATACAATTAAATGTATGTATATAACATGCGATTTTAACATTTTTTGTTGCTTGGAACACCCTTGCAGAAAGCAGTAAATTTACTGATTTCTGAAAAAATTCAGTAAAATTTTACTGATAATGAAATTTTATTTGTCCTACCAGTAAAATCGTAGGGCCGTATTCATAATAAAATTGTAGCAAGTGGCAAAGTTTTTTTCATTAAAATTTTGAAATTTTTGTATGAAAAAAATGTTGCCACTTGGTAGAATTCCATTATGAATACAAGCATTACTGATTACTGAAAATTCAATGCACCACATCACATAATAAGTCGTTTACGCAATTTATAAAAATTGGAGAAAGAAATTTTAGTAGTCAGTAAAAATTTAGTGGTTAAACAATAATTTTTACTGAAATATTAGTAGTACTCCAAAGTGCCTATCTATGGTAAATGCCGTAAGTACAAATAATTAATATTGGCCTATGGTAACTAAAATAAGATATATACATTTTTGACTCTACTGTATTGAAAAATCTATGGAAAACTGCATCTATAGTAGTGGAATTATTATTTATGGGTGTTTGTGGAGAATTGCTCATATGCAAGTAGAAAACGACAAAAAAAATTTGATAAAGCTTGCGACTGTGGGTTTGCAAAATTTGTATTAAAATCTCCACCCAGAATAATTGACATGAGATGGAGATTGATACCCAATTGTCGTGCACCAGCTTCAGTGTAAGGCAACAGTACGTAATGAAGATATCTATGTTATAATATAATATTTTAAATTCTTTAAAACGACTGCTATATATCTTTTAAACAAATATTTGACATTTAAAACGCTCTTTTATTTAAAAGTTTATATATATTTTATTTTTTTTATATATTTAAATTTTTTAACAAAATTATCCCCAATGGCACACTTCACAGTCAGTTCCTATTAAAATTAACTCCTGAAGGTATGCTTTAAAATTCGAATGAGTTATTTCTATGCAGTGCTCCATTTCTATAACTTGTGAGAAGTTCTCGCATGGAGAAAAATTAAATAATTATATTGGTTGTCCTATTTTGACAAAAAATATCAAAAATGGAGTTTTTTTCTTACTGTGAAATACAGGATGATAACAATTTTTTCGACTCTCACATTTCTTACAGAAACAAGGCACTGCTGTTGGTACTTCTTGTCACCGTTACCGTTGTAAAATTTAAAAAGTGGCACAAAAAGGGAATTAAAAATAAGGAGACACCAAAAAAAGGGATTTTAAGAAAAAAAAGGGGGCAACTTTAAAAACAAGAAAAATTAAAGCAAATCTATTTATTTTTAAAAACATCAAGAATAAAAATCAGGTTTTGCATATCTAAAGACTAAAATATACTATTTTTTTTATAAAATAAAGCCACAAAATATAAAAATAATTCACATAATCTGTTCTTATTATAATAAATTACTTGAATCTTCTGAAGACAAATAAATATATATATTTAATGCTTTCTTAGCATTGGTACTTATTTACAAAAAAACAAACTCAGCTTATTCACTTTAGCGAAAATGCATTTTATTTGTTTATTTTATTTAAATTTTTTTAATAAATATTTGAATATTGAATTCTCAAGAAACAGGCACAAGACAATTCTGTAAATTTTTTGCAAATTGCATTTTTTAATTAACGGAAAAAGGTAAATTTGAACATTTTTGATCGTTATTAAATGCCTATTTTTTAAGCTGTATATCTGTACTTTTGAATAGGTTCATCATTTGGAATCCAGTCTTCCAAATCCCTTTACTACAAACTTAAAGAAGAAGAACTTAGCACGGTATGACAAGTTTCAACTTTCAGTCCGTTATATAATTTATTTTCTAATGATGGCAATTTAGAAAAGGAACCGCTCAGCGGGAACAAACTTAAGAAATGTATGTAAAGCAAATGTATATAACTTTAGATAGAAGTTTTTATATAAGCAATTTGAAAGCTCTCTTAGAAAAACATCAAGTCCACTTATTATATTACAAAAAATGGAAACAATTTAATAAATACTGTGTCTAAATAAATATTAAAATACAATCAGTCTTTTAGCCCTTCGCAGTTTTTGAAGTATATAAAAGTTAAATAGTGACTTTTTTTAACAGGAATAATTTCTTAATCGGGCTTAGGTTCAGTATTTTAAATTATTATGAAATTAAATATTTTTAATAATTAATGTGATAAGAAAAGAAAAATTAAACTAGACTTTTTATGTGGGGGAAATGCGCATTTTTGTGTGCAGCAATGAAGGTGATGAAGCACACATGTTTATCTACTTGGGCAGAGATTGTTATTAATATCAGATATTTAAATTGTATTTTTATTGAAATGGAATATGAGAAATGATAGTGTGTACTATTATTGATTTACCTTTGTTAAATACATTTGCAAGTATCACTATTAATTTTCTATTTTCCCGATTAAGAAATTATTTCAGATTAAAATTTACTATAGTTCAAGGAAATTTGTTTAATATATGTAATTGTATATACCTACATACATATGTTAATATGTAGTAGTTAATTATATTTACATACTCATACGAATATAATCAAGCCTGAGCATATTAATTATTCGAAAGATATGCATCACAAGAAAAAAAATGTCTTATAAGCTTGCTTACAAGCCAATATATTAAAACAACATAACTTATATATTAATTAAACTGATAGTAGCAAAAAGTACATCTTCATACAGTAAAAAGTATCCAAACAGAGGCTAAAATTAGAAAAAGTATAAAATTTGGGTGCATTTTGATAAAGTAGCACAATAGTATCCAAGTAGTCGAAAAATCCATACATAGCTAACACCGATTTGATAACGCGGTGTGATCTTACTCAAAATTTGTGATTGTATTGTGAGAAAGATTTTTACCCCTTAGCGTATAGATATTTACACATCAAAACTTCAGGCGATTCTGAATTATCTAATCTCTCTTATTCCAGCTTCCATCCGATTTTGCAACTTCTCGCGAATTTTTGCATACTTCGCAATAAAATCGACTTTTTCATGCTTTCAACATATTAAAAGTTTTTCCGATTTTTAAAAAATAATAGAATTTGTCATCAACCCGCTGATAGTAAGTGTTTGCGAATTTTCGCGATTTTTATTAATTTTTTTTGATTTGTCGGATTTTAATCAATATTATGGCTGTTTATGGTTCCTGCAAGGAGCATAGGGCCTGCTCCTTGCAGGAACGACGGGAACCTGTTTCAAAATTATGCAACTTCTCGCATTTTTTTTTGCAAAATTTGCTGCGATGTTTTTCATGTCTTCAGCTTCTTGGCAGTTTTTCCGATTTTAAAAAAAGTATTAAACTTTGTTATCATCCCGCTGTTACTAAATTTTTACAAATTTACTTTATTTAAATTTTTACGAATTTTTTGCATTTCTTACAGTTGTAACGATTTTCAATTCATATAATGGCTTGTTTAAAATTTTGCAAGTTTTCAAAAATTTTTACAAAGTTCGCCTTTTGTGTGATTTTTACACGTTTTAATAGTTTTGAATTCTGTAGACACAAAAATTGTATGCTAACTCATATGTTGTATTATCATTTGCTGACATATGTTGACTTTAAAAAATTTTGTACTTTCAGCATACTGTGTAGACGACTAACATATATATATATATATATATATATATATATATATATGCTGACAGCAGGATTTGTTGTCATTTTTAAACATATGAATGTAAGCATACATTTGCTGATTCAACATATCGTCTAGACTTACTTTTACACTAGTTTCACATCATATACCAATGCTTCGAGATAAATACATTAACTTACCGAATACTACGATTTATTTGAACAATATTAAATCAAAATATCTGTTACAAGCAAAGTTTCCAGCTGTCATTGCCGCCATTGACGGTACTCATGTAAAATAGATTCTCCTGGTAAAATAACATAGGAAAACATTAGATTTTGTATAATTAAAATTGATATTTGATTTAGGTGGTAATGATGCTGAGATGTATCGTAACACAAAAGGTTTTTTTCTCGATAAACGTCCAAAATTTGTGTGATAGCGACCTTAGAATACTAGGTATTGTGGCATGCCAGCCTGGTTGAACTCACGATGCCATCATTTTCCGGAACTCACGTATTTGTTATTTTTAGAGTCTAAAGAATTTGGAAAAAGTCTTGTGATTGCAGACAGTGGCTATGAAAATTCCAATTTTGTAAACACACCCTTATTAAAACCAAGTACACCATCGTAAATTCTTTTTAATGCGTCACCTATAGAGAAAAGAAACTGTGTTGTCCTTAGGAACTCGTATAAATTCAAAAAACGTACAAAGTATTGTAGTTGCAACAGGAGTATTACACATATTTGTTGCATTAATAGAGAAATCGAAGCCTCAGTAGTTCCGCCACACATGGAAAACGCTGTAAATGAAATTTTAAATTTGCCTCACAATCTAAGCACTAGAGTGGAATCCTCTACTACAACAAGAAAAAAACTTATTGATAAATATTTTTCTTCAATGTAATAAAAAGAAATTTTTATTGAATTAATTGTTATTAACAAACATAAAATAAACCTAAAACATTCCATAAATAAACAAAAGAAAAAGGAGCTATTCACGTAGCAAATTGGCAAACATAAACAGTGAATTCATAGTTTAACAAAAATTAATAAAATTCATTAAAAATAACATCGCAAAAAAAGTTACTAGATTACTATACAGTATAGGTACGATAGTACTACTAAAGTGTAGTAAAGCCCTATACTCAGTTTGGCGAATTTGGTTACCAATTTTTTATGGGCCTTAAAAAATTTCGAAAATCAGTGCGCCCTCAAAAAATGGTGTCAGCTAATGCAGACTTTCTGATATCGCTTAACTATATATGACAATAAAGCGGCTAAGAGTCCGCTAAATCTTGTTAGAATTTTCTCCAAAAAAAATAATTTCTTCGTTCACCTTGTTTGCAAAACAAAACGAAAAGCATTTTTTCTTCACTTTTTTCAGAATAACTTACTGGGAATCCCAATTTTTTGCTACAAACATTTGGAAAAGTTGTAGCTATGGTAAGGCTGGACAATTTTTTCGAACATATTACTATAATCTGAACGTGTATAGGCAACCTAAATGCCTCATTAAGACCACTTTGTAGCTTAAGAACTTTCATTTACTTTTTAAACATTTTCGTCTACTTTTGCTCTGCCAAATATTCTTAAGCTTGGATCAAACAATTGGTACAATGTACCAATTTTCAATGACTCACTGATAGTGAGTCTGAGTTATTCTGAACAAAACTGAAGTGAAAATGTTTTTCCTTTGTTTTGCAAGAAAAAGTGCACTAAAATATCCCCAAAACCTCCAAACTGGGTATAGGGTTTTAGTACCCTATATTTTAAAAAACGGTGACGGATGACATCCTTACGATTACAAATTAATATAATGCATATCATATTTCAGTGATACGTATTGTGCCAAACAAGAACTTGGAAAAAAAAATTATCTAACTAATTTTGAGAACCGAAATTTTGGAAAGGAGCTTGGCCCTTTTTCATATTTACGTTTATGTCAGGATAATGGTTATTCAAGCCATTTGTGTTATTTCTTCAATTTCATTCTGCATACATTTCTATATACGTACATAGTATGTATGTACCCTGTAGGAGAATTTGTTGTTGACTACAAAAATAGTTAAGTTATAGTTAACTTTTCTAAGACTGACTAAAAGTCATCCATTACGAACCCAAAATTAAGTACGTAACTGAATTTGATGACAGCCAACAAATTTATTCTTAGCTACTTTGAAACTCATTTCAGGTTTATAATAACATTTTGTTGTTGTTGTTTTAGATAGTACCTTAGCCTGGGCTTACATCTGTGTTCCATGTTCCACACAAGCCCAAAAAATGGGAAACCAACTAATTACTAATGAACAACTGATTTATTCAGACGTATTTATTAAGTTAAACAGTTTCATACATAATTAATAAGAATTCCACATGATTGCAAAATGTTTAAATCAATAAATACATGTCTGAATCAAACAGTTTTTCATTAGTAATTAGTTGGTTACGCTTTTTTGGGCAAATTACACACAGATGTAAACTCAGACTTAGCTCAGTGTAAGTGCGTTGAGTACAGAACGTGTGATAATATATGTTCGAACCCCAGAAATTTTTTATACCCTTTACCAAAAAATGGTAAAAGGGTATATATAGGTTTGTCATTTCGTTTGTAATTTCTACAATATTAATAAGAGACACATAAAGTATATATATTCTGGATCCTTATGCATCCTTATGCAGTGAACAAGCGATGTCCGTCTGTCTGTACGTGAAATCGGTTTTCCCAAGATCCCAGAACAGCTAGAGACTTCGTTCTTGGACTGGTGTGTCAGAAAATTTTGCTATTGAAAATCAGCAAAATCGAGCAGACGGTTTCAGAGCTGGAAAACTCAAACTCTATTTTCCCATGCAAAATTACTGCCGAAAAGTAGTTTTTATTATTATTTTTTTATTAAATTAACTTATTTTATACTTCGGTATGAATAAAATTGGTATATATAATTTAAAAAAAAAATTTAAAAATTAAACATATTAAAAAAAACGTTTCCAGAGTTAGAAAACTTTAACTTTTTTTCTAATAATTAAACATATTTCATGTTTTAGGAAGAAGGCTATTTTCTCAGGGTCTGAAATTTGGACAGACTATGTAGAACTTTAGTCGCTACAACAAAAAATATATAAAAGTTAAAAATTAAAGGGTGTTCCAAAATGAGTGACGAAAACTTTTAAAATTCCATGTAATATACATACAATTGTTCGTACATATGTATATTGACACTTGAAATTTGTAAAATTAGTGTATTTTTATACATATATATTAGTTATATTTTTAACACTAAAATTAAAAAAATTTTAATTAAAGGGTGGTCCATCAGTTAATGCAATTTTGACCATGTAATTTTGACAAATTGCTATATCTTGGAAACCGTAAGAGGTAAACTCTTGAAATTTTCAAAAACGGTAAAACTAAAAAATCGCCTAAAATTTAAAAAAATCGCCAAACAAAAAAGAAACGCCAAAACTAAAAAAATCGCCAAAATAAAAAAATCGCCAAAAGCCGAAAACAAATCGCCAAAACGAGAAAAAAGTGTCAAAACTAAAAAAAATTGCCACAGGGTGGCCCTGTGGCTGAGTGTTAGCGATGCTAGCCTCTCAGTCCAGAGGTCGTGGGTTCGATTCCCACCATAGACTCTGGGTGTTTTCTGCAGACAAGCTAATCGCTTTGCGGGTTGTGTTTGTTTAAAAAAAAAATATGAAATAAAAACGCCAAAAACCGAAAAAAATCGCCAAAACAAAAAAATCGCCAACATTAAAAAAACGCCAAAACCCGAAAAAATCACCAAAAATTAAAAAAATCGTCTAAATAATAATAGAGACGCCAAAATCCAAAAAAAAATCGCCATAAAAAAATCGCCAAAAATTAAAAAAAAAACGCCAAAAACCGAAAAAAATCGCTAAAACGAGAAAAAAAGTGTCAAAACTAAAAAAATTTCCACTATGAAATAAAGACACCAAAACTCGAAAAAAACGCCAAAACAAAAAAAAATTGCCAAACGAAAAAAAAAATAGCAAAAACGAGAAGAAAGTGTCAAAACTAAAAAAAATGTCACAATGAAATAAAAACGTCAAAACCCGAAAAAATCCCCAAACCAAACAAAATTGCCTGTATGAAAAAAATCGCCAAAATTAAAAAAGCACCAAATTAAAAATAATGCCAAAAACTTAAAAAAATCGCTGAAAGAGAAAAAAGCACCAAAACTAACAAAATACATCAAATTAAAATTAATGTCAAAAACCTAAAAACGAGAAAAATAGCAAAAAAAAACGAAAAAAGCACGAAATTGGAAAAAAATCTAGCCCTTAAATAAATCACTAAAATAAAAAAACAAAATGTCAAACAACCGTCAAAAACTTAAAAAAATTGCTTAACGAGAAAAAAGCACAAAAACTAAAAAAAATCGCCTAATTAAAAAAAATGCTATTAGCTATAAGTGCAACAAACGAGTAACTTATTGATCAAGTATCAAGAATTAAAATTACTCTTAATGCACCAAACTCGTATCTCAATAAATGCGCTTCATAATTAAACTTACTACTAATATATATAGATGTAATCAATTCCTTAATAATTGCATATGAACTTTTATTCAAACACCGAAGTATAAGGAAATGAACTGTTTCTTTCTTGCTCTCCTGAAAACTTGTAGTTTTTTTAGAAAGTAAGGGAGCGATATTCAACTTATTGCTAATATGTGATGTATCTCTATACTACATAAACACACTTTGGTAAAGATTATATAAGATTATATAAGATTCGGCACAGCCGAATATAGCACTCTTACTTGTTTTTAATTAACTGACTACTAGGTGATTTAAAAAAGTCAGTTAGCTGAAAGTAATGCAGGGTGATACAATTGACTACTGATTAGGACATCGCAATGTTGAAATAGTCAGGTGATTACATTGAAAAGTAATCCAAGTGTCAGTCAGTACTAGTTGTGAAATATTAAGCTTAAAGTTAGTTTAAAGTTAACGTAATTTCCGATAGTGTATTTCCGTTGTTAAGTAGTTTGCAGTGTATTTAGCTGAGAAACAAATATTCCTTATTCATTGTTTCTTAAATCTGTAGACATCATTCGGGCATGCGAGTTGTTTGCACACTTTTTACATCTTCCCAAGTGATTTAATATAAAATATGTACGCTCTTGAGTAAATGCATACTAGATTTATTTTAATTTATGCATTCAAACATACATTTTAGCATTAACAACCATAATAGCATATATATACATACATACATAAATACATACATAATACACACATGTTATACGAGTACTAGGGTGGTAACGAACGGCAGTTTAACGAATGCGAAAGCGAATAACACAATTTAATTTTTGGGAAAGTGAATGTAAATATTTACAGTACGTTAAAAAATTACAGGGAAATAAATTTTTATAAAAACATGAATTTGTACTATTTATATATTTGCTTCGAAATATTAAATAAATCTTTAAAAAACTTTAATAAATATATTAAAATTATTAAATAAATTTATATAAATCGAGACTAGTACAACTCTAAATTCAAATGTTCCACAATGTATAAATATTTTTTAATTTGTTCAAATGTAATCTACTAAATATGCCGACAACAGAAATATATGACATAGACCAGTTTCATAATTAAGTTCACAGATATATATGTATTAGAGTTTCTACGCGGAAAAAAAATAATTTTTTTTACAAATCCCGGGAAATTTTCGACGGAAATTTTCAGGAAATTAATACTTACGTTTTTGGAATTTGCCTTTTTTACATTGCTGTTCGTTGCTTTATTACTTAAAATATAAATCTGTAGGCAGAGGTAAAGAGGTTTAAAAAATATTGCCAACATAAAAAGTCTTTATAGCACCTACATAGATTACCAGATGTAGATGGAATTTCCATCCATGCTTTAACTCAATCATATGAATTTATTTGTTTTTTAAATATTGTTGATCAGCAAATGAACGAATAAAGTTGAGGAAATCAAGAATCAATGTAGACTTATCTCTAGTATACGCCAACAAAAACTACTCCAAATATTTCACAGAAGGTTCTGTAATGAATGCAAAGCAATTCAATTTTTACAAGCGAATTAGCTGCAATAAAAACATGTATGAATAATTTACGTGACAATTTACCAAGCTCTCTTAAATCTGATAGCGAGAGTTCGGTATAGTGTTTTCACACTGAAAGTTAAAACCTGGATTTAACGTTAAAACCATAAACAGCTGATCTTGCATTTGTTAAATTTAGGTTTTAACTCACACAATGTCTAACAACTTTGTTCAGAAATAAAATAAACCTCCTGCAGAAATGCGTGTGCTTGTTGTTGTATTTTTCTGCACAACTTGTATGGTAAAACCAGGTTCTAACAGTGGGTTTTAACGTTAAAACAAACTTTTATTTAATTCATGTCAGTGGGAAAACACTATTAGAAGCTTTAAAAATATTTTTAATGACAACATGATTGTACAACAGATTAGAAACTTGATTTCATCTAGTCCTCAACTTAAAATTAATTTTCCAAGTCCCCTGAACATGAGGGGAAACGAAAAAGTATTTAGATAAACTTGCTAAAGAATCTTTGTTAAATAATATTTGCTCAGAAATTAAATTTCAATATGCAGATCACAAATGTGTGATAAAGAAATATTTACGAGATATTTGGCTCATTAGATTGAAAATATGACATTGTTTATATTCTCCTAAACATATTATAGAAAATCAACAACCCCCATTGTGCAGTTGTGGTGAACTTCTAACTTTACTCATATACATACTTGATGAATGTGGTGAACTTCTAACTGTACAAAAGATAGTGAATTCGAAAAATTTTAAATTTTTTTTTTCAAATTAAATTTATATAATTCGATTTAAATCTTGTTTATAAATAACAAATATATTAATAATTAATTATATAATTAAAAACCTACATGTACATATTTAAAAAAAAAGAAACTATTTGTAATTTCTGAAATATATACATAACTATAAAAAAGGCCTATACATATATAACCTTATTGGGGCCTTCCAAAATCAAATCAAAATCAAAATTTAATTTAAATGTTGTATGTTTTCTCATAAAACTATATTTTTTGTTGAGGTCATTTAATTAAATTCATATGTGTTTGAAATTTTCGGGAATAAACCATTTTACTTCTCGATTCCCGAGAATCGGAAAAGTCAGGGAAATTAGAAACCTCAATATATATACATGTATGTATACAATATATTTATATTAACATACTTCAAAACGCCATTGTTATTAGTTATTTTAGAGACCCAGCAAAAATTATTGCTTTCCAGAAGCATTTTTGTAAGGGACACCATGTTATAGAATCACTTGCTGTTGCGCATGAATAAGGCATTTTTTTCGAGATGACCCAGCTAGAAGCAATACTACATTTAGCTTCCAAAAAGCCATGAATATATTTTGTCTCACTAAAGTGCTTCACGGAAGTAATAATACATATATAATTTTTGTGAGAGCCCGCCTTACGTTACTGATTTTCAGAAGCTTTTGTTATCAAGTAATCAATACATTGCTTCCCCCAGTTGTTAGTTGTTATCATATTTTTTTTACGTTAGTACCCTACACTCGGAAGTAAAGACTTTTAAGCAACTGCACCACATGATAAATAAAGATATATTAAAAATGTTTGCACTGATTACACTTTGTGACATATTTTAATAAAAACGAAATACCTGGGACATATTCGTTTTTTCGACATTTTCTACTTTGGACTCGTTCTTAGGTAGTATTTTTGTACTGGAACCAACCTGTTTTTAACTTTATTTATAAAACATAATTGAGTAAGAGTAATTTTCAGATTTGTTTTTTAAAAATACCTTCGAAATTGACTGAGTTATTAAACTTTTCGTTAAAAAAAACTACCTGTATGATGCATTTCGCGTTCTATTTATACGCTTTCTGTGTATTTAGGCTTCCAGGATGATGAAAGTACAATTTAATAGACATATATCAGCAAAGAGTACAAAAATTATGCAACAGTGGTCGCTAAACTTTTTTCTTGAGAACCAAATTTTTCACATATTTATTTATTTCAAAGTGAAAAGAACAACATTTATTTCAAAGTGAAATGAACAAAATAACTAAGGACCTTAGCAAAGGCGTACAAAGGACATTCCGGAGAAGAATCACTCCTCTCCTCTCCAAAAGAATCGCTTTGTCACCCTAGAATTATTAAGAATTACCTGGAGCTATATATTTTGGCATTACATGAAAATCACCAGTTGCAATGACCCCCAAAAATTTTTTTTTGCTACAGCAATAGACCTTAGTTAAGCAACTACGTAGACCCAAAAATTCTAATTTTGTTCATATGCGTTCACTGTTTTGGTAGAAATATAAATTTTCCAGTACTCTTCTTAATTTGAAGAAACTTTAATGAGCAATATTTATTTATTTAATAAAAACATGGACATGAAATTCATGATATATATAAATGCTTATACAAATTTTTCAGTAAATTTTTTCAAACGTATTTATCCATCAAATCTTCCTAAACCTCAAAATGTTCCTGCTCTGACTTTTCTGTTTCTTCGAAAAACATCTACAGCTGATATCATGTTACATACTACATTACTTGAATTCACCATTCTTATTTAATTAGCATAATACCTTTTAAGGAAAGGAATTGCAATTAAAAAAAATCGCGCGATTTTTTATATATACTTTTCCTTTAATTTTTCTATGGTTGACATTTCAAGTTTTACTTGAAATAAAAATTCAATTACAATTATATCCACACAGAAATACCATATATATATATTCATTATAATTGCAATTCCTTTCCTTAGAAGGTATTGTAGCGCTATGGCCAATCCAAGAAGGAGATATGAATTAAAAAAAAAAATATGTATATTAAAGCACAAAAAACTTTTTCTTACTAGCAACCTATTTATCATGCATTATGGAAATAATTTGCATGGATTTTCTTAGAGCCTGCTCAAATCCCGTAACAACAACGACAGCGTTCATATGAAATATAATTTTTATATGCAGAAACAAGCTTTCATACCCTGTTCTGGTCTTTTTGGACTTTAGGTCAATAAATTTCTGTATATTTTTATTTTTATATCGATATTTCAAAAAAAAAATTTTTTATTGAAAAGAAAACAAGACTAAAACTAATTATCAAAAAATAAAAACAAGAAAAATTCTGAAGAAGTTAAGCAAAGGTTAACAAAATATCGATATAAAAATAAAAATATAAAGAAATTTATGAAATTTATTGACCTAAAGCTTAAAAAATAGTTTCATTGAACATTATTAAAAAAGTACTACAAATGCCAAAATACATACGTACATATGATGAAATATTTTGTTGGGATCAAAACCATATTTAATGTTATTATTTTTTTATAAATGAAGCTTGATTAATAATCACCAAACAAAATTACATATATCATAAGTGTGCCATTATTCATTCACTCCTAACAAAAATCGAATTTTTCTAAAATATGTTCATTTAATTCAAATGAAATAAAGAACCAAAAAATTTTATGGAATTATTTCATTGTACAATTTACAATTTTCCTTTCCTTTAAACCTAGAGAAATCGTTAGAACTTAAGAAAGAATAAAAGCCCCACATTAAAAATGTAATATTGTGTAGGGCTTCATTTCATTTTCCTTTTTTTTTTTTGACTAAATTTCCTTTAAAAAAAATAAATATCGCCACAACTACGAAATGAAAAAGATCCCAGTAAAAAGTGCAGGAAAGCTACAAAATTTTCGTGTTATTGTTTTCTATGTAAACATTGGGGTTACTTTTCATTTTGCACTTTGCGGCCGTATTTCCTGGGGTATTATTTCGCAATGCCTCCCTATTGCATAATGTATAAACATCCATTTGTATCTATCAAACATTTTCATGCTCAAAAAGTATTTTTTTTTTCATCTGTTCCAGCATCAACACTGGTTGTTATTTGCTGCCACAGATGAAAATTGATTAAATTAGAAATTATAATTTTTCTTCTAAAAATGTATTTGCTTTTAAGCTATTGCTGTTTCTTGAAAAGTAAATTATTTGTAAGAAAATTTTTGAAGGATTTCTTATGTTATTTAATTTAAGAAATATATTTTTCAGAGAATTATTTGTTTTTTTAGTATTAGACAAACAGACAAATGACAAAAAAAATTAATTTTCTAACAAGCAATTTATCAATAATAACATTTTTTTAACAACAATTTTTTGTAAATCCTAGTACATGCTATCTACATAATAATCGCACACTAAATCATAAACACTCACAACTCAAAATTATCAAAGGGCTAAAAAATTTTACACTTAAATTACCATGTTTAATACATAAATACTTTGCGTATAATATTATATTATTGTTTTTTTTAATAAAAATACTTTTTGTAAGAAAGGCATTAACATTAGTATTCTTTTTGTTAAATACAAGTTAATAACTTTGAGTTTTTACCTATTGCCAATTCGTGTTTGCCTTTACGAATTTTATTTATATTTTATCTGTAATTACAGATAATTCTAATTGGTGATGTAAAGGAAGCTGTTACTTCAATGCTCATGTACCCAAAGTACCAAAGGTAATAGACGAAATAGAGTTTCTTTTGAACGACCTGATCTTTTGGTACGTACTCAGCTACAACTACTTCGTCAATTTCCTTATGTAACTGCTAGAAGATTAGTTATTACATATAGCCTTTGCTACTAAAGTAAGAAATTTAGTAGCTTTTCTCAAGTTTTCCAACAGTTCCCACCACCTCCATAATTCTACTTTCCTCTAGAAGCTAATAGCGAAAATGAAGCTAGATAAGCAATGTGAGTGGGCAAGGACAATTATGTTAATTAAACCGTATCCAATAATTGCAGATTTTTCTATTTGGATCGCAAAATTAGCCAATGTTATGTGTAATGTCACTGAATGTTCTTCAAGTTAATCAAAGACGATAGTAGTTGTAGAATGGGAGTTCAAACAGCGGAGCCACAAACAGTTGTATGGACAAACGTTTTAGCAAAGACACAAACCTAAATCGAATATTTATCCATGATTCATTTCAGACACAAACCTTATATAATTTACTATAGATGGCAACAACTTTTCCCCCATAAATGGCGCTGGTAATTATTTTTTCATTACATGGGGGCAACGAGTCAGTTCTCGTTGTACCTTCATAATGAACGGTCGATTAGCAGAATTTTAAATACTTACGGTCTAATTCATAAATGATTATTAACAGTTCAATAACATATTAATAGTCAAAAATCGCTAAATGTGTATTCATAAATTATTAATAGCCTATTAGACGTTTAATAAACGTTTCATAAGTCAGAGATTTTTAATTTAGCCTTCAGGCTACTTTAAGCGTTTGATAAACAATTATAAATAATATTTTCTTGATTTTTTATCCCTTATGTGAGATTTTCTGTGGTTTCTCACTTTTATGTTTCTTGTATATTCTTATGCATGTCTCCTGAATAATGTTCTTTGGCAAATGTATAATTTATGTAAGTTGGTACATGTATGTATGTATGCATAATTGTTCAAAAAGAAATAAACATACATATAAACATCGTTGAAAATTAAAGAAATCCCATTCATTGGCAAAAAGAAAAATAGAATTATAAACATAAGGGCATATGTAAGTACAAGCATACGTATGTTTGTATGCTACTGCCTTACATATGTATGTATGTATGTACAATAACATTTTAAAATGACAACAAAATAGTGATGCATAATCGACCGCTATAAAATGGGTATTTGCCTACCTCTGTACTCAGCCAAATATAAATGTGTTCACGCAAAGAAAAAACATGATTCAGAAATGATCACTACGGTAATTTTTTGTTCAGTTCTGCCTCATATGGTTGAAAGAATTAAGTTATTCTAATAAAAATAGAGTTCCAACATTATATTTTTATTCTAAGCATTTAAATGTATGCAAATTATTACAATATGGTCGTAATTTCTCAATTATTCATTATAGTTGATTCAATCATACTAAACTTGTGGCGAATAAAATTCTGAAGAACAATATACCTACATACATACATACATACATATCTACATACTTCAACAAAATAAAAGTTAAATTAAATCTAATTTAAAAGCTTCTTACTGTTTTAAAAGAAACAAATAACTTTCGCATGCATGTTATATTAAATATACTCGCACATATGCATACATTTGTGTCAAAAATTTATATTGTTAACATTTTACAATGTTACCTAAAAATAGAATGTTTATCGTCATTATTATATTTTGCTTAAAAAATTTTATTCTTGTTATGGTGATAGTTTTTCTAATACAAACTAATTATGGTTGTATAGAAAACACAATACCAAAATATCAATTGTTCTTCTTCAGTTTTCTTAAGCGGCCCATACACTACAACAGCATGCACGCACAATCAAGCGATTGAGCATTCATGCTCGAAGCACACATTATACCAACAAGCTGGTACAATATTCATTTTTTACAAAATTGCGGTAAGGGTGGTTATGAATAGTGACACAGTTTTTGCTACAATTTATTTATTTTTTTCAGTCTATGGACAAAAAATTCTTACAATTACTATTGGTATGTTGTTAAAATTAGCAGCTATGTATAACTAAAGAGCTAAAATTCTCTTTTCCATTGAAAAATATTATATTTCAATAAATTATATTTTTTAAATGCATGTTTACTTCATGAAAACTTTGCTCAACTGAGCTAATTTCACCATATACTACACCAGCAAGCTTGTACCATCAGCAAAATATCAAACTCTATTTGACATCACTACAGCAACATGTACAATCACACAAAATGCCCATACACGACCCAACCGCTGGCACAAACACTTGATTGCGCATGCATGCTGTTGTAGTGTATGGGCCGCTTTAAATTAAATACAAGCATCAGTCAGACTTTAGATCGCAAAGTAAAAGAAAATAATAAAATATATTACCGGTAAAAGTGAGTCAAATAAAATTAATAAAAAACATATTCAAGGAAATAAAAGAAGTTAGTTCCATTCCATGCACCTTAATTATTGTATATTTATTGAAGCAGGTACGAAAATCGTTAAGTTTTATTAATTTTGCCATATTATTTACATACGTATGTATGTGCAATGTACATACATGCTTATTTCTCATTTGCAGCAAAAGAGGTGCACCATATCAATGCCAATCAAACAAATGGCAATTTTGAAATTTTCAGCCAGAGCTTCGTCATAAAGCTATGTATGTACATATGTATATAATTATAGGATAAGTTGTTTTAAGAAAATTTGTATTTTCAAAACCTGAGTTTCAATAAAAAATTATGCAAATAAAAAACCATTATTTTTTATATTGTAGTTCTTAGGAACACAATAATATGATCAAAAGGATAATTATCATAATACTGACAAAAATAAATATATAGTTAACGGGAAATGGGAGCATACTTGTAGTGAACATAATAAAATGTTTAACACGAAGATATGTGATTCAAAGAGCAGAACATATAATGTTTCGAATGGCTTTATTATATTACATGTTTAACATAATTATAATCGCAAACATTAATGATAGTTTGCGATTGTGATTGTACTAACTATGTTTTTTCTTTGCGTGTTTAAATAAAATTTTTTGTAACAAACATATAAATTTTTTTTGGTTTATTTATTAATAAAAAGTGAAACGCTTACTTTTTAAGTTATTTTTTAATAACATTATGCGTAATGATTTTTTTTTCAATTCAAAGAGAATACCTAGATAATCGATTCTTCGTTGTATGCATCCCTAAACATAAAATGAGAGCGAAAGTAGCATGATGTTGCCAACATAAAATTACAAAAGAAGCAAAATCGTTTAATAGAGCTTAAAAAAGCAAAATCTGTTTCATAAGTAATGTACAGATTAAAGCTGAAATAAGGAATTTTTATGAATTAGACCGTTAAAATACAAACAAAAATATATACAAAAAAATATTCGTAGTACATATTATTCGTAATAGGTACATACATACTGACTTTAATAAATAAGCTAGCTTTATTTGCTTTGCATAAATAACCAAAACAAAAAAACCGCAAACAAACAAAGTGCCCTTGACGAATACGCTATATGAGTACCTCAACAACAAAAAATTGTGAAGTGATCTCTAACGGCAGAAAAGCCTATTTACCTATGAGCTTTGAAGCTCTTGATGAAAACAATAAAAACCAAAAATCTGTTTTGTAATCCACAAAAAAGAGATTGAGTTCTGAAGCTCTTAATGAAGGCAATAAAAATAAAAAATCTGATGACAGAGTTTTTCTAACGGCAAAGCCACTACTTCGTCAGCGATCAACCTCGCTTTGTCCAATGACCAATAGTGATTCGTTAACATTACCGTTGCCTAGTACTTCTACATTTAACTCAGCGATATCATCCACTTCGGGCTCGTGGTCATCACTTAACCACGTTATCAACAGTAGCCCAAAACTCAAGGTCCAAGTCGGAATGGACAGATTCCAAATTCTACTAAAATTGCATCTGCCCCAAAGATATCTAGGGATAACAGCGCATTCTCTACAAATCGTGAAAATTCTTATGAGGCATCAATATATCTTCAGGAACATATAACACAGCTTGAGCTATGGTTAAACTTATGGAGAATAAAAGTAAAAGAACATAAGTGCGTACAGGTAACATTTACCTTACGAAAAGATACTTGTCCCCCCCCCCCAATAGAATCAATAGTCAAATTGTTCCTCAACAATCACATGTGAAATATCTTGGTATACACCTTGATGTCGGCTTACATGGAAACACCATACTGACTCTAACCTAAATTCGTTAAAACTTAAGTTATTTCAAATACACTGGTTGATTGGCAAAAATTCAACACTCAGCCTGGACTGCAAACTTTTAATATACAAGTCGGTTTTGAAGCCAATGTGTTGTTACTTTGTCCAGTTATGGGGCACTGCTTCAGCTTACAGTATAGAGACAATTCAACGAAGGCAAAACAAAATTTTAAGGTTAGTAACATTAAGAATTCAAATTTACATCGTCATTTAAAAATGGCACTAGTGAGTGAAGAAGTTGCAAGATACGCAGGCAAATACTTAACTAAACTCGAGTCACATCCTAATCCCCTTGCTCGTAACATATTGAATTTTAAAAAAGAGGGACACAAGGGCTCTTTCACTCAACACTCCAGATAAAACTGCTTGAAAATACATTTAGTTTTTCTTTTTGATTATCACTACTCATGTATTATTTATAACTATCACTAGGTCTATGTCCGGCACTGGTCGTGCCTAATAATTATATTTTAGCTTTGATTTATTTTAGATTTGATTACTTATTGTTAGTTCATATTTGAAAATACAATAAATAAATAAATGTATAAAAATAAATTAAAAAAATGGGGGCGCTGTTTCTTATTTCTCAACACATATGGCATTGTTGCTTATTTTTAAATACTAGAAAATATCCGCGGTGATCATATTTTATGTTTTTACTACATATGGCGTTTGATATTGTCATAAATGTTAGCGGTGAACTAATTTCGCTCATACGCAAGTGCAAATAAGAAAATTAAGGCAGAACCTTTTTCCTGTTTCTTGTTTGATTTTGTATCAAATATTAAACAATATCAGTTGTCAACAGAAGCAGAGAATAGATAATGTTTTTTTCTCAGAGATAAGCGTATGTTCTGTATATAAAACGTTACTGCTAGGCATTCCTCTCAGTATTGTAACAAGTGTACATAATTTAAAATTAAAATTTTTGTAAACGCTAGAAATAAATAAGTAAAAATAACCATAAATATTAGCAGCAACCCAATTTTAGTATCATTTAATGGCTTACAAATGTCGCTGGATGAGTTTGTGAGATTGTTATTCGGTAATTGTCAAGAGGTAACCGTAAGCCCTCTGTCAATAGAGTTTTCCAACGACGATTTGCCTAATAATATATTCATTAGAGATATTTTTGAGAACGAGATGGATGAATATTATGAGATTCCAAACAGCCAACAGTCATACTTCTACAATGGGAATTTTCAAAATGAGGAGTTTATGTTGGATGAAGAGGGTGACATTTTCCTTGCAGCATTTAATTATATGTCAAAAGGTGAAGAAAAATTTTTATGCAAGACGAAAAGCCAAATTAAATGTATAGTTAAATTTTGTAAACATAAATTTAAATGAATATTTTAAAACGTAAAAATGTGTAAATAAATTTTTGAATCATCAAATTAAATAAGTATTTTAAAACTTCTAATGGTCCTCTGGATGCAAGTGTTTATGTTAGCGTTCTTTATTGAAAAAAATTTCTTATGTCTTTATGTGATCATTTTCAAAAGCAACAACTAAGTTACACACTGGTATATTGTGTGTGAGATTATGTATATCAGGGATGAGAAATCAGATGTTGAAATTGTTCTATTTTTCAATTGTACTTTTTCAGTACTGCTGTACGGAAAGTTCTTTATTTTATTTTTTTTAATACTTTTTTCTAATTAACTAAAAATGCACGTAAAATTCATTTGTAAGTAAAACAACCTTAACAATTTACAAAAAGGCACTTTAAAGTTCAATTATTGGCGGTATTCACGGTTGGCTATTGTAGATCTTTTACATATTGTAGCTTTGGTAAATCGTGGTAAATTTAAAACACGGCAACAACAAAATGCATACATTTTTAATTAACTATGCCTTCTCCATCTACTACACTATAAACTGTAGTAGATGTAGTTGAATTTATTTACCAGAGTTTGTACAAAAGAAGAACAAGCTACATACAAATCCTCTCAGAGAGTCTCTTTGAATTGGACAATGAACATTTTTTACAATACAGAAGAAAAAATCGCTCACGCTTGGACGTTTAAAATCGTAGTATATTTAAAAGGGTTTTAAATTTAATACGAATAGTGAATTCCGCTATTATATATAGTATTAATAAATACTATTAATTAATATTAATCTTTAATTTCAGAAGGTACACAAAAGACTATCAGTTGTTGAGACCTGAATATAAAAGTAACATTTAGGATATACTCTTCCATTCTTTGTTTTGATTCGATTAGAGACAGTCGAAGTAAATAGTATGTTTCTCTCTTTGGTACGAAAATACCCTTTTCACATTTGGAGATGAATTAGAATAGACATTACCTCTCATTATCCCATAGCAATTCTTGAAATATCGAAAAACATCGCTTCATTTACTTAATTATTTTATTTCTAATACCTTTGAGTAAAATATCGAGAATCCGAAAGTACGTAACAGCAAATTTTCTAATTATACAGGAAAATCAAAATGAAAATGAATTTATGACTATTTATTTGTTAAGTGCCAAATTGAATAATGAATAAAATCGATATTTTTTAACATATGTATGTGAATAAAATTTTAAGGAAAGATGTATTTTGGTTAAACATATCATAATCAATCGAAAACACGATTTTAATTTTTTTGATGATACGTACTTTTGGATTTTCGATGACGATATGTTGTCGTTTCTTAAGGACTTCATCTCCCTTATTGCGAATGGCGTCGTCGACGTCACATCAAGAAAAAGTTGTCACTTGTCTACTCTTTGTCAACAAGAATTGACTACTATTAACATGCTACATTAACTTACAAAGCTTTAAAGATTAGTAAGAGATTGTCTATAAGGTCCGATAAAGAGTACACAAGTGACAATATTTACTGTCGTCTTGATGTGACGTCGACGACACTATTCACAATAAGGGGGAATAACTTCTACATCACTGAAACTTGTTATTTATAGATTAAATATTTTTATGGAATTTTTGGCATGTAATACAAGAGGAAAATATTTTCAATACATAGCGTTAAATTGGTCGCTGGGGCGTTACGGTACTTTTAACATTCAAATAGTGCTGAAAAAAGTACAGTTGTACCATCTTTTCTATCCCTGATTGTTGCAGTTTAAATTATTGTATATTTATATTTAAATTTAACTGAACGTTCTATTTGTAATGCCATACTATAATTGTATTAATAATGCCAGATTGATTGATATTTAATGAATCAACTCTGTGCTGATCTCATATTTGGGTTCATTTTCGTAGTTATGTCAACCCTGAGTTGATGTCGTTTTTGAGTTTTTCGTGTTTTTGTGGCACGAATGTCTTTTTGAGTTTTGGTGGTGCTTGTCGGACATTTTGAATTCGTGTATTCTAATATTTGATTTATTTATGTTAAGAGGCAGAATTAAGTAAGTTATTCTACTTCATTTATGTATGTATAAGAATGTACATTTTGTAGTTTATTTAAAACTCTATAGATAAAAAAACATCACATCACAATATAAAACGTACAAACGCCAATCGTACATACGTACATCGTGTTTTAATAAAATTAAGCTGCATTAATTTTGAATTAATTCTTTTCACACAAAAAATGATTTGAATTAAATTTGAGTCAATTCAAATGAATTTGGTAAAATTGAATTGCAATTCGTTTTCAATTCAAATCAATTTGTCAAATGAATTGCAATTCGTTTCTAATTCAAATGAGTTTGTCAAAATGAATTGCAATTCATTTTTCAAATTCATTTGAATTGAATTGATTTTGAATTCATTGAAATGAATTAGAATAATGAATTGCAATTCAAAAGAATGAAATCAAAAATCAGTTGCAATCAATCCAATTCAAGATCTATTGGAATAAAAAATGGAAATTTCTGCTACAAAAATTATAATTTAATTTAGTACAAAAAACCTCACATAAACGTAAATGTAAAAAAGAGCCAACTTCCTATCCAAAATTTCGGCCATTAAAAGTAGTGAGAGTTCTCATTGTACCTTCATAGTGAACGGTCGATTAGCGGAATCTTACATACTTAACAAACAAACAAAAATTATACAAAAAAATATTCGTAGTACATATTATTCGTAATAGGTATA
Source organism: Tachina fera (assembly GCA_905220375.1). Lineage (NCBI taxonomy): Eukaryota > Metazoa > Arthropoda > Insecta > Diptera > Tachinidae > Tachina > Tachina fera. Next base: position 48,597,445 of record LR999967.1, read on the forward strand.
TACATACTGACTTTAATAAATAAGCTAGCTTTATTTGCTTTGCTAATATATTTTACATAGTCATAAATAACAAAACTAAAAAACCGCAAACAAAAAAATACAAACAAGCAAAGTGCCCTTGAGGAATACACTATATAAGTACCTCAAAAATAAAAAATTGTGAAGTGAGCTCTAACGGCAGAAATGCCTATTTTATTGTGAGTTCTGAAGCATTTGATGAAAACAATATAAACAAAAAATTTGATTTGAGGCTTACTGTGAGTTCTGAAGCCCTTAATAAAGACAATAAAAATAAAAAATCTGATGACAGACTTTTTCTCACGGTAAAGCCACTACTTCGGCAGCGATCAACCTCGCGCTTTGTCCAATGATAACTAGTGATTCGTTAGCATTACCGTTGCCTAGTACTTCTACATTTAACTCAGCGATATCATCCGCTTCTTGCTCTTGGTCATCACTTAGCCAAGTTATCAACAGTAGCCCAAAATTCAAGGTCCAAGTCAGAATGGACAGATATATAACTGTTATAAAGCGCGGGCGAAGCCCAAATTCTACTAAAATTGCATCGGCGCGAAAGATATCTAGAGATAACAGCGTATCTTCTACAAATTGTCAAAACCGTTTTCAAATATTGCAACATGACAACGACAATCCCGATGTATCCACGAACAAAACGTCCAAGCCGCCACCAATGTATTTGAGAGAAAAAAATTCAAACACTCTTATCAAAAAATTAATCTCGGTCATTGGTGAGAGTAAATTTCATATTATTCAGTAGTAGTAGAATGGGCATCCGGCCCCAATTAAACTTGCAAAATTGTTGGTGAAATTGTTAAATTTGGGTAATTAAAATTTGAAAATTGTTAAATTCTTGGAAATTTGTGAAATTTGATACCTGCGAGGGTGGTTCAATAAGTCCGTCCAAATTTTTGTTTACATAAGGAGTTTTTTGTTTACATTAACTTTGTGGGAACGGGTGATTTTTTTTTTTGGGTAGTATTAATTGTGGGAACGGGTGATTTTTTTTTGTGGGTGTGGTTAAGGGGTTTTATAAGATTAAGATTTCTCAAGTGTATATGCCGACGGGAAAATCATGAAAATGATTTTTCCTAATACCAGTGGGGGAAATAGTGATTATTATTTTTTTCAAATGCCTACGGCAATGCATTATAATTTTTCCTAATGCCTACGGCAATGCATTATAATTTTTCCTAATGCCTACGGCAATGCATGATAATTATTTTTTTCGTAATGCCGACGGCAATACATGAGTATTATTTTTTTCAAATGCCGACGGCAAAACATGATTATTATTTTCTAGTACCAAAGGGAAAATTGCCAGTGTTGCCAGACTATAGAAATTCGTTATCGTAATACTACATCAGTAATATCAGAGAAAATAGATTTGATGAGTACTACGCGATTCTCATATGAATCGGGGGAATATGTGTATGATTTCCTCACGCTAGTAAATTGTTTATAAATAAAATAATTAAATAAATTAATAAACAATTAATTTAATTATTTTATTTATTTATAAAATGTTCTCTTGTATATGAACACCCTATACTTGTGTGTGGATGATCCAGCTAGTTTGTAGCTGGTATTTATTTATTTGTTTAAGAAATATAATTGTATGTATGTATGTATGTATGTATGTATGTATATTTGTATGTGTATATATGTATGTATGTATGTATGTATGTATGTATGTATATGTGTATTTGTATGTGTATGTGAGGATGCTTGTGCGTAAAATATTTTGTAGAATACATTTATATTTTGCAACGTAATCATTTTTTTTGTCTACGATTATTTTAAAGCAGCAAAGTTTCAATTAAGTACAATCATCAGCAGAGAAATAAAAAAAGTAAAAATTTGCAAGTAAGCAATAAAGTTAACTCTCCTCCTCTCCACTTCCTTCTCTTTCATTCATGTAGTTTGTATTTGAAATAAGAAAACACTTGTACATTCTTTTATTTGGTATACATTTATTGTTTAAAATTTTTTTAAATTTTATAATAATACATACATATGTAAATTCATATTTTAAGAAGTAAAAAAGTTCATTTAAAGCAAGACATTTCTTTTGTTAGTAAAATAGCATTTTTTAATGCGCAAACACCAAAATTATGATAACTACAATAAATATATTCTGGATACTTGATTTCCATTTGTTTAAAGTTGATGCAGCCTATATCCTCAACGTTAGAAATTTTTCGGTGTAACATTTTTTCCAGCCATCGTCTTTTTTCTTCACCTTTTACATAAATTGTTGAACATCTTGCGTTTGCTTTTAAAAAATTGCAAACGCTTTGAAATGAAACTGATCCAGCAGTCCAGTTTAGGTGATGATAGTTTTTTGTTAGCCACTTTGCTTCTCTTTGCTTTTTTATTGATAACCATTTAAAATCAAATGGGGATTTTAAAATGAAATGGTTATATTCATAATTGTTGAAAACAATCGCTACTTCTTTTGCGATGAAATCATTTGAATTACTCTTGAAACCTTGTACGTCTATAAAAATTATGTTGTTATCCATATTACTCAATTTATAAGACTTTTCGAACTTGTCCTTTGATAGGTATATATTATATTATACGATCATGAATAATAATGCAGTAAGCTGTTGTCTTTGCTGCAATATTAGTTGCTGTTTCAAATTCTATTTTTATATCAATCGGTCCATTATTGAGTGATTCATTCTGATGACTGACATCTACTACAATAATAGGAGCTTTTGTCTTAAACTCTGGTGCAGTTAGAAGCGGTTGAGATTCTTTCATATAATAACTTTGTTGAAATCTTATATACATATCATATAGAATTGCATATCGTTCATTTTTAAACTTTATGTTAAGATCATCATATGGATATGAGACTGAATTTAAATGTACTTTTAAATTAGTCAAATCACAATGAACAAACTTATTTTCTTGTTGAAAAGCAATCAATACAAAACGTGGACGTTCTCTATTTGCAGCCAGTTTAACATTCCAAACATGGCTAGTTCCTATGTTTAATTGTGGATTAATATGACAATCCCAACTGCGAAATGCCATAGGTATAGAAGCACCATTATTAATAATTTTTATCATATTCAATTTGCTAAAGTCCGATAATTGTACATGTGGGATTCTCCATGAGATGAGTGAAATTGTAAGTTTAGCTTTTTCAATAGAAACACTCGAGCGCACAAGATCTTCATTGTTTTTATTGCGTAAGAGTATCAATTCATGTTTTCCACTTAGTATAGCTTTGTTGTAGTCTTCAGCGAATCCTAGAAGCATTTTTAGAGGTACATAGAAATTGAAAAATCCGTTTACAAGAGTGACATCGTCAATTTTGTTCCATTCAGCATTTTGCATCACGTTGCTTTCAGTTGGTGACATAGAAACCAAATTTTTTATGGTGCTTGTGGCTCTTGTATGATCAATTTCAATTCCATTGAGCTCATAGCGAATTTCATCAAACAGATATGCCACAAAGTTGTTTTTTAGTATAAAGTTTTTTGAAGATGACGAAGATTTTGTAGTATTATCATCAGCAACAACCCCTTCCACATAAATGTAGCTCTCACTGGGTAGCACGTACAAATCTTGATTTTGTATTGAAATTCTAATTTCATCATTATTGTTGTAAGACTGTAAGTATGGTACATATGTATGATAGTCCTTTTTGATTATATTTTCATCAGACAAAGGTTTATCTAAGACATCTATTATTGAACTCATTTTGTCTTTAATTTTAAATTCAATGACTTCAGAAAATTTTTATTTGATGTTGTTAGAGATTTTTGTTGAGCTGTTCGCTTTAATGTTGTTGTTGTTTTTGCTGCTATATTTTTTAATGTATTTGTGTTGTATATTAGCATTATTTAGTTGGCCTTAAATGTATTCGTATTGTAATTTCCTCTCCTCGGAAATTAATTAAATCACCGTGTTGATCAAGTACGCGCAGCGCTAGTGAACTTATCTCTCTGGTGTTCACAGGTAAATAGATGAGATTTCTTGGAACCTCATCTATTTTATAGCCTGGAGGCACATTTATCGGAAATTCATGAAGTGTATGCGATTTGGAGTTATTCATATATGTGTTAATAGCGATACTACTTTCAATTCGCAAGAGATTCACTTTAAAAATATTAACTGGAAGATCTGAGTAATAATATTTGTTTGGTGTTAGGATTTTGCTATTGAATCCTAAAAGTTTTCCAATTGTGTTGTCCTTATTAAAATATACAGGATCCTTAGAACTATTAACTTTAACTTGCATTGTGTTGTTATTGGCTTCAATAAAAATCTTATTTGATGGGCAAAGTCGATTGTATTGCTCTTCTATAAAATCAACTATATCATTTAATTCGTAAGATCCAATTGGTATTTCAATTTTATGTTCCCCTATATGAAACATATTGTTGTAAGTGTCTACATTTGGAATACTGTTGTATGAATGAAAATCAGTTAGAGCACACTCATATGCACCATCTAATTCAATAGGAGGAAAGTAACTAGCAGATAATTCTGATGAGTTAGAGCTCAGAGTAAGTGTTATTGACATTATAACAGACTGATTACAATTAAATAAAGTTTAGTACACAGTATGGTTTATAAGCATAATTTACATATTTATTTCATTTTCTTATTTTAAAATTAACATTAGTTTCTTAATATTAATGCTATTATTGTTCTTGATATGATGCTGTTGGTGATTTAGTTTTTCTTCCAACTATAATATTTCATCTTTACTTATCCAAGAATTGTGTTGATCTGAAAATCCTAGCCATTTAACATATACTTCCTTTGCTTTAGTTTTGAGAACCTTTTCAACTAAATATGTATTTGGAAATCTAGTTTTTGAAAGTTCATCAGTATAGAATCCACCTTTAATAGGATTACCAAGATAATCTTCTAATATGTATGTTGCAGGATTTGTATTTTGAACTTTGATAATTGTGAATATTTCTGTGGTCCAATTTGGAGTATAACCTTTTTCAAATATATGCTTATATTTGCTTATGCGAACATGATCTCCTACATTAAATTTCGACATTTTATACATCTTCAAATGACTGTATACTGTATTAAGCAGCTTTTGCTCATTTGTGGAGTTGACTTTAATAGGAGACATTTTAATTGTACGATGAAATTTTTTATTGTAGGCATTAACTAAATCTTTGTGTATATCAATCCACTTATATGAACCATTATAGCTAAATTCTTTCCACATCATTCCTTTCAATGTTCTATTAAATCGTTCTACAATTGATGCTTTCATACTGCTATATGTTGAGTAGTGATTAATGTCGTATTTATGCATTAATTTTTCAAAGTTTTTGTTGAAAAATTCTTTACCATCATCTGTTTGTAAGTTTTTTGGTACTCGCCCCAATTCAAAAATATCTGCCATTGCCTTGGTTGTTTCGAGTGCAGTTTTTGTTTTTAGCGGTACTACCCATGCAAATTTTGAAAATGTGTCGATTACAGTCAACAAAAATCGATAATTTTTATTTTCTTTAGAATAGTTCCCCATTTCAACTAAATCAGATTGCCAAAGATCATCAATTCCTTTCATTACAACTCTGCGACGCACAAAATGTTTTCGTGCTTGCTTATGGAGTTCGTTTACTAAATTTCTTTTTGAAGACATTAAGTTATTTTTACTGATTTTTTGGAGAGTGTTGTGATCTACTTGAAGGACTTTCAGCTATTGATACAAACATGTAATTTTCCAATCTATAAATTTTCTCATTAAGCTGCTCAATTTGTTCTTCAAAGGATGTTTTCATTTTTTGGATATCTTTTTGAATTTTATAATTTTCTTCTATATCTAATTTTATTCCACGTTGTAGTTCTTCGATTTGCATTTGAAGATCTTCTTGAATTACAGTATTGTCTGCCTTAAAGTATGTTAATAATTTCTCTTCTAGTTTTTCGATTTGAGTTTGCAGAAACAATTTATTGATAACATCGTTTTCCTCCAGAGCTTCTGCAACATTTTTGATCCTTTTGTTTTGGACATCAATGTTGTTGTTCGTATCCACAAATAACCCCAACAGTTTAGGTGCATTTTTCAAAGAAATTATGTTGCTAGTATCGTTTAAGTAGTGTCCAAATTTATCAACAGACATGCTTTATATACTTTATTAAAGTTAATGTATTATATTCGCTTCACGTAGCTCTTCAATAATTGATACAATCTCGTTATTGTGATTAGTATGACCTGCACCTTGTAATGCGAGCAGTAGTCGAAGTCGATCTACTAACTCATTGGGATCATCCCAGTATATATAGTTGGGCTTATGAATATTAAATTCCTTCATTCCATCACCTAAATAGCTACCTTTTGGCTTAGATCCTGTTGATTGAGGTAAATTCTTCTGGTTTTTTTCGTCAATAAATTTCTTAATAATATGTTTATATTTATATCCTCTAGTACCCTTTATTTGACCATCAGGTGTATAGTCTCTTCTATATGCATTAGTAGCAATTAAAATCTTTTTATAGATTTCGAGTTCAAATTTATCATAATTTTTTGGTATTTTATGAAACATTAGAGAAAATAGCCCTGGTGTTAGGGCCCATATTTGACCACCAACTTGTATTTTATCTTCATTAAGTTTGAGCGTACTATCACCAAATTTTCATTCATTATTGAAATCCTTATGTGGACCATAGTTTGTATCTAGTTCATTTCTTCCTTCCAAGACTGATAAGTCAGTATAAGTATCTTCTGTATTGGAAGTCTGTGAGTAAAAATCATCATCATCATCAGCGTCATCATCATTTACAGTATTAGCATCATTTAATGAGATGGTATTATCAAATATTGTTCCTTCAGCTAGTTTCTTTGGTGTACTTGACTCTATCTTGACTGATGTTTTTTCAGGCTTAAGACTTGTATTATTTTCAACTTCTGCCTTCATTTTACTTTCTTCTTTCATAGGAATTCTTTTAATTTTTTAGAACTATTTATGAATTCTTTGAGTGTTTCTGTTATAGGTTTAAATGTATCTCTTAGTTGTTCACGTGTATCTATTTCACCAGTTTTTATACAACTAAGCTTTTTCTTCAAGACATTTCTTGTCAACACCAATTGTTTTAAAATTTTCTCATCCATACTTAATAATAGTAAATAACAGGTATCAGCTATTAGATTAGGTATCAGCCTTTTAGGACCTGGTCTGGTTTTCAGATCAGCTTTTCAGGACCTGGTCTGGTTTTCAGATCAGCTTTTTAGGACCTGGTCTGGTTATCAGATCAGCTTTTTAGGACCTGGTCTGGTTATCAGATCAGCTTTTTAGGACCTGGTCTGGTTATCAGATCAGCTTTTTAGGACCTGGTCTGGTTATCAGATCAGCTTTTTAGGACCTGGTCTGGTTATCAGATCAGCTTTTTAGGACCTGGTCTGGTTATCAGATCAGCTTTTTAGGACCTGGTCTGGTTATCAGATCAGCTTTTTAGGACCTGGTCTGGTTATCAGATCAGCTTTTCAGGTAGCAGCTCAGCTTATAGCAAATAGATGTATGAAGTTTAAAGTTAGATTAATAACTAAAGTGAATGTTTATCAAGAGTAGTTTATATAGTTATGAAATAGTCAAATTGCTTTCTGTAGCGACCATTATTTAATTCATTATCTTTGCTTATCACCAAAAATCCATATTTATCCTTCCAACACTCTCGACAAATTTCTTGGAACTTTTCATAACTTATATCGCTGCCAACATGATCCCTATAAACATGCTTCATATTCGTCTCATCTTGCTTAAACATTATAATAACATTTGCATTGTCTCTTATTAAATGCTTGGGAATTCTAGTATAAGTTTGACACAAGTAAAATGAATCAACATCCCTATGTCGCCCCATACAAAAATTAGTACGTATATTATTCTGCTTTTCACATGCAACATCATCAAATATCATAATTGAATTAGTTTTAGCTTCGTCAGGTGGAATAACTGATTCATTATCTGTAAATGTATAATATCCCATTCCTTTAATTGGTGAAATTAGTTTCTTCAGATATTCATATTTGGGCTGATATAAAGATTTTGAGTATAAATAGATGTTTTCAAACTTGAGTCCATTAGGACTTTCTAGTAAGCCAATCATAACATTAGTCTTTCCACAATTTGATGGTCCCACTATTAGAGCACGAATAGAATTTGGTAAGAGGGGGCTGTGCTTTATTTTTGAAGTAATGTTCGATGATTCATCAATATTACGAACTAAAATATTTTTATGTTGTTTCACTAACTGCATTTTTGTAACTAAATGCATTTCATAATTGTTACCTCTTATTATAGAAAAAATTAGATAATATGGTTATACGATATCAGAAAACGTTTAGTCATAAAAACACCTTCGTTGGAGGAGGTATAGTAGATAAAATAATAAATGCTCTACCTGTTGAACTTCATCTTCCTGGATATCAGTACTGTGGACCTGGAACAAAACTACAAAAACGTTTAAATCGAGGTGACAAAGGAATTAATTTATTGGACTCTGCTTGTAAAAATCACGATATTGCGTATTTAAAAAATAAGGATTTAAGTACTAGACATAAAGCTGATAAAATACTGGAAAATTCAGCTTGGAATCGAGTTTTATCAAAAGATAGTAGTCTTGCTGAAAAATCATTTGCATATATGGTTACTAACGCAATGAAAGCCAAAACAAAATTTGGTATGGGTGTGGAGAAAAAGAAAAATGTTGGAAAGAACAAGCTAAATGATAAAAAAAACTGTTTAGATCATCAATTAGAGCTGCAACAAAAATACTAAATAAGGAAAAGCCATTAGATATTAACTCAGCTATTAAAATTGCACGAAAAACTATCAACAAATCATTAAAAGGAAAAAAATCTCAAATTATAGTACCACGTGTAATACGTGTCCCAAAAATTGGTGGATTTTTGCCTCCAATACCGATTTTAACTGCTCTGGGTGCAATTGGTAGTCTAACAACTGGAGGTGCTGCCATAGCTAAAGCTGTAAATGCAACAAAGAATGCCAAAAATCAACTTGATGAAGCAATTAGACATAATAGAGCGATGGAATCTATAGCAGTTGGCAAAGGACTTTACTTAAAACCATATAAAAAAGGTTATGGCTTAGTTCACAAAGAAGAATCAAAAAACTCTTAGAGATGCTGCCCAACAGACCACTATCTGATGTGGACCTAAACCGTTTCTCTATAAATATTCCATATTTTAGAGGAGTTTTCATGTTGAATACTCTACCAAAACGAACAAAGAAAATTGAATGTGGAATAATCAACTTAGATGTATCAACAGGACCTGGTACACATTGGGTAGCATATAATAAAAACAACAATGAAAAAGAATATTTCGATAGCTTTGGAAACTTACAACCTCCTTCAGAAGTAGTCAAATATCTTGGTACAAATGTAAAATACAACTATAACCAACATCAGAATTTTAATATATTTACCTGTGGTCACTTATGTCTTAAATTTCTTTATGAAATAACTGAAAATATTAAATAAAAACACAAACATTTATATCTTACAAAACTCTTTAATGTCTTTTTATTTATAATTTAAAATACAAAGCTAATATATTTTATTGCCAAATAGGAAATTGGGAATTTTGAATTAGAAATTCACTCAGCTCACTCTCAACGATTAGATTTTCTTCACCTTCTCTGCTTAGGCAATAAGATCCACTGGATAGATCTTTAATATCGTCATCTGTTAAAATATTATACCGTTTAGGCAGGAACATTATGTGTTTATTCATTTCCACTTTTAGAGTTGGTCCATATTTAGTTGTTACACGTAACACATTTTTAATAGTGTATTTCGTTGATGATTCAAGCTCCTTTATGTGGATTAAAGTCTTGCTGTTTAGATTATTAAATTTTGAAATAAAATTTGATGTGGAGTCCATTTTTTTAATTACTTCTTCTCACTTTGAATGTTTAACTGGAAATGATCTTAAAAGAAGCGATGATGACTTCAAGAAGACTAATCAAAAATAATTATGGTGAAATAGTGAATAAGTGGTGGATAGTGGTAGACAGAAAGAGATAGTTATAGAGAAAAAAGGGATAGAGAGAGATAGAGTGCTAAAAAGAATAATGGAATAGAGATGATGGTATAGATTTTTTAAAGATTAGGAGATACTACTTTAAAAATTTACTGAGAAAATTAGTCTTTAAGGAACCTTCCAACATTCATCATCATTCATTTATTAGCAAATAAAATGAGCCAAATTAGACCAACTCTAAACCAATTTATAAGAGATTTTGAAAGCTTCAGGCTTTCTGATCATTGGGAGATGATAAAATTTTTCCAAAATATGCTGGATGAGAACGAAGAATATGGAGTTATGGAAGATGAAGACAACACAGAAGGACACTTCAAAAGCTGTCCTTGGTATGATCCTGAGTGTGAGGAAGGACCCGATACTTGTAGATGTACAATATATTTTTTACGAAAAAGTATATTAGAACATCTAATAATTGGATACTACGAAATGTTTCCATCATTATAAATAAAATAAATAAAAATTAAACTAAATTGTATTATTAAAAGAAACAAAAGAAATAAATATAAAATAAAATTGTATTATTAAAATATTCCTCGTTTTGTATTATTTTTTCTAAAGGAAAATTAGGAATCATCTGTTTGTAAGTTTTTTAGTATTCATCTCAATTGATAAATATTTTCCATTGTCTTGGTTGTTTCTCTTTATGAAATTTAATGGAATTTAATAACATTGTGAAATTCAATTTCTCTTGTACAGAACTTCTCAAAGAAAACAAGACTGAGCATGCTTAAATGATATTAAAACAAGACTGTGCATGTTTTAGCGATATGAAAACAAGAATTTGCAAATAAGCAAAAACAAAAAATTTTTTGATCCAACGAAGTAAAACCAGTAAAGAAATAAACACCAGTCACATATGTATTTCATTCTTTTTTCAATATTTTATTTCAAATTTTTTCTTAAAAATTTATTTACATTTGTACAATCATTTTTCTTGATAAATAAATTAATAGGATTTTATAATTATAATTATATAATTTTTACAAAAATTTTTCTTTTAATAAATAGGATTTCATTTACAATAATTTTTCTTTTAATAAATAGGATTTTATTTACAATAATTTTTCTTAATAACAAATATTTTATTTACAATTTAATAATTTAAAACTAATTAACTAAAAATTAATTAATTTTAACCATTTTCTTGCATTCTAGCAATCTCATCTAGCAACATGTCAAGTTCGTACTCAGGGTTAGTTTCCTTAATACGAAAATGATACCATGCATATGTGTTAATGTTATTTGACCTAATTTTTCTCTTATCGTCTCCATAACTTAATACTACCTTATTTAATTCACTAGTATATATTTGATGTAGCTTAGATTTAAATGTTAACATACTATCATATACATTGGTCTTATTAAATAAACAATTTTTATAAGTAGCTAAACTATATTTATCTAATATGGCTCTCTTTACCCCCTTCGATTTCTTTACATCATTTTGATCTTGAACACTAAATGAATACATTTTAGATCGCAACCCGACAAACTCTTTCATTATTTTACCACAATTTTCATCTTTCATCATACCCAGCACCTTTTTATTAACTAGAGGAAAATTATAAATGTTGTCTGTAGGATAGTCCGATGTATCAAATTGTTCTTGTATGTCATTTTTTATGTCAGCATAAAAGTCGTCCGTCTTTATTGAATATATAAAAGAGTCCGTGTCCATATAGTTTAAGGAGAGTTTTGTCTTAAACTTAGGTTCCATGTACCCGTAATGGAAATTATACATTTTCCATTTGGACAGCTCGAGTACACAAAATCCTAAGTAAATTGGTTTATTGTAGCAGGTTTTGACTCTTGTCATTTCGATTGCTATCAGGTCCTCGGAAAATATAGATAAACTATGAAAATTTGGTTTTGATATCCAATCTTGGGCCCCCAAATGATTCCGATTCGTTTTCTCCCAACTATTGACAATTTTAACATCTCTCCTCTTGTCCACATTTTCCATGGTTTTACCATACACAGCATTATTGAGAAGTTTGAAAAAATTTTTTTCAAAAGCATTTTTAGCAGTGGCTCTATGTCTGGTATTTAAGTCAATGTAACCTTTTAACCATGGAGATTGTTTAAATGCTAGAATACGATGAGTTTTCTTTAAAACTAAACCATATTCTAAGCACTGTTTTAGAACTCTAAAGTGTATCACATATGATTGCTTTGTAGAGAAATCGGTTATCAACTTGTTGTACTTCGCTTGTTTCTTATTTTCAGCGCAAAAAGGAAGATCATTATGCAAGTCGTGTAAATGAGAGGGATAATCCAACGTGACCTCATATACATAACCGTCTGTTCCATTATCAGCTATGCTGTTTGGATCCAGATTCAGCTCGTCTTGCGATAACCATCTGAATCCACCATGAGGAAGATATTCCGACATTGCCCAACCGTAAAGGTTATTTGCGTCTAAGTAGACAAGAAATTCTGATGGTTTTGATGCATCGAAATCTTCCAAATATTTGTTATTCGCTTTTGAATATCTTTGGCTACACTGTACGATCCTCCAACGTATACCTTTTTTCATAAAATTGTACATGTCTATGTCTGTCAATAACTCTAATTCAATTTTTGTATATTTGAGCATTGCATCCCAGGAAAGGCCAGGTGCTGTATAATACTGGCATGGATCGAGCTCATAAATACCCTTACAAACTTTTCTAAAATTCTCAAAAATATCTGTCAGTAAGAGGACATCTGTTTTTAAGTAAAGTTCCATGTAGTCTTTCATAGTTTTGCAACCAAAAGTATTCCATACCTCTACAGCATGTGAGTATTCCTCTAAAGAACACTCTTTATTGTTCAACTTATTAAAGAAATCACTGCGTGAAGGGAGCTGACACTCATCTAATTTTTGAAATGAATTTAGGTACTCATAGGGGAAAATACCTTTTTTCTTAATAAGCTGAAACTCATTTTCTGACTGAAATAAGGACCTTATAGTGCTGAAATCATTATCCGACAAATTGCAGGCTAATGATTCCAAACTTTCAGCCATAAAACGTATTGTATCAAGAAATCTTATTTCAAGCTTATGACCATCACTCATTTCTGAAAATTGGGAGAGGGATATATAAAGCTCCTTATTGAGAGGGAGTACTTTCAGCTGCATTGAAATTTCACCTAGTTCTTTAATAAAAAGATGTGAGTCATAGTTTGAATAATTATGAAAGTAAACTGGTATAAACTTGGGAATTTGATAATTTAAATTACACTTATTGTGGGCTGCACCTCTATATTTACCACTAATGTGGCAATGATCTCTAACGCGATCTTTACCTAAAAATTTTTGACAAATATGACAATTTACCGCACTATAAAAACTATACACATCAGAAGGGGATAAAGTATCCATTTGCCTATTATTAACTAAATAATTATTGTAAATATCCTCACAATCTTTAACTAAATATGATACAAATTTTTTGGAGGCATCTTCCCCAGTATAAACCCTTAACTTATCTAACTTACTGTTATGGAGACACTTAATGTAATAACTAAATGCACAAGGAGTGTGCTTTTTAATTAAACTAGTTTTATCACTTACATTATTACTTATATCTTCCAGGATGCACTCAAAGTCAGCATAAACCTCAAAGGGGACATCCATTTTCCTTTGATGTCCCTTAAAGCTGAGAATGGCATCCGGACCTGATGGCATACTTGTCACAATTTTACCGCATTCAGTCTTATGATGACTTATTCCACTCTCGCTATGAGTGTACTGCAGACAGGTGCTGCAGAAATGTAGCTTATCATGGTGTTGAGTTAACTGACTTCGTAAAAGTCTGTGAATAATAAAAAATAGTTAAAAATTTATTAGTAAAATGTATCTATTATAAAATAAATAAAACAAGTATATGTATCATTAAATTAAAGTGTAGTATAATTTTTTAACTTACTTTGATATGTCCTTTATCAAAATATAGTGATGAACTTCACCATTCTCCAAAAGAAGCAAGTTTACATGAGTAATTTTCTCTTCCTTAGTCACATAATAGGGACCAATGATTTGATTTGCCTCAGCATCATACCCAAATACGTTAACGCTTATTCTAGGATTGTTCACCTCAAACACGTTAATTTTTTTTAGAGCTAATGGGAAGCTTAAATTTTTGAAATTTAACACTTCACCATTTCGCGTAAAAATAATGTCTGCTGAAATGTCCTGAATACCATAAGAACTGCAACGTTCTTCATGCTTGTATTTGGAGGTATCCATGGCAGCAATCAAACACCACTTGAAGCAGTATTCATCATCATCATTTTCAATATTGATGCAAGCAAATTTTCTTACTAGTTTTTGAGGTGTGGATATCCAACTTGATCCTTTGACGAGCGACGATTTGTTGATGTTGATTTCTGCTCGGACTATGCGTGATAAAGTCCAACCAGAATCGCGCTCTTCAAATTCGGACATTTTGGTTGAAATCTCCTCAATCTGTTTACGGAATATTTCTTTTATGTTGTCTGCCTTCGTCACCAAACTCATTTTAGCTACATGTGTTATAACACACAACTCCAAATCTTCTTCAACAATTTTGATATACTCCGCCACAATACTCACATGAAATTTAATAATTGTATGCTTACACAAAGTCATGTGAAGTCTCTCAATAAAAATATTTATGTTTTCCTTCATAAACTCTTCCAGAAGAAGTTGGTCCTTTCTATTTAAAATAGCATATGTGGCGATATGATTTTTGAAGGCTTTCGATATTTTGAAACACTTCACATTCTCTGCTACTTCTTCTGAAGTACTGATGTGATGGTTAGAAAAGTTGGCGTATTTATACAAAAATTAGTAGCAGTATCCTTGCAGCATATTTACTTTTTGTTTCTCTGCTGATGACTGTACTTAATTGAAACTTTGCTGCTTTCAAATAATCGTAGACAAAGAAAATGATTACGTTGCAAAATATAAATGTATTCTACAAAATATTTTACGCACAAGCATCCTCAGTCATGCATACAAGTACACATATACATACATACATACATACATACATATATACACATACAAATATACATACATACATACATACATACATACATACAATTATATTTCTTAAACAAATAAATAAATACCAGCTACAAACTAGCTGGATCATCCACACACAAGTATAGGGTGTTCATATACAAGAGAACATTTTATAAATAAATAAAATAATTAAATTAATTGTTTATTAATTTATTTAATTATTTTATTTATAAACAATTTACTAGCGTGAGGAAATCATACACATATTCCCCCGATTCATATGAGAATCGCGTAGTACTCATCAAATCTATTTTCTCTGATATTACTGATATAGTATTACGATAACGAATTTCTATAGTCTGGCAACACTGGCAATTTTCCCTTTGGTACTAGAAAATAATAATCATGTTTTGCCGTCGGCATTTGAAAAAAATAATACTCATGTATTGCCGTCGGCATTACGAAAAAAATAATTATCATGCATTGCCGTAGGCATTAGGAAAAATTATAATGCATTGCCGTAGGCATTAGGAAAAATTATAATGCATTGCCGTAGGCATTTGAAAAAAATAATAATCACTATTTCCCCCACTGGTATTAGGAAAAATCATTTTCATGATTTTCCCGTCGGCATATACACTTGAGAAATCTTAATCTTATAAAACCCCTTAACCACACCCACAAAAAAAAATCACCCGTTCCCACAATTAATACTACCCAAAAAAAAATCACCCGTTCCCACAAAGTTAATGTAAACAAAAAACTCCTTATGTAAACAAAAATTTGGACGGACTTATTGAACCACCCTCGCAGGTATCAAATTTCCAAGAATTTAACAATTTTCAAATTTTAATTACCCAAATTTAACAATTTCACCAACAATTTTGCAAGTTTAATTGGGGCCGGATGCCCATTCCACTACTACTTTATTCCTATAAAACGTGGCAACATCGATGAAACGAAAATTCAAATTTATGACGAAAAAGGTTTCCGAAAAATGGTTTCTGAATTTGAAAAAAATAAAACAAGTTTCTACACATACCAGCTTAAGAGCGCTAAAGGCCTGCAGATCGTATTGAAGGGCATAGATTCTTATGTTGTTCCCGAGAATATAAAAGATGCACTCGTCTTCCAGGGATTTAAGTTAAAAAATTTATCCAATATAATTAATAGGGAGAAGATCCTCCAACCTCTATTTCGTGTTGAACTGGAGCCGAATGATATAAAATTAAAAAAAATGAGGCGCACCCAATCTATAATTTAAAATACCTTTTATACCGAAAAATCACAGTTGAAGAGCCACATAGTTCAGGTCCTGTACAGTGCCATAATTGCCAATAATATGACCATGCAAAAACATACTGCAATGTACCCTCTGTTTGCGTTGTGTGCTGTAAATTACACAGCACTGTTAGTTGCAATAAGCCAAAAGATCTAAGTGATAAAAAATTCATTAATTGTGGAGGTAATCACACCGCTAACTACAGAGGTTGTCCTGTATATTCTTTCGTTAAACAGGCTATGGGTCAAAAACCTAAATTAGCTCCATCTCAATCAGCAAACGGTTACTCCGCCACTTTTGCGCAAAAGAGCCAACCAGTTACTTTCCATGTATCGTATGCCGATGCTGCTAAGGCTAGTTCTCCCACACAAAATGTTTCACCGCCAAATAATTTAACGAATGCAAACTCAGGCTTTAACTTTAGCCGCCTTGAAGCTACTATTGAGAATCTGGTGCTAACTATAAACAACTTTACAACAAATTTGACTAGCATGATGCAAGAAATTCTGCGAATGCAGAATACACTACTTCAAGCATTAGTTAACGAACCATTAAAAATATGTTTCTGAAACGCAAACGGTATTAGCCAACATAAAAATGAACTTGAGCTCTTCCTCACGGAAAAAAATATTGATATAATGTTAGTCTCTGAGACTTATTTGACTTCGAGAATCCTTTTTAAATTTTTTAGCTACAGCTTATATGATACAAAGGACCTTAGAGGAAGAGCATACGGTGGATCTGCAATTCTAATTAAATCAAGACTCAATCACTATGTCCTTGACAACGTTAGTGAAGAATATATGCAAGCTACGAATATATTTGTATAATTTTTTTTACAAATTTCGTGATATCATCAATTTACTCCCCTCTTAGATTCGCAATTACTGAGGATCAATACGAGGATTTCTACAAATCTCTTGGCCCTTGTTTCGTAGCAGCTGGCGACTATAATGCAAAACATACTTTCTGGGAATTGCGTCTTATTAAACCCAGAGGTCGAGCGTTTTTCATCACAATTTCGAAAATTGGCTTGAACGTCATTTCGAGTGGAGAGCCCACTTACTGGCCTGCTGACATACATAAAATTCCGGATGTTATAGATTTTGGCGTCATGTAAAATATTTCTAGGGAGTTAATTCACGTTGAAGCTGCCCCAGATCCCTCGTCCGATCACTCTCCCACGATCGTTACTTTCTGTAGCCCACTGCTTTAACTCATATGTGTAGATGATCAGTAGTGAAAATTGGCTGCGATTCAAAAAATATCTTAGTAGTCATTGCACGGAAAACATTAAGCTAAGAACACCCGAAGATGTTGAAGCTAACATTGCCAACCTTAACGAAATGATTACACAGGCTGCTCAACACGCTACTATCTCCCATCCGCAGACTGGATTTAATATAATTTATTCTACGGATATTGAACGTCTCGTATGTGAAAAAAAGAGTCAGAAGGAAATGGCAACAGCAAAGATCACCTCAACATAAATTCAGATTTAAAGAGTGCACTAAACAACTCCAAGAGTTGCTTGCATCTGAAAAAACTGCATCTCTTAAATTATCTCGATGTCACACCAACATCTAATTACTCTTTGTGGCGCACTGCTAGAAAACTTAAAACCCCCGTAGAGTTTAAATCACCCCCGCGCATATCTACTGGAGGTTACGCGAAGAAGCGATACTCAAAAAAGTAACATATTTGCTGATCATTTAAAATCCGTATTTACACCAAGCACATGTATCTGTGTTGCTGATTTGCCGAGTGATGTTGCTCTACCCCCTCGACCCATAAAGTTTAAGACGCGTGATGTTTAAAATTTAATTGCTGAGCTTAATCCGAAAAAAAGCTCCAGGTATTGATGGAATCAGTAACAAGATGTTGATGAACTTGCCTCATATTGCAATAAGAATCCTGCTATATATTTTTCATGCCATTTCACGAACGCAGTATTTTCCAAGTAACTGGAAACTTGCCAAGATAAAAATGATTCCGAAGCCGGGCAAAGATCTTCCCAAGGCTGAGTCATATAGGCCTATAAGCTTACTATCAACATATAAACATGAAGATTTATTTAAATTGGCCGCAGTAATTTTCAGATTAAAAATTAATATTAAATTACTATATCTTATATACTACTTATGAGAATAAATCTTAACCCTATATATTGACATACTTATGTTATGCACAAAATAAAGTGAAATTAAATCTATTATTTACTTAAAATTAGTGCACATATTTTCGTGTGGAATCTGGCCGTAATATGATGCTTGTTTTAAAAACAAATTCATTCTCACGATTGCGAGTGTTTTTGGGCAGCAGGTATGTGTGGCTGTTCAGGTGCCAACAATAAAAAACTCTTTCTTAAATTTGCCGTCGATGCACATTTATACTTGGCCTTGAATATTTGTCACTTGTACGACTTCAACATTAGTGAAATATTAGAATCGTTTAATTGTACGTGCAGACGTTGAAAGTAATGCAAACATTAAATTAGATACTGCTACACCTCCACTTTTCGCAAGAATGTTCATATAATGTTAGTTCCATGCACATTCTTTTACAAATATGTTTAAACAAGAATTTGAATTTATTTTAGTCTTATAAGTATAATATATGTATTATTATTATTTTATTTATTGCATACTCCGGAGTATCAATATTTATTTAGTTATATTGTTCCTCTTTTTTTTTGTTTCTATTAGCCCAGTGAAAAAAAATGGAAGTCATTCTAGCGGAAGTACATTTTCATTGCTTCCAAAAAATCGATATTTTTAATTTGCCGAGAGTGAGCCATGTAGAAGCTTATTTTAGTCACACAAAACCTTGTAACTCCTCCATAGTGTTAGAAAATACTCACCAGAATTTAAAAAAAAATTTATTTTTTTAAAGAAATTTATGAACTATTTTTAGTCTAAAATTTAAAATTTATTTGCTTAAATTTACATGAAAATACGGTTTCGGGCTTAAAGAAACGAATTGTTAAAAAAGGCAACTATTTACCATTTTTCCTAGATAAAAATATTATCATAGAACACAAAAAAGGGAATTTTTCTTAATATCGCTTCCAATTCAGTGACCAGGCATCGAAAAAGAGAACTTCTTGCAATGACAACCCTATATAAAAATCATTAGATCGGATCGAAATGTGCACTAGTTCCGCATCGTAAACTCTACATTTTCATGACTTTTTTGGAGTCTCGTTTTTTACTGGGTACTTATGATACAACTTAATTCTATTTTTGTGAACTATTTGTTCTTTATTAGTTTTCTTATCTACTATTGTTACATTATTTCTTATATCTATGTTTTTAATTTCGTATGGACCTTTATAGTTTGACTCCATCTTATGGGCTGCTTAATTCTTGAGTAAAACTAAATCTCCTATATTTAAATTGTAATCCTTAACATCCCAGTGAAAAAAATGGAAGTCATTCTAGTGGAAGTACATTACATCGTAAACTCTACATTTTCATGACTTTTTTGGAGTCTCTTTTTTTACTGGGATTCTTATCGTAATTTTCTTTTTGCTTAATTTTATTCTTATCTAGTAATTCTTGGGCCCTCTTATATGCTATTTCTAACCTAAATTTTGTTTCTTTGGCGTAGTCATCTATATTATATAAAGGAGAAATTCTATCCACATCAGTGAAATGATGAAATTTATTCGGAAGTTTTGAAAAAACTAATTCATAACGACAGTATTTATGAACTGTTGTATTAAAGCAATATGTAAAGTATTTTAACCATTCGTCCCAGTCAGTTTTGTCTACTGAAATGTAAGAGCGTACGTATTCGTTAAAGGTTCTATGGCTTCTTTCCACTGTTCGTAATGTTTGATGGTGGTAAGCTGTTGAGTTTAGTTTTTCAATTTTCATCAAGTTACAAATTTCTGTTAAAATAGAATTCTTATACTCTGTTCCCATGTCCGAAATGAACGTCTTCATCGGACCATAGGTGAGTATGAAATTTTCAAAAATTGCTTTAGCAATTGTTTTGGCACTTTTGTCTCTAAAAGGTATTGTTACCAAATACTTAGTTAAATCACATATAAGTGTGATCGCATATTCGTTTTCTTTCAATGATTTTGGAAATGGTCCAATAGTATCCACATAAACCGTATCAAAGGCCTTATCAGGTGTCTGTGTGACAATCATTGGACTTTTTATGTGTTTTGTTGTTTTGGAAGTTTGGCAATTATGACATGATTTTACGTATTTAGATATGTCTTTTGACATATTTTTCCAATAATAATGTCTCTTAATTTTTTCTATTGTTCTATATATTCCGCAATGTCCTCCTTCTATGGGATTATCGTGATATTTCAGCATAAGTTCGAGAATTGCCTTGGCATTCTTACCATCAATTTGGGTCACCTCATTTAGTAGCGCTACCTTAATTTTATTCAATTTTTTATTGCACATAACTTTAAATTCATTTATAGAGATAAATTCGAAAATTTTCTCACTAGGTGCCACTTGTAATTTATTAATATTATGTTTACCGGCCACATATTCGAGCGTAGAGAAAAATTGTCCTAAGTCAAAGTTCTCTTTAGTAAACAAATCATTAATTTGTACATATATACTATAGACTTTCCTCGTTTTATATAACATCTTCCGGAGGAAATCTTTACTTTATTATATTTTCTGACATCAGTGTTATTTAATGGTACATATATACTGGGCTTATAATCATTATTATTTTTATTAATATTATGCTCTTTGGGATCTGAATTACTATTTAATTCTTTTTCCTTCTTATTGGTCAATGATCTGGTCGTGACTCTTAATATAGAACAGATTTTAATATTCATGTCTTTTAGGTCATTTATGGTTATTCGTGATAAAGCGTCTGCAACATAATTATTTTTTGTGTTTATGTTTTGTGACCAATTTCGTTTGTTTATGTTTTTTATTGTGTTTCACGTTTGGCTATTTATGGTCAGATTTCTTGATTCTTAGGATACAAATAAAACCAATTTATTTCATCTTTTTTCTCAACGTTTCGTCAGCTTTTTTCCGACGTCTTCAGGAGAATTTTTATTTTTAAATTCTGGCAACAAATTACAAGTTTTTTATTATTTTTGTCATATTTTTGTAATATTAATTTTTATGTTTGACTTACGATCTTCAGTTACATTATTGAATAAATAATTGTTATTATTATTATTATTATTGAATAAGTTATTGCAATTGAATATTGCAGTTTGGTGTTGTCTTTGTCTTCTTTTGTATTGATCGAATACAAAATAAGACAAAGACAATAATATCACCAAACTGCAATATTCAATTGCAATAACTTGACAAGTGAAGTTCTGTGATATTAGTTTTAAGTTTGCCTGTGATATTTTACTTAATTTTTATTATTTAAATTATACAATTAATTGTTCGTGCTGTCCAGTTTTATAATTTATTCAATAAGGTAACTGAAGATCGTAAGTCAAACATAAAAATTAATATTACAAAAATATGACAAAAAATAATAAAAAACTTGTAATATGTTGCCAGAATTTAAAAATAAAAATTCTCCTGAAGACGTCGGAAAAAAGCTGACGAAACGTTGAGAAAAAAGATGAAATAAATTGGTTTTATTTGCATCCTAAGAATCAAGAAATCTAACCATAAATAGCCAAACGTGAAACGTAATAAAATACATAATTATTTTTTCCCCCAAGGTACTCAACTGTAAAATTATATTCTTCGAGATCAAGTCTCATTCTTGTTAATTTGGAGCTTGGATTTTTCATTGAAAATAAATAAGATAGTGGTCTATGGTCGGTTCTGACAAGAAAATGTTTTCCATATATGTATGGTCGGAAGTGTGTTATAGCCCAATGTATGGCGGTTAATTCTTGCTCAATTGTTGATTTATTACTTTCACCTTTAGTAAGTGTTTTTGAAGCATACGCGATTGGTAAATGTTTACCTTCGTGTTCGCGGTATTGTAGTAATGTGGGGCTTATTAACGCTTTCTTTAGGTATTTAAATGCAAATTCACAATCTTTTGTCCATTCGAATGGAACATTTTTCTTGGTTAGTTTTGTTAAATGTCTTGAATATTCAGAAAAGTTTTTAATAAATCTCCTGTAATAGTTGCAAAAAGCTACAAATATTCTTGCACTATCAGCATCTTGCGGTGATGGATAATTTTCAATTATCGAGTATTTACTATCATCTGGCAATATTCCTTTGCCTGTACATTTATGACCAAGATATGATTCTTCTTTCATAAAAAATTAACATTTTTCAGGATGAAGTCTTAGGTTGTATTTGCGACATAAATCGAAAACGTCTTTCATATTTGAGAGCATATGTGTTTCTGAGCATCCCAAGACAACTAGGTCGTCCATATAAAGAAATGCTTGATCTGGTTTTAAACCACTAAAAGCAAGTGTCATCATTCTTTGGAATGAATTTGGAGCTATTTTTAGGCCGTAGGGTAGCCTTGTAAATCTGTATGAACCTTTACTGGTGGAAAATGATGTAAAGTCTCTTGAAGTTTTCTCCAAACTAATTTGGTGAAATCCTGACATAAGGTCTAAGCTCTGCCGAGTTGGTCTAGAATATCGTCAATTCTAGGTAATGGAAATTTTTCAGCCACTAGTTTCTTATTAATTTGCCTATAATCTATTACAAGTCTACATCTTTTATTTTTTGAATTTGGTAATGACTTCTTGGGTACCAATAGGATTGGACTACTGTATTCAGAGTGTGAAGGTTCGACTATTTTGTTGTCTATTAACTTTTTTACTTGTTTATCAATTTCTTCTTTGTGTGCGTGCGGAATTCTGTAATTTTTAATGTATACTGGTTGTGTATATTTTATTCTCAACTTTTGTTCATAGAAATTGTTAGTAGTTATTGCTTCCGTTTCTAAACCAAAAATATCGCAATATGAAGCGCATAATGTTGTTAAAGTATTATTGAATTGTGGTGGAAAATTTCCTTTTAAAAGTTTTAGAATCTCTTTGTTTCTATTTATTTTTGATTTATAATGGTTTTTAACTATATCATAATTTGAGATGTTTTCGGTTTTGATTTTGCTTTGTTTAATATTGCTAATATTGTTGTTAGTATTTAGGATTCGAATGAAAGCTTTGTTTATTGTTACTAATGTGTTCGCTATGAAAACACCTGGTTCTATTTCTTGATTTGGGATTAGTAATCTATTATTTACTGATGTTAGTTTTCCTTGACGTATGACTTCGGATCTCGGAGGTAAGATTATTTCATCAACATTATTTGTGATTAGTATTTCTATTGGTGTTGTGATATTGAAAGGGCGTAGTACAAGGTAATCACAGTCATTATTGAAATCTACAATGCAATTATATTTTTTAATAAAGTCAATGCCGATAATTCCGTCGCATGGTATTGGAAAATCATTTTCTACTACTTGAAAGTTATGTGGTATAAGAAAATTTTTGTGTTTTAGATAAAAAAATATGCTTCCAACGGAATGTATTTCACCCTGTTCTATTCCTCTTAATGTTGTTATCTTGTTAGTATTTATATCATTTGGATGCAAATGTGAAATTTTTATTAGTGAGGTGTCTGCTCCAGTATCAATTAGTAGTGTTATTGGCGTTTAAGTTTTGTTTATTTGTAATTGAACACAGAAACATAAGTTGAGATTTAAATTGTAGACATGTTTATTTATTGGATTTCTCTTAGGGGAACAACTAGGTTTTCCGAATCAATTTCGTTTGATTCTGTTTCTCTGACGTGACGTCTGTTTCTACTGTTATTGTTTTGTCTCTGACTAATTACAGTGTTGCTATTTTTTCTGTTGTTATAGCTGTTATAGTTGTTGTTAATATTATTGTTGCTATTATTTTTTGGGAAGTTGCTTCTTCCACGGAATCTTGTGTAGTTACCTCGGAAGTTATTATTCCGAGTATTTTGACGTTGCTTGTAGTATAGTATAAAATTTTGTTGTCCAGTTGCTTCTGTGCAAATGTTGACAAATTTACTAATGGCATCATTCATGGTATTGAATTGTGCTGCTTCCATGATAAGTTTTACTTTATCGATGGTGCAGTTTTTGGTGATAGCTTTTACTGCCACTTGTGTGGAGTATTTAGTTGCTAATTCACATGGTATCCCGTCTGTAATGTAAGAACTTTCGAGGAATTTTGCAAGATTCTCAATTTCTGCACAATATGTATTTGCAGTTTTATTATTCTGTTTTATATTTTGTATTTTTGCCGTTATTACTTCCCTTTACTGTATTTTGTAACTTATTTATAATTTCTGGGATGGTTGACTGTGTTTATTAGATTTCTTGCGTTTCCTTTGAGTTTTGTTTTAATTAATGAAACTGCAGTTGATGAAACAGCCTTTAATAGAGCCTTTAATAGATTCAAGCAGTGATAGTGAGTCTATAAAGGAACGCAAGTTTTCAGATTTGCCATCGAAGTCTGTAATTAACTTCGAAGCTGTACTGAGAAATTCTACGACTGTTTGGCTCATTTCGTAACAGTTTTCATCATCTTTAGGGGGAAAAATTATTTTTATATCAGTTTGTTCATGTATTGTTTCTGGCAATTCAATTTGTATGTTCTTTTTGGCTGCTAGTTTTAGTATTTTGTTCCTAATATCATAAAAAAATGCATCTGGTGCAGTCTTGTGTGTAGTTGTTAGTCGCGCATAATTAGTATTTAGGATCACTCTTGTTTTTTCTAAGCAATCTAAAAGAATTTTAAAATGTTTACTTAGGGTGTCATGTTTTATTGGTCTGTCTAAACTAAGACATTTATATGATTTTTCAAATTCTGTTTTAATATTTCTACATTTACTGAGGAAATTTTGCCAATCCATTCAGACTTAAACTTTATCTAAATCATTTGCCCTACTAATGTAATGCTTTTTGAGCGATCTTTTATGTGCTAAGTAAATTTTAAGTAGTAGATTAAGAGCTGTTATTATTGTAAGGATTAATATAAGTAGAGTTAATTTCTTCCTTGTGGTCAATAATTTCTACGTTATTGACAACATTTGCATTGGGATGATATACTTTAGATTCTTTTGCTCCCATTATATTGTTCTAAAAAAATTCCACTTTTCGTCTGTTAAATACATCATCCCTAGTATAGGTTCCTTCTATTCCTAAATCCTTCGGTAGTTCAGTTAAAAATTTTATAGCTCCTTCAATTTCCTCTTCTTCGCATTCTACTGGGTTTTTTGGCCTAGCCTTATTTTTATTGTTATTTCTATTCATTATTGTTATTTCTATTCATGGAGTTCTCGTTGTACCTTCATAGTGAATAGTTGATTAGCGGAATTTTTCTTACTTTCTTATTAAACAAACAAAGAATTATACAAAAAAATATTTGTAGTGCATATTATTCGTAATAGGTACATACTGACTTTAATAAATAAGCTGTATGTGCTTTCCTAATATTTGTCCATAGTAGAAATTACAAAAACAAAAAAAACCGTAAACAAAAAAAACATAAACAGTGACATTGAGGAATACTCTATACGAGTATCTCAAAAACAAACAAACAGTCATAAATTACAAAAACAAAACAAAAATAACCGCAAACAAAAAAACACAAAAAGGTGCCCTTGAGGAAGACTCTATATTAGTACCTTAAAAAAAATTATGAAGTGAGTTCTAACGGCAGAAATGCCTATTTTACTGTGAGTTCTGAAGTTCTTAATGAAAATAATAGAAATAATAAATCTAATGAAAGTATTTGTTAACGGCAAATCC
The DNA here is from genome assembly GCA_905220375.1 of Tachina fera. Classification (NCBI taxonomy): domain Eukaryota; kingdom Metazoa; phylum Arthropoda; class Insecta; order Diptera; family Tachinidae; genus Tachina; species Tachina fera. Next base: position 48,623,512 of record LR999967.1, read on the forward strand.
AATTTTTCGTCAGCGAACAACTTCGCTTTGTCCAATGCCAAATAGTCATTCATTAACATTACAGTTGCCTAGTACTTCTTCATATAAGTCAGTAATATCATCCCCTCCAGGCTTGTGTTCATCACTTAATAAAGTTATCACTACAGATACAAGTAGCTCGAAATAAAAGGTAGAAATCGGAATGGACAGATACATAACCGTGGTAAAGCGTGGGCTAAGCCCAAATTCTTCAAAAATTTCATCTGCTCCAAAGATGTCTAGGGATAATAGCGCATCAAAATCGTTTTTCATTATTGCAAGTCACCGACGACAAGCCCGCTCCATCATCCCAAAAGTCTTTTAAGCCACCACCTATATATTTGAGGGAGAAAAATTCTAACGCCCTTATTAAAAAATTAGTCTCGGCCATTGGTGAAAACGCATTTCATGTTATTCCAATAAAGCGTGGTAACATTGACGAAACTAAAATTCAAATATACGAAGAAAAAGATTTCTGCAAAATAGTGACTGAATTCGAAAAAAATAAAACAAGTTTTTATACGTACCAGCTTAAGAGTGCCAAAGGTATGCAGATCGTATTGAAGGGTATTGACTCCTATGTTAATCCCGAAGAAGTAAAAGAAGCCCTCATGATACAAGGATTTAAGGTAAAAAATGTTACCAACAAAATCAATAGGGAGAAGATCCCCCAGCCTCTATTTCGTGTTGAATTGGAGCCGAATGATATACAGCTGAAAAAAACGAGACACACCCAATTTGTAGCCTAAAATACCTCTTACACCGAAAAATCACACTTGAAGAGCCACATAAGCGATCAGGTCCCGTACAGTGCCATAATTGCAAAGAATATGGCCACACAAAAACATACTGTAAATTACTCTCTGTTTGTGTTGTGTGCGGCGAATTAGACGGCACTGCTAGTTGCAATAAGCCAAAAGATCAAAATGATAAAAAATGCAGTATTTGTGGAGGTAATCACAAAGGTTGTCCTGTGTACTCTTTTGTTAAACAGACTATGGTGTAAAAACCTAAATTAGCTCCATCTCAATCAGCAAACGCTTACTCCGCCACTTTTGCGCAAATGAGCCAACCAGTTACTTCCCGTGTATCGTATGCCGATGCTGCTAAAACAAATTTTATTCCCACACAAAATGTTCCACCTCCAAATAATTCAACGAATGCAAACTCAAGCTTTAACTTTAGTCGCCTTAAAGCTACTATTGACAATTTGGTGCAAACTATAAATAATTTTATAACAAATATGACTACCATGATGCAAGAAATGCTGGGAATGCAGAATACTCTGCTTCAAGCAATAATTAACAAGCCATGAACACGTTAAAAATATGTTTCTGGAACGCAAACGGCATTCGCCAACATAAAAATGAACTTGAGCACTTCCTTTCGGAAAAAATATTGATATAATGTTGGTCTCTGAGACACATTTGACTTTGAGAAGCTATTTCAAAATAAATGGCTACACTATGTGTGATACAAAGGACCCTAGAGGGAGATCAGCAATTTTAATTAAGTCAAGACTCAAGCACTATATCCTTGACAACGTTAGTGAAGAATATATGCAAGCTACGAATATTTTTGTAGAAAACTTTTGTTCTAATTTCGTGATATCATCAATTTACTCACCTCCCAGATTTTCAGTTACCGAATATCAGTATGAGAAGTTCTACAAATCGCTTGGATCTTGTTTCGTGGCAGCTGGAGACTACAATGCTAAGCATACCCTAGTCGCGCCTTGTAAAACCTAGAGGTCGAGCTTTGTTTAATACAATTTTAAAAATGGGCTTAGATGTTATTTCGAGTGGAGAGCCCACTTACTGGCCTACTGCCGTACGAAAAATTCCGGATGTTATTGATTTTGGCGTCATGAAAAGTATTTCTAGGGATTTAATTAATGTTGAAACTTCTCTAGATCTCTCCTCCGATCACTCCCCCACTTTCGTTACAATTTGTAACCCACTAAGAACTGACTTACCTCACACATATATGAAGATGATCAATCGTGTTAATTGGCTGGGATTCCAAAAATATCTTAGTAGTCATTGCACGGAAAATATTGCGTTAAGAACATCCAATGACATTTAAACTAAAATTGCCAATCTTAACGAAATTATTAAACAGGCTGCTGAACATGCCACTACCTCCCATCCGCAGTCTGCGTTTAATAAAATTTATTCCAGGGATAAGGAGGGAGTTTAAGCCACCTCTGCGCACATCTACCGGAGATTGGGCAAGAAGCGATACGGAAAAATGTAAAATATTTGCTGAGCATTTAAAATCCGTATTTACCCCAAATACATGTACTGGTGTTGCTGATTTGCCGAGTGTAGTTGCTCTACCCCCTTCGAGCCTTAAAGTTTAAGATGCGTGATGTACATAAAGTAATTGCTGAACTCAAGCTAAAGAAAGCTCCAGGTATTGACGGAATTAGAAACAAGATGCTGATGAACTTGCCGTATATTGCAATAAGAATCTTGCTGTTTATTTCTAATGCCATATTACGACTGGAGTATTATCCACAACTCTGGAAGCTTGCAAAAATCAAAATGATTCCAAAGCCGGGCAAAGATCTTACTAAAGCTGAGTCATATAGGCCAATAAAATTGCTGTCAACCATGTCAAAAATCTTCGAAAAGCTGCTCATGAAAAAATTGTTCCCAATTTTTACTGATAGTGGGTGCATCCCAGACCATCAATTTGGTTTTAGAAGTCAGCATAGCACCATTGAACAAACTCATAGACTGGTGCAATTTATAAGAAGAACTTTTAAAGAAAAAATGTATTGTTCTGCCCTGTTTATTGACGTTTCTCAGGCATTTTATAAAGTGTGGCATGAAGGCCTTATTTTAAAATTAAAATCGTATTTACCAATAAATTTTCTGAATCTATTAGAAGCTACATAACTACCCAAAAGTTTACGATTGTGGAAGGCGAATTCATGAGTCTGCCCCAAACTATATCATCCGGTGTGCCACAGGGGAGCATACTGGGACCAGTTTTGTATTTGATCTATACTTGTGATATGCCTTGAGCAGCAATATCCACACATCTACGTTTGCCAATGATACAGCCTGCCTTAGTATGCATAAAATCCCTCACGAGGCTTCCCGATATTTACAAGAAAATATTACACAATTGGAAATGTGGTTGAACTTATGGAGAATTAAGCTAAATGAACAAAAGTGTGTCCATATAACTCTTACCCTAAGATGAGATACTTGTTCCCCCATTCGAATCAACAATCAAAAAAAATTCCTCAACATTCCCAAGTGCTATACACTTTGATCGAAGGCTAACATGGAAACATCATATTGACTTTAAACTAACTCAGATTAAACTTAAGTTATCTCAAATACACTGGTTGATTGGCAGAAATTCAACACTTAGCCTGGAATGAAGCCAATATGGTGTTACGGTATCCAGTTATGGGGCACTGCTTCAGCTTCCAATATAGAGAGAATCCAACGAAGGCAAAACAAAATTTTACGGTTAATAACATCGGCTCCATGGTACATCAAAAATTCTAATGTACATCGTGATTTAAATATGCCACTAGTGATTGAAGAAATTGCAAAATACGCAGGCAAATATTTAACAAAACTCGAGTCACATCTTAATCCGCTTGCTCTTAATGTTTTGAACTTTACTGGACACATCCGCTTAAAAAAGAGGGACACAAGGGCTCTATTACTCAACACTCCAGATGGGATTTCTTGAAAATACTTTTTTATACTTTTTTATAATTTTTTTTCTTTTTTGATTATCACTACTTATGTTTTATTTATAATATTTAACAAGTTTATGTCCGACAGTGGTCGGTTATAATAATTAAATTTTAGATTTAAAATTTGAATACTTATTGTTAGTTCATATTTGAAGATACAATAAATAAATACATGTATGTATTAAAAAAAACATAAAAAAAATTTCTATTCATTGCGAAAACAAAAATTTTAAACAATAAAGGCCATTTACAAATTATTTTACCAAAGAGTATTTGTTAATATGTACACATGTATATATATTGTAGAATTATTTTTTTTTAACGAAAATAATGCAAGAAATACTTATATAAGGATGTAGGTATTTATTATAAAATTTTTACATAGAAAGCTTCAAATTGGTATTAAATTTTTTTTTGTGATTTTATTTCGGTTTTTACCGAACTTATTTTATCTATGATTTTTTTCAGCCCGCCACCCTGTCGGTAGAATCTACTGGATGATAACGGAATCTACTATTGGAATGTGAAGTGCTGGCAGTCGTACCGCCGTAGTGGGTGTAACACTTAAAGCACCCTTCGATGTTAATGCTGATGGTATGGCCGCTAGATGATTTGTAGACAATACATTATTCGAAGTGACAAAAATGTTTTCCTTCTTGACGTGCTGTGACTGTTTTAGCTTCTTCAGTAACACTAGTTTGGTTTCTTCATTGCGCAAATCGTCCCTTAGCTTACGCAGTCCCTTTTCGCATTTCTTCAATTCGGCTGGTGTCAATTCTTTGATGGGCATATAATGAGGCATTTCTTTTTCATCTTTGTGAAAAATAATTACCAGGAATCCAACTTAGCATAAGCTCTCTATGTTGGATCCTATTGTCCTTTCTTATTTTTAGATAAAGGATAAGCAGATATGCTATTTATTCCTTTATTCTAAAAAATATGGCAGGATCACCATATACATGAAGATTTATTTAAATTGTTTTTTTATTTAGTTGCAGCTCTAGGCCGCAGTAATTTTCCGATTAAAAATGAAAATTAAATTACTATAGCTTATATACTACTTATGAGAATAAATCTTAACCCCACATATTGACATACTTATGTTGAAACATACGAACATGTCTGCACAAATTAAAGTGATATTAAATCTATTATTTACTTAAAATTATTGCACATATTTTCGTGTGGAATCTGGCCGTAATATGATGATTGTTTTCAAAAAAAAATTCATTCTCACGATTACGAGTGTTTTTGTGCAGCAGGTATGTGTGGCTGTTCAGGTGCCAACAATAAAAAACTCTTTCTTAAATTTGCCGTCGATGCACATTTGTACTTGGCCTTGAATAGTTGTCACTTGTACGACTTCAACATTAGTGAAATATTAGAATCTTTTAATTTTACGTGCAGACGTTGAAAGTAATGCAAACATTAAATTAGATACTGCTACAAACAACCTCAAAGCTTTTCGAAAAGCAGCTCATGACTAAATTGTCCAGAATTTTAGCCGATAATGGGTTCATCCCGGACCATCAATTTGGTTTTAGAAGTCAGCATAGCACTATTGAGCAAACGCGTAGATTGACTCAAGTTATAAGGAGGACATTTCAAGAAAAGAAGTATTGTTCTGTCCTTTTTATTGATGTTTCTCAAGAATTTGATAAAGTATGGCAAGAAGGTCTATTTTTAAAATTGAACATATATCTGCCAATAAACATACAAAAACTTTTTGAAAGTTATATTATTGGTAGGAAGTTCATTGTTCTTCATTTGTGTGCCCAAATCAATATCTTCCGGTGTGCCTCAAGGTAGTATTCTGGGTCCAGTCTTGTATTTTATATATACTTGTGATATGCCTGTGAGCAATAATATCCACACGTCTACATTTGTCGATGATACAGCCTGTATGAGTATGCACGAAAGCCCTTATGAGGTATCCTGCAATCTTCAGGAACATAGTACTCAGGTGGAAATGTGGTTGAACTTATGGAGAATCAAAGTAAATGAACAAAAGTGTGTCCATATAACGTTTACCCTAAGAAAAGATACTTGTTCTCCCATACGAATCAACAATCAAAATATCCTTGAACATTCACAAGTAAAATACCTTGGTATAGACCTTGATCGAAGGCTATGGTGCTACTTAATTCAGCTATGGGGCACTGTTTCAGCTTCAAATGTTGAGAAAATCCAACGAAGGCAAAACAAAATGTTAAGGTTAATAACATCTGCTCCATGGTACATTAAAAATTCAAATTTAGAGAGTCTTCACAGTGCTTGATTTAAATAAAATTTCAGCTCAAAATTACATTTAAAATTTATTTGTTTTTCTAAGGCCACTTCCAAAACTTTTACTACTTCGTCCTCAGCAGTTTTGAAAAACTCTTCCACATATAAGTTTGTAACATTAGGATTAGTATAAGTGTATACTTTAATTCTTTCCATAAAATCACTATAGCTTATATGGATGTTTTCACTGAACTTCCTTGTAATAGCACTACTTTTATGCATTCTCGTACGCAAATGGTGGTTCCAATTAAGTCTTGGCACTTCAATCTTGCATCTTACACAATGCATCGAGTCCTGATGGAATTGTTTTGTGGTTTTCAAAACCTTTTAATGTTGTGAAAACTTTTCCACAGTTTGGGCATAACATATTTGTTGTTGAGGACATTTTATATAATTATTGCTTTCGGGACAGGAACTAAATAATTGTCTTAAATAACTCTGATTTTTTGTTTGTCAGGAACATTAGTTTAAAGCTCCAACTTGCTTTTTCACGAACACTTCTTTTAAACAGTATTTTAAATACTTTTATTAAACTATACGTTTGTTTTGAAAATAGACTTAAAACTGAATAACTGAATTGAAGTAACATTATTTATAGGAAAAAATTCTCAATAAAGGGTTATAACATATACACTTGCAACCAGAGGTTCAAATGATCTTCATGATTAATACCGTGGACGCTTAGACAAAATCATGTTATTAATATTAAACGGGTAACGCTAGTTACATAGCATACGCTTATGTCTGAGAAAACAATTTCTATCGTCTGCTTCTGTTGACAACTGCAAGATTTGAATTTCTTAAACATTATTGGTTTTCCCATGACAAGTTCATTATTACAATTCCTAAAACGTTTTTTATTTTTCTTATCAAACTAATTAGCCTCCAAAATACACACTCTCAATTAAATTTTTATCGGATAAATACACATTTGCATTTTATTACTAATTTTCTTCTAAAATACTTAACCATAAAATATGCATATTATGACTTTATTGAGATTCTAACTATACATATATATAGATATGTATCAGAGCTGTAAATGAATCACTCATTTTTGAACAAAATTCACTAGAAATTTCAAGTTTAAAATGTGTTATTATAAAAAATTTTTCAAGTAGTTAGATCCTCACAAGAATATAAATGTGAAAATGGGCCTAGTTACTATCCAAAATTTCGGCCATTAAAAGTAGTGAGATATACATTTTGAAACAGTTCTTCTTTGCGCAATACATAGCTGTCTTATCTTCAATACATTTTATTAATAAGAACTCGCCAGTGTTTGATATTATATCAAGGCAACCTGCTTACTTGACATCATTTTTATTTATATCTAACTACTTTTTTTAATACATGTTTTATTTATTCTGGTGTCTATTCTGAAATACGCGTCGACTTGGTGAAACTTACATGGAAAACAAAAACAAAATTGTTTAAATGTAAAAAATTTGTTTTTATTTCTCATACAGAATTAACCGTTTTTAAGAGAAAGAGAAACGCGTTGAAATTCTCACGTTTATTTCATTTAAGAAATGCATGGCAAACAAAAACAATTTTTGAAAATTTGTTTTTGTTTAAATGTAAAGTTTCACTTCTTCGACGCGTTTTCCAGAATAGCCCCCTATATCTTCAAAAACGAACTAACAATAAGTATTCAAATCTTAAATCTAAAAATATAATTTATAAGTTCAACCACGGGATACCTCAAAAGGGCTTTCGTGCATACTCATACAGGCTGTATCATCGACAAGTGTAGACGTGTGAATATTATTGCTCACAGGCATATCACAAGTATATATTAAATACAAGACTGGACCCAGAATACTACCTTGAGGCACACCGGAAGATATTGATTCGGGCACACAAATGAAGTCTCCTTTAACGACAATGAACTTTCTACCAATAGTATAACTTTCCAAAAGTTTTTGTATGTTTATTGGCAGATATTTCTTCAATTTTAAAAATAGATCTTCGTGCCATACTTTATCAAATGCTTGAGAAAAATCAATAAAAAGAGCAGAACAATACTTCTTTTCTTCAAATGTCCTCCTTATAACTTGAGTCAATCTACGCGTTTGCTCAATAGTGCTATGCTGACTTCTAAAACCAAATTGATGGTCCGGAATGAACCCATTATCAGCTAAAATTCTGGACAATTTAGTCATGCGCTTCTTTTCGAAAAGCTTTGAGGTTGTTGATAGTAAGCTTATAGGCCTATATGACTCAGCCTTGGGAAGATCTTTGCCCGGCTTCGGAATCATTTTTATTTTGGCAAGTTTCCAGTTACTTGGAAAATACTGCGTTCGTGAAATGGCATGAAAAATATATAGCAGGATTCTTATTGCAATATGAGGCAAGTTCATCAACATCTTGTTACTGATTCCATCAATACCTGGAGCTTTCTTCGGATTAAGCTCAGCAATTAAATTTTGAACATCACGCGTCTTAAACTTAATGGGTCGAGGGGGTAGAGCAACTTCACTCGGCAAATCAGCAACACAGGTACATGTGCTTGGTGTAAATACGGATTTTAAATGATCAGCAAATATGTTACTTTTTTGAGTATCGCTTCTTCGCGCAACCTCCAGTAGATATGCGCGGAGGTGGTTTAAACTCTACGGGGGTTTTAAGTTTTCTAGCAGTGCGCCACAAAGAGTAATTAGATGTTGGTGTGACATCGAGATTTGCCAGATAATTTTTAAGAGATGCAGTTTTTTCAGATGCAAGCAACTCTTGGAGTTGTTTAGTGCACTCTTTAAATCTGAATTTCTGTTGAGGTGATCTTTGCTGTTGCCATTTCCTTCTGACTCTTTTTTTTCACATACGAGACGTTCAATATCCGTAGAATAAATTATATTAAATCCAGTCTGCGGATGGGAGATAGTAGCGTGTTGAGCAGCCTGTTTAATCATTTCGTTAAGGTTGGCAATGTTAGCTTCAACATCTTTGGGTGTTCTTAGCTTAATGTTTTCCGTGCAATGACTACTAAGATATTTTTTGAATCGCAGTCAATTTTCACTACTGATCATCTACACATATGAGGTAAAGCAGTGGGCTACAGAAAGTAACGATCGTGGGAGAGTGATCGGACGAGGGATCTGGGGCAGCTTCAACGTGAATTAACTCCCTAGAAATATTTTACATGACGCCAAAATCTATAACATCCGGAATTTTATGTATGTCAGCAGGCCAGTAAGTGGGCTCTCCACTCGAAATGACGTTCAAGCCAATTTTCGAAATTGTGATGAACAACGCTCGACCTCTGGGTTTAATAAGACGCAATTCCCAGAAAGTATGTTTTGCATTATAGTCGCCAGCTGCTACGAAACAAGGGCCAAGAGATTTGTAGAAATCCTCGTATTGATCCTCAGTAATTGCGAATCTAAGAGGGGAGTAAATTGATGATATCACGAAATTTGTAAAAAAAATTATACAAATATATTCGTAGCTTGCATATATTCTTCACTAACGTTGTCAAGGATATAGTGATTGAGTCTTAATTTAATTAGAATTGCAGATCCACCGTATGCTCTTCCTCTAAGGTCCTTTGTATCATATAAGCTGTAGCTAAAAATTTTAAAAAGGATTCTCGAAGTCAAATAAGTCTCAGAGACTAACATTATATCAATATTTTTTTCCGTGAGGAAGAGCTCAAGTTCATTTTTATGTTGGCTAATACCGTTTGCGTTCCAGAAACATATTTTTAATGGTTCGTTAACTAATGCTTGAAGTAGTGTATTCTGCATTCGCAGAATTTCTTGCATCATGCTAGTCAAATTTGTTGTAAAGTTGTTTATAGTTAGCACCAGATTCTCAATAGTAGCTTCAAGGCGGCTAAAGTTAAAGCCTGAGTTTGCATTCGTTGAATTATTTGGCGGTGAAACATTTTGTGTGGGAGAACTAGCCTTAGCAGCATCGGCATACGATACATGGAAAGTAACTGGTTGGCTCTTTTGCGCAAAAGTGGCGGAGTGAGATGGAGCTAATTTAGGTTTTTGACCCATAGCCTGTTTAACGAAAGAATATACAGGACAACCTCTGTAGTTAGCGGTGTGATTACCTCCACAATTAATGAATTGTTTATCACTTAGATCTTTTGGCTTATTGCAACTAACAGTGCTGTGTAATTTACAGCACACAACGCAAACAGAGGGTACATTGCAGTATGTTTTTGCATGGTCATATTATTGGCAATTATGGCACTGTACAGGACCTGAACTATGTGGCTCTTCAACTGTGATTTTTCGGTATAAAAGGTATTTTAAGTTATAGATTGGGTGCGCCTCATTTTTTTTAGTTTTATATCATTCGGCCCCAGTTCAACGCGAAATATAGGTTGGAGGATTTTCTCCCTATTAATTATATTGGATACATTTGTTACCTTAAATCCCTGGATGACGAGTGTATCTTTTATATCCTCGGGAACAACATAAGAATCTATGCCCTTCAATACGATCTGCAGGCCTTTAGCGCTCTTAAGCTGGTATGTGTAGAAACTTGCTTTATTTTTTTCAAATTCAGAAACCATTTTTCGGAAACCTTTTTCGTCATAAATTTGAATTTTCGTTTTATCGATGTTGCCACGTTTTATAGGAATAATATGAAATTTACTCTCACCAATGACCGAGATTAATTTTTTGATAAGCGTGTTTGAATTTTTTTTTTCTCAAATATATTGGTGGCGGCTTGAAGGTTTTTTTCGTGGTTACATCGTGTTTGTCGTTGTCATGTTTCAATATTTGAAAACGGTTTTGACAATTTGTAGAAGATACGCTGTTATCTCTAGATATCTTTCGCGCCGATAAAATTTTAGTAGAATTTTGGCTTCGCCCGCGCTTTATTACAGTTATATATCTGTTCATTCCGACTTAGACCTTGAGTTTTGGGCTACTGTTGATAACTTGGCTAAGTGATGACCGCGAGCCCGAAGCGGATGATATTGCTTAGTTAAATGTAGAAGTACTAGGCAACGGTAATGTTAACGAATCACTAGTTATCATTGGACGCAGCGAGGTTGATCGCTGGCGAAGTAGTGGCTTTGCCGTTAGAAAAAGTCTGTCATCAGATTTTTTATTTTTATTGTCTTTATTAAGGGCTTCAGAACTCACACTAAGCCTCAAATCAGATTTTTTGTTTATATTGTTTTCATCAAATGCTTCAGAACTCACAATAAAATAGGCATTTCTGCCGTTAGAGCTCACTTCAAAATTTTTTATTTTTGAGGTACTTATATAGTGTATTCCTCAAGGGCACTTTGTTTGTTTGTATTTTTTGTTTACGGTTTTTTTCGTATTTATGACTATGTAAAATATATTAGCAAAGCAAATAAAGCTAGCTTATTTATTAATGTCAGTATGTATATACCTATTACGAATAATATGTACTACGAATATTTTTTTGTATAATTTTTTGTTTGTTTGTTAAGTATGTAAAATTAATCGACCGTTCACTATGAAGGTATAATGACAACTGTCACTGCTTTTAATGGCCGAAATTTTGGATAGGAAGTTGGCTCTTTTTTACATTTACGTTTATGTGAGGTTTTTTGTACTAAATTAAATTATAATTTGTGTAGCAGAAATTTCCTTTTTTTATTCCAATAGATCTTGAATTGGATTGATTGCAACTGATTTTTGATTTCATTCTTTTGAATTTCAATTCATTATTCTAATTCATTTCAATGAATTCAAAATCAATTCAATTCAAATGAATTTGAAAAATGAATTGCAATTCATTTTGACAAACTCATTTGAATAAGAAACGAATTGCAATTCATTTGACAAATTCATTTCAATTGAAAACGAATTGCAATTCAATTTTCAAATTCAATTGAATTGACTCAAATTTAATTCAAATCATTTTTTGTGTGAAAAGAATTAATTCAAAATTTGCTAATTCGTAATTAATTAAAATCAAAAAAGAATGATTCATTTACAGCCCTGCTATGTATGTACATACTTTACTTTACTTTAAAAACTTTATTCATTATTCAATTTGGCACTTAACAAATAAATAGTCATAAATTCATAAGGTATTTTCATTTTCCTGTATAATTAGAAAATTTGCTGTTACGTACTTTTGGATTCTCGATATTTTACTCAAAGGTATTAGAAATAAAATAATTAAGTAACTGAAGCGATGTTTTTCGATATTTCAAGAATTGCTATGGGATAATGAGACGTAATGTCTATTCTAATTCATCTCCAAATGTGAAAAGAGTATTTTCGTACCAAAGAGAGAAACATACTATTTACTTCGACTGTCTCTAATCGAATCAAAACAAAGAATGGAAGAGTATATCCTAAATGTTACTTTTATATTCAGGTCTCAACAACTGATAGTCTTTTGTGTACCTTCTGAAATTAAAGATTAATATTAATTAATAGTATTTATTAATACTATATATAATAGCGGAATTCACTATTCGTATTAAATTTAAAACCCTTTTTAAATATACTACGATTTTAAACGTCCAAGCGTGAGCGATTTTTTCTTCTGTATTGTAAAATATGTTCATTGTCCAATTCAAAGAGACTCTCTGAGAGGATTTGTATGTAGCTTGTTCTTCTTTTGTACAAACTCTGGTAAATAAATTCAACTACATCTACTAAAGTTTTTAGTGTAGTAGATGGTGAAGGCATAGTTAATTAAAAATGTATGCATTTTGTTGTTGCCGTGTTTTAAATTTACCACGATTTACCAAAGCTACAATATGTAAAAGATCTACAATAGCCAACCGTGAATACCGCCAATAATTGAACTTTAAAGTGCCTTTTTGTAAATTGTTAAGGTTGTTTTACTTACGAATGAATTTTACGTGCATTTTTAGTTAATTAGAAAAAAGTATTAAAAAAATAAAATAAAGAACTTTCGGTACAGCAGTACTGAAAAAGTACAGCTTTTGTTGAAAAATAGTACAATTTCAACATCTGATTTCTCATCCCTGATATACATAATCTCACACACAATATACCAGTGTGTAACTTAGTTGTTGCTTTTGAAAATGATCACATAAAGACATAAGAAATTTTTTTCAATAAAGAACGCTAACATAAACACTTGCATCCAGAGGACCATTAGAAGTTTTAAAATACTTATTTAATTTGATGATTCAAAAATTTATTTACACATTTGTACGTTTTAAAATATTCATTTAAATTTATGTTTAAAAAATTTAACTATACATTTAATTTGGCTTTTCGTCTTGCATAAAATTTTTTTTCACCTTTTGTCATATAATTAAATGCTGCAAGAAAAATGTCACCCTCTTCATCCAACATAAACTCCTCATTTTGAAAATTCCCATTGTAGAAGTATGACTGTTGGCTGTTTGGAATCTCATAATATTCATCCATCTCGTTCTCAAAAATATCTCTAATGAATATATTATTAGGCAAATCGTCGTTGGAAAACTCTATTGACAGAAGGCTTACGGTTACCTCTTGACAATTACCGAATAACAATCTCACAAACTCATCCAGCGACATTTGTGAGCCATTAAATGATACTAAAATTGGGTTGCTGCTGGGGTTGGTAAGATCTTTGCCCGGCTTCGGAATCATTTTTATTTTGGCAAGTTTCCAGTTACTTGGAAAATACTGCGTTCGTGAAATGGCATGAAAAATATATAGCAGGATTCTTATTGCAATATGAGGCAAGTTCATCAACATCTTGTTACTGATTCCATCAATACCTGGAGCTTTCTTCGGATTAAGCTCAGCAATTAAATTTTGAACATCACGCGTCTTAAACTTAATGGGTCGAGGGGGTAGAGCAACTTCACTCGGCAAATCAGCAACACAGGTACATGTGCTTGGTGTAAATACGGATTTTAAATGATCAGCAAATATGTTACCTTTTTGATTATCGCTTCTTCGCGCAACCTCCAGTAGATATGCGCGGAGGTGGTTTAAACTCTACGGGGGTTTTAAGTTTTCTAGCAGTGCGCCACAAAGAGTAATTAGATGTTGGTGTGACATCGAGATTTACCAGATAATTTTTAAGAGATGCAGTTTTTTCAGATGCAAGCAACTCTTGGAGTTGTTTAGTGCACTCTTTAAATCTGAATTTATGTTGAGGTGATCTTTGCTGTTGCCATTTCCTTCTGACTCTTTTTTTTCACATACGAGACGTTCAATATCCGTAGAATAAATTATATTAAATCCAGTCTGCGGATGGGAGATAGTAGCGTGTTGAGCAGCCTGTGTAATCATTTCGTTAAGGTTGGCAATGTTAACTTCAACATCTTCGGGTGTTCTTAGCTTAATGTTTTCCGTGCAATGACTACTAAGATATTTTTTGAATCGCAGCCAATTTTCACTACTGATCATCTACACATATGAGGTAAAGCAGTGGGCTACAGAAAGTAACGATCGTGGGAGAGTGATCGGACGAGGGATCTGGGGCAGCTTCAACGTGAATTAACTCCCTAGAAATATTTTACATGACGCCAAAATCTATAACATCCGGAATTTTATGTATGTCACCAGGCCAGTAAGTGGGCTCTCCACTCGAAATGACGTTCAAGCCAATTTTCGAAATTGTGATGAACAACGCTCGACCTCTGGGTTTAATAAGACGCAATTCCCAGAAAGTATGTTTTGCATTATAGTCGCCAGCTGCTACGAAACAAGGGCCAAGAGATTTGTAGAAATCCTCGTATTGATCCTCAGTAATTGCGAATCTAAGAGGGGAGTAAATTGATGATATCACGAAATTTGTAAAAAAATTATACAAATATATTCGTAGCTTGCATATATTCTTCACTAACGTTGTCAAGGATATAGTGATTGAGTCTTGATTTAATTAGAATTGCAGATCCACCGTATGCTCTTCCTCTAAGGTCCTTTGTATCATATAAGCTGTAGCTAAAAATTTTAAAAAGGATTCTCGAAGTCAAATAAGTCTCAGAGACTAACATTATATCAATATTTTTTTCCGTGAGGAAGAGCTCAAGTTCATTTTTATGTTGGCTAATACCGTTTGCGTTCCAGAAACATATTTTTAATGGTTCGTTAACTAATGCTTGAAGTAGTGTATTCTGCATTCGCAGAATTTCTTGCATCATGCTAGTCAAATTTGTTGTAAAGTTGTTTATAGTTAGCACCAGATTCTCAATAGTAGCTTCAAGGCGGCTAAAGTTAAAGCCTGAGTTTGCATTCGTTGAATTATTTGGCGGTGAAACATTTTGTGTGGGAGAACTAGCCTTAGCAGCATCGGCATACGATACATGGAAAGTAACTGGTTGGCTCTTTTGCGCAAAAGTGGCGGAGTAACCGTTTGCTGATTGAGATGGAGCTAATTTAGGTTTTTGACCCATAGCCTGTTTAACGAAAGAATATACAGGACAACCTCTGTAGTTAGCGGTGTGATTACCTCCACAATTAATGAATTTTTTATCACTTAGATCTTTTGGCTTATTGCAACTAACAGTGCTGTGTAATTTACAGCACACAACGCAAACAGAGGGTACATTGCAGTATGTTTTTGCATGGTCATATTATTGGCAATTATGGCACTGTACAGGACCTGAACTATGTGGCTATTCAACTGTGATTTTTCGGTATAAAAGGTATTTTAAATTATAGATTGGGTGCGCCTCATTTTTTTTAGTTTTATATCATTCGGCCCCAGTTCAACGCGAAATATAGGTTAAAGGATTTTCTCCCTATTAATTATATTGGATACATTTTTTACCTTAAATCCCTGGAAGACGAGTGTATCTTTTATATCCTCGGGAACAACATAAGAATCTATGCCCTTCAATACGATCTGCAGGCCTTTAGCGCTCTTAAGCTGGTATGTGTAGAAACTTGTTTTATTTTTTTCAAATTCAGAAACCATTTTTCGGAAACCTTTTTCGTCATAAATTTGAATTTTCGTTTTATCGATGTTGCCACGTTTTATAGGAATACTCTCACCAATGACCGAGATTAATTTTTTGATAAGAGTGTTTGAATTTTTTTTCTCTCAAATATATTGGTGGCGGCTTGAAGGTTTTTTTCGTGGTTACATCGTGTTTGTCGTTGTCATGTTGCAATATTTGAAAACGGTTTTGACAATTTCGCGCCGATGCAATTTTAGTAGAATTTTGGCTTCGCCCGCGCTTTATTACAGTTATATATCTGTTCATTCCGACTTGGACCTTGAGTTTTGGGCTACTGTTGATAACTTGGCTAAGTGATGACCGCGAGCCCGAAGCGGATGATATTACTTAGTTAAATGTAGAAGTACTAGGCAACGGTAATGCTAACGAATCACTAGTTATCATTGGACGCAGCGAGGTTTATCGCTGGCGAAGTAGTGGCTTTGCCGTTAGAAAAAGTCTGTCATCAGATTTTTTATTTTTATTGTCTTTATTAAGGGCTTCGGAACTCACACTAAGCCTCAAATCAGATTTTTTGTTTATATTGTTTTCATCAAATGCTTCAGAACTCACAATAAAATAGGCATTTCTGCCGTTAGAGCTCACTTCACAATTTTTTATTTTTGAGGTACTTATATAGTGTATTCCTCAAGGGCACTTTGTTTGTTTGTATTTTTTGTTTCCGGTTTTTTTTCGTATTTATGACTATGTAAAATATATAAAAAGCTAGCTTATTTATTAATGTCAGTATGTATATACCTATTACGAATAATATGTACTACGAATATTTTTTTGTATAATTTTTTGTTTGTTTGTTAAGTATGTAAAATTAATCGACCGTTCACTATGAAGGTATAATGACAACTGTCACTGCTTTTAATGGCCGAAATTTTGGATAGGAAGTTGGCTCTTTTTTACATTTACGTTTATGTGAGGTTTTTTGTACTAAATTAAATTATAATTTTTGTAGCAGAAATTTCCATTTTTTATTCCAATAGATCTTGAATTGGATTGATTGCAACTGATTTTTGATTTCATTCTATTGAATTTCAATTCATTATTCTAATTCATTTCAATGAATTCAAAATCAATTCAATTCAAATGAATTTGAAGAGATGCAGTTTTTTCAGATGCAAGCAACTCTTGGAGTTGTTTAGTGCACTCTTTAAATCTGAATTTATGTTGAGGTGATCTTTGCTGTTGCCATTTCCTTCTGACTCTTTTTTTTCACATACGAGACGTTCAATATCCGTAGAATAAATTATATTAAATCCAGTCTGCGGATGGGAGATAGTAGCGTGTTGAGCAGCCTGTGTAATCATTTCGTTAAGGTTGGCAATGTTAACTTCAACATCTTAGGGTGTTCTTAGCTTAATGTTTTCCGTGCAATGACTACTAAGATATTTTTTGAATCGCAGCCAATTTTCACTACTGATCATCTACACATATGAGGTAAAGCAGTGGGCTACAGAAAGTAACGATCGTGGGAGAGTGATCGGACGAGGGATCTGGGGCAGCTTCAACGTGAATTAACTCCCTAGAAATATTTTACATGACGCCAAAATCTATAACATCCGGAATTTTATGTATGTCACCAGGCCAGTAAGTGGGCTCTCCACTCGAAATGACGTTCAAGCCAATTTTCGAAATTGTGATGAACAACGCTCGACCTCTGGGTTTAATAAGACGCAATTCCCAGAAAGTATGTTTTGCATTATAGTCGCCAGCTGCTACGAAACAAGGGCCAAGAGATTTGTAGAAATCCTCGTATTGATCCTCAGTAATTGCGAATCTAAGAGGGGAGTAAATTGATGATATCACGAAATTTGTAAAAAAAATTATACAAATATATTCGTAGCTTGCATATATTCTTCACTAACGTTGTCAAGGATATATTGATTGAGTCTTGATTTAATTAGAATTGCAGATCCACCGTATGCTCTTCCTCTAAGGTCCTTTGTATCATATAAGCTGTAGCTAAAAATTTTAAAAAGGATTCTCGAAGTCAAATAAGTCTCAGAGACTAACATTATATCAATATTTTTTTCCGTGAGGAAGAGCTCAAGTTCATTTTTATGTTGGCTAATACCGTTTGCGTTCCAGAAACATATTTTTAATGGTTCGTTAACTAATGCTTGAAGTAGTGTATTCTGCATTCGCAGAATTTCTTGCATCATGCTAGTCAAATTTGTTGTAAAGTTGTTTATAGTTAGCACCAGATTCTCAATAGTAGCTTCAAGGCGGCTAAAGTTAAAGCCTGAGTTTGCATTCGTTGAATTATTTGGCGGTGAAACATTTTGTGTGGGAGAACTAGCCTTAGCAGCATCGGCATACGATACATGGAAAGTAACTGGTTGGCTCTTTTGCGCAAAAGTGGCGGAGTAACCGTTTGCTGATTGAGATGGAGCTAATTTAGGTTTTTGACCCATAGCCTGTTTAACGAAAGAATATACAGGACAACCTCTGTAGTTAGCGGTGTGATTACCTCCACAATTAATGAATTTTTTATCACTTAGATCTTTTGGCTTATTGCAACTAACAGTGCTGTGTAATTTACAGCACACAACGCAAACAGAGGGTACATTGCAGTATGTTTTTGCATGGTCATATTATTGGCAATTATGGCACTGTACAGGACCTGAACTATGTGGCTATTCAACTGTGATTTTTCGGTATAAAAGGTATTTTAAATTATAGATTGGGTGCGCCTCATTTTTTTTAGTTTTATATCATTCGGCCCCAGTTCAACGCGAAATATAGGTTAAAGGATTTTCTCCCTATTAATTATATTGGATACATTTTTTACCTTAAATCCCTGGAAGACGAGTGTATCTTTTATATCCTCGGGAACAACATAAGAATCTATGCCCTTCAATACGATCTGCAGGCCTTTAGCGCTCTTAAGCTGGTATGTGTAGAAACTTGTTTTATTTTTTTCAAATTCAGAAACCATTTTTCGGAAACCTTTTTCGTCATAAATTTGAATTTTCGTTTTATCGATGTTGCCACGTTTTATAGGAATACTCTCACCAATGACCGAGATTAATTTTTTGATAAGAGTGTTTGAATTTTTTTTCTCTCAAATATATTGGTGGCGGCTTGAAGGTTTTTTTCGTGGTTACATCGTGTTTGTCGTTGTCATGTTGCAATATTTGAAAACGGTTTTGACAATTTCGCGCCGATGCAATTTTAGTAGAATTTTGGCTTCGCCCGCGCTTTATTACAGTTATATATCTGTTCATTCCGACTTGGACCTTGAGTTTTGGGCTACTGTTGATAACTTGGCTAAGTGATGACCGCGAGCCCGAAGCGGATGATATTACTTAGTTAAATGTAGAAGTACTAGGCAACGGTAATGCTAACGAATCACTAGTTATCATTGGACGCAGCGAGGTTTATCGCTGGCGAAGTAGTGGCTTTGCCGTTAGAAAAAGTCTGTCATCAGATTTTTTATTTTTATTGTCTTTATTAAGGGCTTCGGAACTCACACTAAGCCTCAAATCAGATTTTTTGTTTATATTGTTTTCATCAAATGCTTCAGAACTCACAATAAAATAGGCATTTCTGCCGTTAGAGCTCACTTCACAATTTTTTATTTTTGAGGTACTTATATAGTGTATTCCTCAAGGGCACTTTGTTTGTTTGTATTTTTTGTTTGCGGTTTTTTTTCGTATTTATGACTATGTAAAATATATAAAAAGCTAGCTTATTTATTAATGTCAGTATGTATATACCTATTACGAATAATATGTACTACGAATATTTTTTTGTATAATTTTTTGTTTGTTTGTTAAGTATGTAAAATTAATCGACCGTTCACTATGAAGGTATAATGACAACTGTCACTGCTTTTAATGGCCGAAATTTTGGATAGGAAGTTGGCTCTTTTTTACATTTACGTTTATGTGAGGTTTTTTGTACTAAATTAAATTATAATTTTTGTAGCAGAAATTTCCATTTTTTATTCCAATAGATCTTGAATTGGATTGATTGCAACTGATTTTTGATTTCATTCTATTGAATTTCAATTCATTATTCTAATTCATTTCAATGAATTCAAAATCAATTCAATTCAAATGAATTTGAAGAGATGCAGTTTTTTCAGATGCAAGCAACTCTTGGAGTTGTTTAGTGCACTCTTTAAATCTGAATTTATGTTGAGGTGATCTTTGCTGTTGCCATTTCCTTCTGACTCTTTTTTTCACATACGAGACGTTCAATATCCGTAGAATAAATTATATTAAATCCAGTCTGCGGATGGGAGATAGTAGCGTGTTGAGCAGCCTGTGTAATCATTTCGTTAAGGTTGGCAATGTTAACTTCAACATCTTCGGGTGTTCTTAGCTTAATGTTTTCCGTGCAATGACTACTAAGATATTTTTTGAATCGCAGCCAATTTTCACTACTGATCATCTACACATATGAGGTAAAGCAGTGGGCTACAGAAAGTAACGATCGTGGGAGAGTGATCGGACGAGGGATCTGGGGCAGCTTCAACGTGAATTAACTCCCTAGAAATATTTTACATGACGCCAAAATCTATAACATCCGGAATTTTATGTATGTCAGCAGGCCAGTAAGTGGGCTCTCCACTCGAAATGACGTTCAAGCCAATTTTCGAAATTGTGATGAACAACGCTCGACCTCTGGGTTTAATAAGACGCAATTCCCAGAAAGTATGTTTTGCATTATAGTCGCCAGCTGCTACGAAACAAGGGCCAAGAGATTTGTAGAAATCCTCGTATTGATCCTCAGTAATTGCGAATCTAAGAGGGGAGTAAATTGATGATATCACGAAATTTGTAAAAAAAATTATACAAATATATTCGTAGCTTGCATATATTCTTCACTAACGTTGTCAAGGATATAGTGATTGAGTCTTGATTTAATTAGAATTGCAGATCCACCGTATGCTCTTCCTCTAAGGTCCTTTGTATCATATAAGCTGTAGCTAAAAATTTTAAAAAGGATTCTCGAAGTCAAATAAGTCTCAGAGACTAACATTATATCAATATTTTTTTCCGTGAGGAAGAGCTCAAGTTCATTTTTATGTTGGCTAATACCGTTTGCGTTCCAGAAACATATTTTTAATGGTTCGTTAACTAATGCTTGAAGTAGTGTATTCTGCATTCGCAGAATTTCTTGCATCATGCTAGTCAAATTTGTTGTAAAGTTGTTTATAGTTAGCACCAGATTCTCAATAGTAGCTTCAAGGCGGCTAAAGTTAAAGCCTGAGTTTGCATTCGTTGAATTATTTGGCGTTGAAACATTTTGTGTGGGAGAACTAGCCTTAGCAGCATCGGCATACGATACATGGAAAGTAACTGGTTGGCTCTTTTGCGCAAAAGTGGCGGAGTAACCGTTTGCTGATTGAGATGGAGCTAATTTAGGTTTTTGACCCATAGCCTGTTTAACGAAAGAATATACAGGACAACCTCTGTAGTTAGCGGTGTGATTACCTCCACAATTAATGAATTTTTTATCACTTAGATCTTTTGGCTTATTGCAACTAACAGTGCTGTGTAATTTACAGCACACAACGCAAACAGAGGGTACATTGCAGTATGTTTTTGCATGGTCATATTATTGGCAATTATGGCACTGTACAGGACCTGAACTATGTGGCTCTTCAACTGTGATTTTTCGGTATAAAAGGTATTTTAAATTATAGATTGGGTGCGCCTCATTTTTTTTAGTTTTATATCATTCGGCCCCAGTTCAACGCGAAATATAGGTTAAAGGATTTTCTCCCTATTAATTATATTGGATACATTTTTTACCTTAAATCCCTGGAAGACGAGTGTATCTTTTATATCCTCGGGAACAACATAAGAATCTATGTCCTTCAATACGATCTGCAGGCCTTTAGCGCTCTTAAGCTGGTATGTGTAGAAACTTGTTTTATTTTTTTCAAATTCAGAAACCATTTTTCGGAAACCTTTTTCGTCATAAATTTGAATTTTCGTTTTATCGATGTTGCCACGTTTTATAGGAATACTCTCACCAATGACCGAGATTAATTTTTTGATAAGAGTGTTTGAATTTTTTTTCTCTCAAATATATTGGTGGCGGCTTGAAGGTTTTTTTCGTGGTTACATCGTGTTTGTCGTTGTCATGTTGCAATATTTGAAAACGGTTTTGACAATTTCGCGCCGATGCAATTTTAGTAGAATTTTGGCTTCGCCCGCGCTTTATTACAGTTATATATCTGTTCATTCCGACTTGGACCTTGAGTTTTGGGCTACTGTTGATAACTTGGCTAAGTGATGACCGCGAGCCCGAAGCGGATGATATTGCTTAGTTAAATGTAGAAGTACTAGGCAACGGTAATGCTAACGAATCACTAGTTATCATTGGACGCAGCGAGGTTGATCGCTGGCGAAGTAGTGGCTTTGCCGTTAGAAAAAGTCTGTCATCAGATTTTTTATTTTTATTGTCTTTATTAAGGGCTTCGGAACTCACACTAAGCCTCAAATCAGATTTTTTGTTTATATTGTTTTCATCAAATGCTTCAGAACTCACAATAAAATAGGCATTTCTGCCGTTAGAGCTCACTTCAAAATTTTTTATTTTTGAGGTACTTATATAGTGTATTCCTCAAGGGCACTTTGTTTGTTTGTATTTTATGTTTGCGGTTTTTTTTTCGTATTTATGACTATGTAAAATATATAAAAAGCTAGCTTATTTATTAATGTCAGTATGTATATACCTATTACGAATAATATGTACTACGAATATTTTTTTGTATAATTTTTTGTTTGTTTGTTAAGTATGTAAAATTAATCGACCGTTCACTATGAAGGTATAATGACAACTGTCACTGCTTTTAATGGCCGAAATTTTGGATAGGAAGTTGGCTCTTTTTTACATTTACGTTTATGTGAGGTTTTTTGTACTAAATTAAATTATAATTTTTGTAGCAGAAATTTCCATTTTTTATTCCAATATATCTTGAATTGGATTGATTGCAACTGATTTTTGATTTCATTCTTTTGAATTTCAATTCATTATTCTAATTCATTTCAATGAATTCAAAATCAATTCAATTCAAATGAATTTGAAAAATGAATTGCAATTCATTTTGACAAACTCATTTGAATAAGAAACGAATTGCAATTCATTTGACAAATTCATTTGAATTGAAAACGAATTGCAATTCAATTTTCAAATTCATTTGAATTGACTCAAATTTAATTCAAATCATTTTTTGTGTGAAAAGAATTAATTCAAAATTTGCTAATTCGTAATTAATTAAAATCAAAAAAGAATGATTCATTTACAGCCCTGCTATGTATGTACATACTTTACTTTACTTTAAAAACTTTATTCATTATTCAATTTGGCACTTAACAAATAAATAGTCATAAATTCATAAGGTATTTTCATTTTCCTGTATAATTAGAAAATTTGCTGTTACGTACTTTTGGATTCTCGATATTTTACTCAAAGGTATTAGAAATAAAATAATTAAGTAAATGAAGCGATGTTTTTCGATATTTCAAGAATTGCTATGGGATAATGGGAGGTAATGTCTATTCTAATTCATCTCCAAATGTGAAAAGAGTATTTTCGTACCAAAGAGAGAAACATACTATTTACTTCGACTGTCTCTAATCGAATCAAAACAAAGAATGGAAGAGTATATCCTAAATGTTGCTTTTATATTCAGGTCTCAACAATTGATAGTCTTTTGTGTACCTTCTGAAATTAAAGATTAATATTAATTAATAGTATTTATTAATACTATATATAATAGCGGAATTCACTATTCGTATTAAATTTAAAACCCTTTTAAATATACTACGATTTTAAACGTCCAAGCGTGAGCGATTTTTTCTACTGTATTGTAAAAAATGTTCATTGTCCAATTCAAAGAGACTCTCTGAGAGGATTTGTATGTAAAGATTAATATTAATTAATAGTATTTATTAATACTATATATAATAGCGGAATTCACTATTCGTATTAAATTTAAAACCCTTTTAAATATACTACGATTTTAAACGTCCAAGCGTGAGCGATTTTTTCTACTGTATTGTAAAAAATGTTCATTGTCCAATTCAAAGAGACTCTCTGAGAGGATTTGTATGTAGCTTGTTCTTCTTTTGTACAAACTCTGGTAAATAAATTCAACTACAACTACAGTTTTTAGTGTAGTAGATGGTGAAGGCATAGTTAATTAAAAATGTATGCATTTTGTTGTTGCCGTGTTTTAAATTTACCACGATTTACCAAAGCTACAATATGTAAAAGATCTACAATAGCCAACCGTGAATACCGCCAATAATTGAACTTTAAAGTGCCTTTTTGTAAATTGTTAAGGTTGTTTTGCTTACAAATGAATTTTACGTGCATTTTTAGTTAATTAGAAAAAAGTATTAAAAAAATAAAATAAAGAACTTTCGGTACAGCAGTACTGAAAAAGTACAGCTTTTGTTGAAAAATAGTACAATTTCAACATCTGATTTCTCATCCCTGATATACATAATCTCACACACAATGTACCAGTGTGTAACTTAGTTGTTGCTTTTGAAAATGATCACATAAAGACACAAGAAATTTTTTTCAATAAAGGACGCTAACATAAACACTTGCATCCAGAGGACCATTAGAAGTTTTAAAATACTTATTTAATTTGATGATTCAAAAATTTATTTATACATTTGCACGTTTTAAAATATTCATTTAAATTTATGTTTAAAAAATTTAACTATACATTTAATTTGGCTTTTCGTCTTGCATAAAAATTTTTCTTCACCTTTTGTCATATAATTAAATGCTGCAAGGAAAATGTCACCCTCTTCATCCAACATAAACTCCTCATTTTGAAAATTCACATTGTAGAAGTATGACTGTTGGCTGTTTGGAATCTCATAATATTCATCCATCTCGTTCTCAAAAATATCTCTAATGAATATATTATTAGGCAAATCGTCGTTGGAAAACTCTATTGACAGAGGGCTTACGGTTACCTCTTGACAATTACCGAATAACAATCTCACAAACTCATCCAGCGACATTTGTGAGCCATTAAATGATACTAAAATTGGGTTGCTGCTAATATTTATGGTTATTTTTACTTATTTATTTCTAGCGTTTACAAAAATTTTAATTTTAAATTATGTACACTTGTTACAATAGTGAGAGGAATGCCTAGCAGTAACGTTTTATATACAGAACATACGCTTATCTCTGAGAAAAAAACATTATCTATTCTCTGCTTCTGTTGACAACTGATATTGTTTAATATTTGATACAAAATCAAACAAGAAACAGGAAAAAGGTTCTGCCTTAATATTCTTATTTGCACTTGCGTATGAGCGAAATTAGTTCACCGCTAACATTTATGACAATATCAAACGCCATATGTAGTAAAAACATAAAATATGATCACCACGGATATTTTCTAGTATTTAAAAATAAGCAACAATGCCATATGTGTTGAGAAATAAGAAACAGCGCCCCCATTTTTTTAATTTATTTTTATACATTTATTTATTTATTGTATTTCCAAATATGAACTAACAATAAGTAATCAAATCTAAAATAAATCAAAGCTAAAACATAATTATTAGGCCCGACCAGTGCCGGACATAGACCTAGTGATAGTTATAAATAATACATGAGTAGTGATAATCAAAATGAAAAACTAAATGTATTTTCAAGCAGTTTTATCTGGAGTGTTGAGTGAAAGAGCCCTTGTGTCCCTCTTTTTTAAAATTCAATATGTTACGAGCAAGGGGATTAGGATGTGACTCGAGTTTAGTTAAGTATTTGCCTGCGTATCTTGCAACTTCTTCACTCACTAGTGCCATTTTTAAATGACGATGTAAATTTGAATTCTTAGTGTTACTAACCTTAAAATTTTGTTTTGCCTTCGTTGAATCGTCTCTATACTGGAAGCTGAAGCAGTGCCCCATAACTGGACAAAGTAACAACACATTGGCTTTAAAACCGACTTGTATATTAAAAGTTTGCAGTCCGGGTTGAGTGTTGAATTTCTGCCAATCAACCAGTGTATTTGAAATAACTTAAGTTTTATCTGATTTAGGTTAGAGTCAATTTGGTGTTTCCATGTAATCCGAAATCAAGGTGTATACCAAGATATTTCACTTGTGATTGTTGAGGAACAATTTGAGTAATGATTCTAATGGGGGGGGGGGACAAGTATCTTTTCGTAAAGTAAATGTTATCTGTACGCACTTATGTTCTTTGACTTTTATTCTCCATAAGTTTAACCATAGCTCAAGCTGTGGTATATGTTGCTGGAGATATATTGATGCCTCATGAGGATTTTCACGATTTGTAGCGAATGCGCTGTTATCCCCTAGATATCTGTCGAGCAGATGCAATTTTAGTAGCATTTGGAATCTGTCCATTCCGACTTGGACCTTGAGTCTTGGGCTACTGTTGATAACTTGGTTAAGTGATGACCATGATCCCGAAGTGGATGATATCGCTGAGTTAAATGTAGAAGTACTAGGCAACGGTAATGTTAACGAATAATTACTTTTAATCAGTATTAATATAATTTTTTTTAATATAAAATTATTGAATATAAATGGTCATCAAATTTAAAGTATGTCAACATAAGGCTGTTGAACTTAAAAATAATAAAAAATAACAAATGACAACAGGTGTGCATATATACGGCATGTAGGACGAATAAATACATCGTCGGCACTTTGGTACTTCAGATTGTTGACACGCGTATTCGTCACTTCAAACCGTACAATGCATAACGTGCCCAAAGCTCATATTGTAGTTAAAAATAATTTTTTTTATCATTTTCCTGTTGTCAACAATTTTGTTTAACTGCAATTACGTGTTGTAAGAGAGTTTATTTAACTGACTTTTTTTATGTTCAATTTTTTTGTCTTTATTAAAAAAACATTTTAGTAAGTATTTTTTTGTTTTTTGTTTGCCTTAGAGTAACCGTAAATTAAAACGTTACGTTGTTAAACAAGTTAAAAAATAAAATAATTAAAGTTCAATGCTCTCCCTTATAAATTTATAACTAACTAGAGCGTAACTGGATGATCAATTATCCCATTATATTAAATGCCGTTCCTTGAAAGTTTTTATTAAGTTCTTATGGTAGACAATGTTTTACTCTCACAATGTTCACAATGTTTTACTCTCAATTTTATGTAAACACTTGTATCTCATATGGTCCTAACCATAAGGATGAAAACATATTTTTTCTAATTTGATTCTTTAAACATATCTTTTGACCTATTTTATACTCTCTGTCCTTTGAACTCTTATCATAATACTGTTTGGCTCTCAATTTTACCCTCTCTTGATTCTCTCTACCAATTTCATGTGAGAGTTGAATTTGATATTTCAGAATTTTGCTATAATAATCCGCGTTGTATATGTAAAAAACTTCTTTTCGAAAAAGGAAAGTTAAGAAAAAGTGAAGTGTAACAGTTTTTAATTGAAAGTAAAATAGTCTGAAGCGTTAAGGTTTGATGAGGAAAATGACCGTGTACAACGATTCTGAGATATGTAGGTCCGACATACTCTCTTCAAATTTTCCGTTTGAAAAGAGATTTCTTTATTTTCTAAACACTACTCAACACAATCTAAGAGTTGTAATGAGATCCACATCAAATCCAACTATTATTAAGCTAGCAGCCGCATTAAAATTGCTTTCCCAAGGCAGACACTAACATCAAATTGGCCAGGACCATACATTAGGACCATCCCAGCAGCCAATTTCACGTTGATTAAAAGATATCTGCGTGGTATTGAGAGAATATTATGTTCCAAGCATATCAAATTTGATTAGATGTTATAATCTGAAACGTAGTTGATCTTATGCTATTATATAAAATAATATGCAACAATACTTTTGGATGTTTTGTTTCAAATACAAAGATTTTTCTTTATATATATATATATATATATATATATATATATATATATATATATATATATATATATATATTATATTTAATTTTAGCAGCTAAATGTTTGACCATATACCCTTAGATTTTCAATATATTTTTTTTTCTTAAAGATGCATAATTTAACTATCTATTTTGCCTAGGCAATTTCATTAGTTTTTTCCGGAATAATTACTGTTTATCAGTATTAATATAATTTTTTTTTAATATAAAATTATTGAATATAAATGGTCATCAAATTTAAAGTATGTCAACATAAAGCTGTTGAACTTAAAAATAATAAAAAATAACAAATGACATCAGGTGTGCATATATACGGCATGTAGGACGAATAAATACGTCGTCGGCACTTTGGTACTTCAGATTGTTGACTCGCGTATTCGTCACTTCAAACCGTACAATGCATAACTTGCCCAAAGCTCACATTGCAGTTACAAATTATTTTTTTTATCATTTTCCTGTTGTCAACAATTTTGTTTAACTGCAATTACGTATTGTAAGAGGGTTTATTCAACTAATTTTTTTATGTTTAATTTTTTTGTCTTTATTAAAAAAACATTTTAGTAAGTATTTTTTTGTTTTTTGTTTGCCTTAGAGTAACCGTAAATTAAAACGTTACGTTGTTAAACAAGTTAAAAAATAAAATAATTAAAGTTCAATGCTCTCCCTTATAAATTTATAACTAACTAGAGCGTAACTGGATGATCAATTATCCCATTATATTAAATGCCGTTCCTTGAAAGTTTTTATTAAGTTCTTATGGTAGACAATGTTTTACTCTCACAATGTTCACAATGTTTTACTCTCAATTTTATGTAAACACTTGTATCTCATATGGTCCTAACCATAAGGATGAAAACATATTTTTTCTAATTTGATTATTTAAACATATCTTTTGACCTATTTTATACTCTCTGTCCTTTGAACTCTTATCATAATACTGTTTGGCTCTCAATTTTACCCTCTCTTGATTCTCTCTACCAATTTCATGTGAGAGTTGAATTTGATATTTCAGAATTTTGCTATAATAATCCGCGTTGTATATGTAAAAAACTTCTTTTCGAAAAAGGAAAGTTAAGAAAAAGTGAAGTGTAACAGTTTTTAATTGAAAGTAAAATAGTCTGAAGCGTTAAGGTTTGATGAGGAAAATGACCGTGTACAACGATTCTGAGATATGTAGGTCCGACATACTCTTTTCAAATTTTCCGTTTGAAAAGAGATTTCTTTATTTTCTAAACACTACTCCACACAATCTAAGAGTTGTAATGAGATCCACATCAAATCCAACTATTATTAAGCTAGCAGCCGCATTAAAATTGCTTTCCCAAGGCAGACACTAACATCAAATTGGCCAGGACCATACATTAGGACCATCCCAGCAGCCAATTTCACGTTGATTAAAAGATATCTGCGTGGTATTGAGAGAATATTATGTTCCAAGCATATCAAATTTGATTAGATGTTATAATCTGAAACGTAGTTGATCTTATGCTATTATATAAAGTAATATGCAACAATACTTTTGGATGTTTTGTTTCAAATACAAAGATTTTTCTTTATATATATATATATATATATATATATATTATATTTAATTTTAGCAGCTAAATGTTTGACCATATACCCTTAGATTTTCAATATATTTTTTTTCTTAAAGATGCATAATTTAACTATCTATTTTGCCTAGGCAATTTCATTAGTTTTTTTCCGGAATAATTACTGTTTATCAGTATTAATATAATTTTTTTTTAATATAAAATTATTGAATATAAATGGTCATCAAATTTAAAGTATGTCAACATAAAGCTGTTGAACTTAAAAATAATAAAAAATAACAAATGACATCAGGTGTGCATATATACGGCATGTAGGACGAATAAATACGTCGTCGGCACTTTGGTACTTCAGATTGTTGACTCGCGTATTCGTCACTTCAAACCGTACAATGCATAACTTGCCCAAAGCTCACATTGCAGTTACAAATTATTTTTTTTATCATTTTCCTGTTGTCAACAATTTTGTTTAACTGCAATTACGTATTGTAAGAGGGTTTATTCAACTAATTTTTTTATGTTTAATTTTTTTGTCTTTATTTAAAGAAACATTTTAGTAAGAATTTTTGTGTTTTTGTTTGCCTTAGAGTAACCGTAAATTAAAACGTTGCGGTTGTTAAACAAGTTAAAAAATAAAATAATTAAAGTTCAATGATCTCCCTTATAAATTTATAACTAACTAGCCTAGATCGTAACTGGATGATCAATTATCCCATTATATTAAATGCTGTTCCTTGAAAAGTTTTATTAAGTTTTTATGGTAGACCTTTTTACACTTTTTTACTCTCAATTTTATGTAAACACGTGTGGGTACATATATTACTTCATATGGCCAAACCATAAGGGTGAAAAGCTATTTTTTCTAGTTTGATTCTTTAACCATATCTTTTGACCCATTTTATACTCTCTGTCCTTTGAACCCTTATCATAATACTGTTTGGCTCTCAGATTTACCATCTCTTGATCCTCTTTACCAATTTCATGTGAACGTTGTATAGTGGGTCCGGAAATATTTTAAAAGATATGGGTATTTCAAATTCAAACCTGAATCACACTCTCGTCGGTGTTTGTTTTGATGTTAAATGTTTGCTGTTATTATACACATGCATGGCGTGATGAGTCCATTCGTCCCAGTTGGTACCATCTAAGTTAACAAAATTTCTCAGAAATTCGGCCAATGGTCGATGAGCTCGTCCTAAAGCACCATTCACTTGTGGATGACAAGGAGTGGTTAATAGTTTCTTTACTCTTAGCATTTTACACGTCCTTGAATAATCTGGATGTGAAGTTCGAACCATTATCCTTTACCAACACCTTGGGAATAAAGTATCTTGAAATTAAATTAAACAACTTTTTTGAGCTTTAGGTCTGGTATTATTGATCAAATAAAAGACAAATAATACCACACCTAAAGCTCAAAAAATAGTTTAATTGAATATATAAAAAAGGTCTAAAAATTAGATAAAAGAATCTTGAAATTATTTCCTTAAAAAAGACTTTAGCTACAGTTTGTACATCTGCGTAAGGAACGGCCGCACATGCAAACAATTTTGAAAATCGTCTGGAAAGGTGACGATGTATTTGTTTCCCCTAGCTGATTCTGGCAACGGACCTACCAGATCCATGAACATCTTTTCAAAAGGCTTAATTGAAGTGCTTGTTATAACCAATGGCTTTTTTTTAAACTTTCGAACATTTGTTTTTCTGGCATAGGCTACACGTTGTTACATAATTTTTTATTTGTCGATACATACCTGCTAATTTATACTGCTTCCTGATGCGGGAATAATGTCCCTTCGTGTCCACACAAAGGTGGATCGTGGAATGCTTTCATTACTGTGTTTATATCTTCTGCATTCGTTAAATAAACAGCCATATCTTCCTCTCCCATATCCTTTTTTACCTCTGTTTGATTCATAATTTCTTCATTCTCCTAATTCTGGTTATTTTGTAATTCTCGAGCTTTTGATATGATTACTGCCCCCACATTTATTTTTTCTATTGGAAGGCGACTGAGGGCATCAGCATTTTGATTCGTTTTTCCCGATTTATACCGTATCTCGAAATCATATTCTAAAAGTTTTACTCTAAGGCGCCCCAATCTACCTTCGTGATTTTTCAGATTAGCTTTACCCTTGATGGGCTTGTGGTCTATAAAAATAAAAATTGTTGCCCATACGATGGCAAGCAACTCCTTTTCTATTGTAGAGTATCGTTTTTATGTGGCACTTAGTACTCTGCTTGCAAAATATACTGGTAAATCTAGAAAGGATAGCTCCCAGGGCTTCATTACTAGCGTCCCTCATCAGAACAAATGGTTTCGCAAAGTCAGGGTTTTGTAATGGAGGTGGATTCGCAACTGCTGCTTTTAATTTGTCCATAGCTTGCTGACACTCTTGCGTCTGTTCAAAGTTTACGTTCTTCCTTAGTTGTTTGTTTAGGGGTGAGGCAATTTCAGACGAGTTTGGTATAAACTTCCTGTAGTAATTGATCAATTCCAGAAATGCTTGCAGGTCCTTAACACTTCTAGGAATGTCTTTTACTGCTTTACTTTTATGGGGACCCGGTAAGAATCCATTTTTCGAACATTGGTGGCCCAGATATACTACCTCTCGTTGAAGGAAATTACATTTTTCGGGGCGTAACTTAAGGTTGTACCTTCTTAATATACCTAAAAATCTCTTAAGCCTTATTTAATGATCCGCTAGGTTTCTGCCATAGATTACTATATCGTTCAGATAGACGAAACAGTTGATCACTTAACAATATCGAGTATATGATCCTTTGAAAGGTGGCTGGTGCCCCTTTTAATCCGAACGGCATAGGATTAAACTCAAAATGACCCAAATTGGTGCTGAAAGCTGTTTTCTGTCTGTCCCGTTGGCCCATTAAAACTTGGTGATACCCACTCGCTAGATCGAGGGTAGAAAAATATCGGCTGTATCCCAGTTGGTCTAGGATTTCGTCAATTCTTAGTATGGAGAAGACTTGTTTTATTGCGGCCTCGTTCAATTTTCTGAAATCTACTACTAAGCGCCATTTTTTTCGTCTTCTCCTGCTTTTTTTAGTACTAGCAGTATTGGTGAATTCTAAGGGAAAGTACTAGGAGATATAATTCGATCTTTGACCATCTGGCCTACTTGCCTATTCACTTCAATTCGATGGACTTCAGGTTGTTTAGTATTTATTGGGGGTTGATTAGAATCAGTTGGGATTTTATGCCTAAGTACATTTGTGTGAGTTAAACTGTCTCCTAAATTGAAACACGTCGTCGTATGATTTCAAAATGCCCTCGATCGATAATCGCTCTTCCAGGCTCAAATCTGCGGAAATCTGTACTGTTTCCAATAGCAATTTGGTTCTTTCTTTGTTGTCTGCAGTACTTATTGTATTAATGGCTGTTGTTGAATCTATCTGGTAGTCATCAGGGTTTCTATAACTTAAAATTGTTTTCTTATTTATATTCACCGAATAGTTCTTGGTGTTTAAAATGGGAACAAATGCTTTTCCCCCTTTAATCGATGTTAGGGTTTCACCCACAAAAACCCTTGGTAAAATTTGTAGTTTGTTTACTATTATTTCTCCCGTAGCCTTGGTTACTACTACTGAAACAACTCCCTGGGAACGTTCTTTTATAGAAAATGGTTCGGGTATATATAACGCAGGGATTTTTGAAACAAATGGCATGGAAACAATTTCTTTCTGGTTCTCAAAAAATTTTATGTTTTTGTTTATTGTGTTGGTAATCGACCTATTTCACATCATATCTCGGCCCATCAAACCATCTGCTGGCAAAATGGTTCCCTTTATGCATTTTTAAACGTAGTCTGTCCACGTATTTGTGGTTACCACTTATAGTTCCTTTGGTAATCATGTTTCCTCCAAAGGCTCCTGACAAGGTTTTTTTCTCATTTTCATTAACTTTTATGCCCGATGTCAAAGCTTCTTCCTTTACTAGTGTAGCATCAGCGCCTAAGTCTACCAACAGTAGTAATTTTTCCTCCTTTGCTTTTCTACAAGAAAAGATTATATACGCATCGTTTATCTCACAACTCTCGTTGCTACTAACATCACTCTCCTGTCTCAGTTCTTTTTGTGCTCTGCGTGATTAATGTCATGTTCTGCGACGTTTCCGTCCTTAATCTGTGTATCTTGCACCAGATATTAATTCGGTGTTATCCTTGTCTTCCTGTTTCTGATTATCATGCTCTCTCCTCGTTGTTGTTTTACCTAGTTTCACTTTTATTTTGAGTTTTCGAGCTTGTAAGATTTTGTCTATTTATTCCATGGTCGGGAGGTTTCATATAAATTATAAAATTTTATTCGTTATAGCCCTGTCGTCTGCCTTGACTATAGCACGTATTGCTTTCTTAGTTATAACATTCGTCTAGCATAGGACTGCAGTATACTGAGTTCTTAAATGAGTTTTCTCGTGTATTACTGTTTGGCATTGGATGGTTACAACTGTTTTGATGCATTAATAATTGTCGGACTTCTTTCATCAATTGCTGAACCGTCTCATATAATGATTCCTCAGTATGCATTGTCATGATATTTGAAGATTTAATATTAGAACCGAAGAGATTTCGAGCCTCATTGGTGATTTGTAGCAGGGCAGATAGCCTTTGTTTTCGCATCCGATGAATTTTGAAATCAATGTAGGATCTTGTAAGCCTCTTATGTAACTTCTTACTGCGGATTGGTTGCAATGATCTATCATAGATTTTTGATAGGATACTTCTGGCCATTGTGCTGCAATTAGTTCTGTGGCATCTGTAAGTATTCCTTTTAGTCTCTCTCTAAATTCATATGCTGCCTCCGTTGAACCTTGCTTACTATTAAACATTAGTTCTTGTATTTCTGTCAGAGTTTTGCCTTTTATAAATTTTTCTCTAATAGCCTGGCATAAAGCTTCTATTGTTGCGAACTCTTTATTCTAAAAATATGAGTAAGCATTTCTAACTTATCTTCGTTTTGATGCATTTAATTATGTGGACGACATTACCTGGTGCCCCTAGTTTATCTTTTGCTATCATACAAATTATGTGTCCATTAAATTAATCAACTTTTATATTTTAATTCAAAATAAAGACAACTTTATTTATTTAATGGAATCTTATGACTAAAATTTAAAAAATATCTTAAATCTAACTTAAGCTAAGCAACGCAAGAATTTTATGCTTACGTTGCTGTCTGGCAAAGTGTGGGAAAGGAAATAAAAATGTAATCCTAAACTTTAAGGTTTCCCTACACTTTACCAGCACCTATCATTAGTTGCACATGTAACTCCTCACCCCTTTGTTTTAAAACACTCCTGGGTTTTACATATCATATTTTTAGTTTTTTTTTTTATTATTATTATATTTTCTTCAGATTTTTTTTATTAAGTTTTGCTTCTTAGGCAAATTTATTTTTATTTAAATAGGAAACCAAGTGAAATACAATATTTTTCTTAAATTAAAAAGATTTCAAGTTGTTTGTGTTTTTTTTTTTTTGTAATTTAATAAATCTATTTACAATTGCAAGTACAATTAAAGTTAAGTTGTTTCTGCTTGGTTTAATTTCTTTAGTGGTTTTTAAATTTTTTCATGTTTTTTTTATTAATAAAAATTTAAAGGTTTACTTATTACTTAGGTCTGTATTTTTTTAAGATATCTTCTAATTCAATGTCTTTTATTTCTGGTTTATTTATAATTTTTGTTTTATTAACTATATTACTATTTCTACTTTTTATTATGACAAATAATATAATTATAATTGCAAGCACAAATACTATGTTTATTCCGTAGGAAATATTTTTGTGGACTTTCAGTTCCTCTATTTCTTTTACATTCTCAAAGTTTCTTAGTTCTATTTGCTTAAAATTAATTGGTGTTATATTAGAAATTGAAAAGTTGTTATTCGGGTAAAAGTATCTGTCCTGAAAAGCTATTCTATTATTCTTGAAGATCTGGCTGTTAATTTTTAGTTCGAAATCATAAAAGAAAAGTAAATAATTTTTATTAATTTTTAGCTTTCGATCGTCACAGTCCTGTATAATTTCTAAGCCGTTGGCATTTTTTATTAAAATCATATCGTCTTCAAACGTTTCTATGACAGTCGCATTATTATACTTAAAATTACAGTTATTTAACAGAGTGCAGTGTTTACTATGTTTTAAATTTTTGAGATATACATTCTCCTCATAAGTGAAAACATTGTGTTCAATTTCAATAATATAGCTATTTGGCTCGTTAATTTCCATATAATGTTTATTTGGTAAGGCTGTAATCATTTTTATATTATCAAGGTATAAATTTTTTATATTACTCTCGACCTGATTCAAAATCTGATATAATTCCTTGGTATCAACCAAGTGCAATACTGTAAACGTTTGGTTTATCACCTCAACTTTTCCTACCCTAATTTGTGCATAACCTGACTCCTCAGTGATTGGATTAATCCGCACTGTTCCCTGTGTCTCAGTTGCTAGGATCATCGTTACCATTACTATCAGGATCTGCAAATTTAAAAGGATTTTAATACTAACGATAAGAGCGTTTTCTAGAGGTTTTTTTTTCTGGGCACTAGTCGTTTCTAAAACATCTTTTAAGGTTTTTAAACAATATCGTCTTCATCACTATTAGGATTCGTTTTGTCTATACGGTCACCTGCATATTTGCAAGGTCTTTTAATGTTGGATTCATGTACATTTTCCAAAACCTTTTTAATAAACTTTGGTTGTTCTTTATGCCTTAGGCTTTTATAGTTTTTTATAAAGCCTTCTTCTCGGTTTTTCTATGTAGTTTTCACGGGATTTATTTATTTTTTGGATTTTTTTAATTTTTGCATCTTTTAGTCTTTGTTTTATAATGGTATGGTCAATCAATTTATTTTGTACATTTATAGGACTACATTTAATTGCGCTATGATAAGTGCTATTGTAGAATTTTATTGCCTTAAGGATTTGAGTATTTATTGGAAGTTTTTCTTCCAAATTAAGGGCTCTAACTTTTTCTGTGACCGTATTGTTAAATCTTTCAATGTCAGAGTTACCGGTATGGCTATTCGGTTTCGTAAAATGATATTGAATTCCTTCTTGATCAAGGTAGCTCCTTACATTGACATTATTGAATTCATTGTCTAACACAAATTTGGTAACATTGCCTTTAATGGCTAAAAATGCTCAAATTTTTCTAACTAGGGTTTGACTATTTCTGTCGATCAAATGGAATGAAATTACGTGTTTTGAAAATTTTTCGATAAAAATTATGAATGAGTGTTTACTGTTTACGTAAGTATCGACGTGGATTATTTCGTTTGTAGTAGAAGGGGTTTCAGTTATTTTGAACTTATTTTTTATTGGGTTTCTGTCATACTTAGCTGACGAACAAATGTGACAGTTATTTATTATTTTATGTATTGATAATTTCAAATGTGGATTATATATCTTATGCTTGATGCTCTCATAGGTAGCTACAATACCTGAGTGTCCACTTTCGTATTTATGAAACAATGATATCTGTTTATTGAGTTCAATATCATCCTCAATATCTCTAGCAAAAAAAGAACATTTCACAAATTTAAATTTGTTTCTGTCGGGAAATTCTTCTATCAACTTCAGTTGAACCTTATTATAATCATGATCGTTTAATTTAGAGAAAATTCCTATTTTTCCTTTAGCAACCTCCCTTCTTAAAATATTGGATATGTGATTATTTG
Organism: Tachina fera; assembly: GCA_905220375.1. Lineage (NCBI taxonomy): Eukaryota > Metazoa > Arthropoda > Insecta > Diptera > Tachinidae > Tachina > Tachina fera. Next base: position 48,660,571 of record LR999967.1, read on the forward strand.
TAATGTCATGTCTGTCTATATAAACTCTTTTATTGCCAAAAACCGTTTCAATGTCTTTTTCTTTAATATCCACTACAATGATTTGAGTTTTAAAACGATTTACTACAGTATCCAGTATTGGAATGCCATCGTGGAGATCCTCCTCTTGAGAGTGTGTAGTCTCAACATCTAAAGAACCTTCAATATTGCTTGTTTCACTGCCGTCCATCAATTCCTCTGATGTATTTATCTCGTTTTCCTCGACATTGATTCTACTTAGGAAATCCGCGATGTAGTTGCACTTCCCTTTTATATATTCTATCTTAAAATTATATTCGCCTAAATCAATGGGGTATCTCTGTAGCCTAGGGCTTATATCTTTGCCCGCATATTTACTTATGAGCCACTTCAGTGGTTGATGGTCGCTTTCTAAGTCAAATTCTTTCCCATAAATATATGGCCTAAAATATTTAACACCCCAAACTATTGCCAACAATTCTTTATCAATTGTTGCATAGTTTGTTTCGTGTTTGTTCAACGTTCGCGAAGCATATGCTACTGGGTGAAAATCTTGAGTCAAGACGGCTCCAATTGCATTATTGCTTGCATCGGTGACGATTTTGAAACGTTTTGTAAAATTTGGATATCTAAGTATGGGTGAACTCGTTATAAGCTCCTTAAGTTTTTCAAAAGCCACTATATAGCTAGGGTCATTCATATTAATTTTTGTGTTTTTCTGCAAATACTTGGTCATATTCCTCCAAATTTTAATTTTCTTTTTAAAATTCCTGAAAAATTTGTATCGTTTAAAAATACGGATTGGAGTAAATTCAAATTCAATATCAGTTGTACATTACAAAATAATTTTCCACCTGAAAACAGAAACTGAAAACAGAAAAACAATGAAATCGATTATTATATTGATGAATTTGTTGCCACAGTGAATTTTATTACTATGATTCATTCTACGATTTCGAGAAGGTTAGATAATAAGTTTATTATATCACAAATAAGAATAAAACACAATTGGCAAAAAGACCTTAAGAGATTATTTTATCTAACTTAAGATACAAGAGATCCTGATTATATACTCATTTTAAAACAAATTGAATTAATCAAAATTATTTTTAAAGAACAAATAGAGTTGGAACAAGCAAGAATTTTTGTAGATAAGCTTAAAAATATAACTCCTGGTCCATTTGCTTATAAAGAAATTTTTTAAGTTATTGGAAAGAAAAACAGATCAGTTGCTAAGGATATTTCAGTAAAAGGTTCACTCATTAAAAATACAGATGACAAATTAAATGCTTTATTGGATCATTTCTCTTCTGTTTACCAATTTTCTGCTCTCAGTGGAGATACATCTAATATTGAAAGAACAATTATTGATACTTTTTCTCAAATACCGAATAATATTTTTGCTTTTATACTTATTTTACTTATTGATGTAGTTGAAATTTCCAATTTAATTAACAACAAAAAATCGTGTGGGTTAGATAATATATCAAATTATTTATTAGGAATTGTTACTTTCCTAACGATTGGAAGGTTGCTAAAATTATTCCTATTCAGAAACTGAAAAATAATGTTGATATTACAAATTTAAGACCAATTTCTCTATTATCTAATTTTGGATAGTTTTTCGAAAAAAAATATTCTTAAAAATATGGATGTAGAAGTATCAGTTCCATGCATCTCTCAATATTAGTTTGGGTTTAAAAAAGAAGCTCTACTACACATGCACTTCTAAAATTTCAAAATGATGTAATTCAACATCTTAGAATGCGTCAATGCATGGTTGCGATTTCTTTTGATATCGAAAAAGCTTTTGATAGAGCATATCATAATGGAATCTTATATAAAATGGTTTCATTAGGTTTTACAAAACCTATTATAAAACTTTTTGGAAGCTTTTTTGAAAATAGAAAATTTTGTATCGAAATTGATAATGCTCTTTCACAGCAGGGAAATGTATCTTGAGGAGTTCCACAGGGTTCAATTCTGATTCCACATGTATATAATATATTTATATCAGATTTCCCGCATGAGTTTATTAGTTCTTTAGGTATTCTTTATGCGGACGATTCCAGTTCCACAGGGTTCAATTCTGATTCCACATGTATATAATATATTTATATCAGATTTCCCGCATGAGTTTATTAGTTCTTTAGGTATTCTTTATGCGGACGATTCCCTTTTATATGCTCATGATGAATCTCCTCAGATTGCACTTCAGCGTGTATCTTCACATCTTTACCATGTAAATGATTTTTATCCGTTTTGGGGCATAAAAATAAGTGTATCAAAAAGTCATGCAATGTGCTCAAGGAACGCATCAGGAAAATGCAATTATAAAGTAGTTCCAGAAAGAAAACGTTTAAAATTATCTTTGAATGGTAGCAAAATTTTATTCGAAGACAATTTTAAATATCTTGTCATCAATTTCAATAAGGTTCTTAAATTCAACAAGCATGTTTTATACAATTTAGGAAGAGCAAATAAAGTAAAAGGTGCTTTATCAAAATTATTCAATAACAAGTAAAAGTGCTATATATTTTATTTTGCTGATTTTTTTAGTTTTGGCAATTTTTTTTCATATAGGCAATTTTTTTTTGGTTTTGGCGATTTTTTTTCGGTTTTTGGCGTTTTTTTAATTTTGGCGATTTTTTCGTTCTGGCGATTTTTTGATTTTGACGATTTTTTTCATTTAGGCGATTTTTTTATTTTTAATATATTTTATTTTTTGTGGATATTTTTTAAGTTTTGACACTTTTTTTCTCGTTTTGGCGATTTTTTCGGTTTTTGGCGTTTTTTTAATTTTGGCGATTTTTTTTTGTTCTGGCAATTTTTTTGATTTTTTAAAATTTTTTTTCATTTAGGCGAGTTTTTTATTTTTTGGCGATTTTTTGTCATGTAGACAATTTTTTTTTGTTTTGGCGATTTTTTCGGTTTTTGGCATTTTTATTTTTGGCAATTTTTTTAGTTTTGACACTTTTTTCTCGTTTTGGCGATTTTTTCGGTTTTTGGCGTTTTTTTTTTAATTTTTGCAATGTTTTTTTCGTTTTGGCAGAATTTTTTGATTTTGCCGATTTTTTTTCATTTAAGCGATTTTTTTTTAATTTTTGGCGATTTTTTTCATATAGGCAATTTTTTTTGTTTTGGCGTTTTTTTTTCGGTTTATGGCGTTTTTTATTTTGGTGATTTACTTTCGTTTTGGCGATTCTTTTGATTTTGGCGATTTTTTTTCATTCAGGCGACTTTTTAAATTTCTGGCGATTATTTTTCAAAAAAAAAAAAAAAGTTAAAAGTTAAGTTTCCAACCCTGGAAACGTTTTAATATATAATTTTATATATAGGTTTGTCATTCCGTTTGTAATTTCTACAATATTAATAAGCGACACATAAAGTATATATATTCTGGATCCTTATGCATAGGGAAGACGAACAAGCGATGTCCGTCTGTTCATCTGTCTGTCTGTCCGTCTTTACGTCTGTACGGTTTTCCCAAGCTCCCTGTACAGCTAGAGACTTCGTTCTTGGACTGGTGTGTCAGAAATTTTCCTAAAAATTTTGCTACAGACGGTTTCAGAGCTGGAAAACTCAAACTCTATTTTCCCATAGAAAATAACTACCGAAAACAAGTTTTTATTACTTTTTTATTAAATTAACTTATTTTATACTTCGGTATGAATAAAATTGGTATTTATAATTTAAAAAAAAGTTTTTAAAATTTAACAAAATTTTAAAACGTTTCCAGGGTTGGAAAACTTTAACTTTTTTCCTAATAATTAAACATATTTCATGTTTTACGAAGAAGGCTATTTTCTCAGGAACGGTAAAAGCTACGGGTCTGAAATTTGGACAGTGTATGTAGAACTTTGGTCACTACAACAAATGTATAAAAGGTAAAAATTAATGGGTATTCCAAAATTAGTAACGAAAACTTTTAAAACTTTTAATATACATACAATTGTATGTACATATGTATATTGACACTTGAAATTTGTAAAATTAGTGTATTTTTATATAGGCTACAACAATTAACCCTAAAATTAAAAAAATTTAAATTAAAGGGTGGTCCATCAGTTCATGTATGTATGACTATGTAATTTTGACATCTTGGAAACTGTAAGAGTTAAACTCTTGAAATTTTCAAAAACGGTCAAACTAAAAAATCCGAAAATTATAAAATCTCCAAAAATTTAAAAAAATCGCCAAAACGAAAAAAATCGCCAAAATGAAAATAAAGCGCTAAAATTAAAAAAAAACGACAAAAACCGCAAAAATCGTCAAAACAAATAAATGCTTATATGAACAAAAATCACCAAAAATTAAAAAAAATCGCCTAAATGAAAAAATCGCCAAAATCCAAAAAAATCGCCACAACGAAAATAAATCGCCAAAATTTAAAAAAAAACTCTAAAAGCCGAAAAAAATCGCCAAAACAAAAAATTGCCTAACTGAAAAAATAACGCCAAAAATTAAAAAAATCGCTTAACGAAAAAAATGGCAAAATCAAAAAAATCGCCATGGTTAAAAAAACGCCAAAAACCGAAAAAAATCGCCAAAACAAGAAAAAAGTGTCAAAACTTAAAAAATCCGCAAAAAACGCTAAAACAAAAAATATGCTTATATAAACAAAAATCGCCAGAAATTTAAAAAATCGCCTAAATGAAAAAAAAATCTCCAAAATCAAAAGAATCGCCAAAACGAAAATAAATCGCCAAAATTAAAAAAACGCCAAAAAACGAAAAAAATCGCCAAAACAAAAAAAATTGCCTTTATGTAAAAAATCACCAAAAATTAAAAAAATCGCTTAGATGAAAAAAAAATCGGCAAAATCAAAAAAATCCGCCAAAAACGAAAAATTGCCAAAAATTTAAAAAAACGCCAAAAACCGAAAAAAATTGCCAAAACGAGAAAAAAGTGTCAAAACTAAAAAATTGCCAAAAAGAAATAAAAACGACAAAAACCGAAAATATCGCCAAAACAAAAAAAATTGTCTACATGAAAAAAAATCGCCAAAAAATAGAAAACTCGCCTAAAAGAAAAAAAATTGTCAAAAATCAAAAAAATTGCCAGAACAAAAAAAATCGCCAAAATTAAAATAAACGCCAAAAACCGAAAAAATCGCCAAAACGAGAAAAAAGTGTCAAAACTTAAAAAATATCCACAAAAAACTAAAAAAAATAAAATATATAACAAATAAAAAAATCGCCTAAATGAAACAAATCGTCAAAATCAAAAAATCGCCAGAACGAAAAAATCGCCAAAATTAAAAAAACGCCAAAAACCGAAAAAATCGCTAAAACCAAAAAAAAATTGCCTATATGAAAAAAATTGCCAAAACTAAAAAAAAAAATCTGCAAAATAAAATAAATCGCCAAAATTTAAAAAGCACCAAATTAAACATAATGTCGAAAACCTAAAAATTGTATGAAAGTATGAATTTTTTCACAAAATTAATATGTACCTACATATCTCTGTGCTTATGTATGTATCTGTATACTACATAAACGCACTTTGGTAAAGGGTATATAAGATTCGGCATAGCCGAATATAGTACTTTTACTTGTTTTTTTTTTTTAATTTAGTTTTAAGTTTAGTTATAAGTTTATTTGTTTTTTATATTTTTAGTTCTAAGTTTATTCTGAATAAATCACTTTATTAGAAATTGTAGATGTCGGGAGCCAAGCATTGTAAATTCTTTTTGTAAAACTTTATTTTAATTTAATAATATTTCCTTTTGCTGTTTATGCACGTTGCATTAATTGATGTTAATTTATAATTAATAATAATACTTCATTGTTTTAAGTTCTCTCATTCATTGTTTAAACATAAAAAACTGTAATGATTTTTTACGTCTCAATAAAAATTAATCAATTCAATTCATCAAGAAGGTGACAATCGAAAAGGAAAAAAGGGAGGAAAATTACATTACACTTACATTATTTTTTTTAAAGAAAAACTTTTGATTTTTAATAATTATAATTAAAAAACTCTTCTTTCTTGAATGGATTTCCTTTGGGTGTTGCGTTAGATATCCAGGGACTGAATAGTTTTCCGATGCCGCAAATTTTATTAAATCTATAAAAGCTTTCCATCGATTCCCATATTTTTTCTTTGAAAGTTCGGGAATAATTATAAGTTTTGGTGTCTGGTTTTTCCTCAAGCCAGTCTCAGTTTATTATAGGGTGAGGAAAGAGGAAAAAAGAAAGAAGAAAAAAGAGGGGCACGTACTTGCTTCTACCGAAAAATTACTTTAACTCTTTTTTGTAATTTAAAAGTTAACAAACAGACTGTTTGTGTATAAACAAAAGAATAGTTTCAAAAGAAAAACTAATGTGTAGAAAGAGTTTATCAAAGTTATGAGCCGAATACAGCACTATGTAATCACTATTATTTAATTTTAAGATGACCTTTTATTTGAACAATTTAGCTAAATTTAAACAAAAATTATAAAATTTAATATTTTTCTCTTTCAGGGCGGCGTCTTTTTGGTCAACTTTTTGAACGTGTATGGACCTGGTTTAGCAATACTTTTTGTAGTATTTGTTGAGGCTGCTGGAGTGTTTTGGTTCTATGGTGTCAGCCGTTTTTCTGATGATGTTGAAGAGATGTTGGGTCAAAGACCTGGTCCTTTTTGGCGAATATGTTGGACGTATATAAGTCCCGTATTTTTGCTGGTATGAATAATATCACGAAAACCGAATAAAAAAATTGCTAACCTTTCTTTACAGGCTATATTCATATTTTCATTTTTGGGTTATGAAGAAATGTTGGGCGAAGAATATAAATATCCAGAATGGAGCATTAAAGTGGGTTGGGCATTAACATGCTCTTCGATTTTATGTATACCCACGTACATTATTTATAAATTTTTCTTCGTATCCAGTGGTAACTGCCATGAAAGATATAACGAAACTTTTAATCCTGAAATAAGTTGTAATCCTGTTATACCTGGACAGCAAGGAACCAGTGTTTGATATGCTCTTGAAGGGATTGCAAAACATAAAATCAATAAGTGTAGACAACTAAATAATAATTAAGAAATATGAAGTTATTTAAAAAAAGTGGCAAGGGCAAAGATATTATTGTTAAATGTACTTATCAATTACTCTGTTGTACGTTCTCAATACAAATTATAAAACAAACCATAAGGATGAATACATTCAAGAACCAGAACATGAAATTAGCCTTAAATTCAGCACAACAACAGAAGATAAAGATTGCAATCCTTTAAGATGAAATCCTCTCACAAAAAGTATTAATAAGAGGTGTGATAGTAGTGGTAGTGATAATCCTAGTGTTAATAGTAGTAGTAGTAGTAGTAGTAGTAGCAGTAGTAGTAGTAGTAGTAGTAGTGTAAGTTATGAAAGTTTTCATAGTTTTTTAATTGTATGTAACATGTGTAGCAGATATTTTGTGGAAAATCTATGTAAATTTCCGTTGCAAAGTAAGGATTATTATATAAGTCATCGACATTATTGCAAGACTGCAGGCGCTGTTGCTCTCAATGCTAAGGAAAATAACAAAAAAATATGCTGAAGATGTAAACCACTTATATTTTTCTTTGCTAGTGCGTGGTTAGCTTAAGGATTTTCCAATTCCCAGTAAATTCACTACCATTAAAATCATTTTGAACACAACTTACTGGGATCAATTTCTTTTTTGTTTACAGCCATAACTTTTGGATTTATCAAAGAATCGTTTGCTTTAAGGAGAATTAAGTAAACATTTTTTAACTGCTGTTAGGGTTAATGCTTCATTACACTGTAGAATGGTAATGGCGACCTGAGTCCTGTATTGGGAATTCAATACCGTGCAAAAATAAAATGATGGCATCACTGTTACGAAAGGGTGATTTTCGATTTTCATGCTGATATTTTGTTTGACTATGTAAGCGTGAGTTTAATTCTTTCTGCTTATGATTATGTACATATCCCTCTAGTCAGCCTAGAACCATATGTCTCTATGTCAACACTATTTTTCAAGCGAAAATTGCACTAATTGAAATGTCGACAACTTTCCTAGTATGCGCGAGTAGAGATACGTTAATGACAACAGTTCTAGTGTAATTCTGGTGACATTTTCAATGAACGCGTCAATAGTTTGTTTTTCATTTTTATTATGTCGTGCAATAATGTTAAAAAATTATATATGTGTTTAAGTTTGTTGCCCCAACCCTTGTAAAATTGCAGACGAGGGTCACTAAAATGTATTAGTGACTCTTTGGTTCAAATGTCTCCATATGGTCGTAAAAGAATAGTGCTAAAGTCTACTGGTAGATTTTCAATGACATCCCTATGTTATATGTCAATACCCGATTTCAGTGCATGGGTACGCCTAGTCAGAAGTACTACTGACACTGTGTCTAGTAAATCACTACTATTTTACTATTGACACAAGCGAGGGAATATCGATAATGTAGACTAGAGCCCCCTTAAATTTCTAGTGAATCTTTGGTGCCAATGTCTCCATGTGGTCAAAAGAGAACTACTTACTCAGGAGTGCTACAGTCTAGTGGTAGATTTTCAATGACAAGCTAATGTTAAATGTCAATACATAATTCCATTGGCTGGGGTACACCTGCACGCAAAGAAAAGATATTGTTGTAGAATGGTTGAGAAAACAATATTATGCTCTCAGAGACAAATGTGTGGTCGTTGAAAACAAGTTATTATTATTTAAAACATTAATTTTGTTACGGTAAGCAAAGTCATGTTTGAATTTAACAATTACATTATTATATTCATAAAAAGTGTGATATGGTTAGAGTTTAATAATAAAGTTGTGTTAAAAACTTATGACAGCAACATAATTTTTATTATTATTTAAAAATAATATAATGTAAATAACAATATAATGTTATCCAAAAACATACTAAGTTAAGTTTTAAAAAAAATCTTTTTCAGAAACATCTTCTGTCAGTTCAGTGTTTTGTTTGTAAGCTATCGGTATTGCATGCGTCGTGTTAAATAAATAAATAAAGTACAAACAAACAAAAGGGTAAATAAATAAAAACATATACACACGTACATATGTTTATCTCTTTATATAGATGTGTTTGTATTTCGAGTACATACATATGCACTCATATGTAAGTATACATTTCTATATATACATTTTATTTGAACAATATTAATTTATTTTTATTTCGGAACAATAAATATATGATTGAAAAACAAAATATTATATATATATATATATATATATATGCATCGCGCCAATTTCCGGGACGTTTTTTTTATATATTATAATTAAAGCAAAAGACTATTATTGGGGACATAACTTTCGATTTTTTTATTTTAATATCAATTTGTTCGAATTTGTTTATTTTATAGGTCTTTTATGTTTTTAATCGATATATGGCTGTTAACTCGATGTTTATTCCATTTTAAAATTAAATATTACATTTCTGTGATGCCATACAACCTCAATAATTTCTCGTTTTTTTGTCGCGTTAAAAATATTCGCTGACTGGCTCTGATCTCTGAACAGTAAAGTACATTCGAATATCGATTTAACAGACACTTACTACATTGAAGTCGGGATAAAACGAATGATTTTAAATTGTTCGCTGGCTAGCTAACATATACATAAAAGTATATTTTTTTAATATATACATTGTTCAAATTGCTCACTGCTTTATTTATTGCATATGAAGTATTAAGATCTTTCGGTCATGTATACTTTAAAGGAAATTGGGAGAAATTTTTTTGCAAGTGGGGATTATTCAGATATGAAGAGAAAACACTATTTCGGATAAATGGAATAGTTCTAACAGCGAAAATCAGGAGTTTCACAAGTTTCGTATATGTGGATATTATTACACCATATTAAATAAAATTCTTAAGGTGTCTTTACATGGTAATACAAAGTATTAAGACTTTGTAGAATCAAAATATTATGCTCTTCGTGCTAAATAAAAGGGAACCAAAAACTGTTGCAGGTATTTTTCATGTTAACACTGATACTATAAGTCAAATGCAAGCAAATATATCAAACTGCTGTGCTAATAACAAGGAAGGGAAAATTGCAAAAAAAAGATGTGTACTAATAAAACTGAATATGGTAGAAAACATTTTAATTGCTTAATTCACAAAACCTCTTGTATCTCTGTATCGATTGTATTATCATATTAAATACAAGAGTATAACATTTGTTGTATGAAATTTTCATATAAAAATGAAATACACATTTACACTTTTATTTCATATGCTTTTAAAATGTTGTATTCAGAGAGAGGCTCTCTGAGAGAATTTGTATGTAGCTTGTTCTTTTTTTTCATTAAAAATACAAAATACATTAATACACTACACGGAGGGTGTTCACAATTAAAAAACAAAAAGTTTATTTGATACACAAATACACGATAAAGATTGTTGAGAATTAAGCAAATATTTCAATGTACTTTTACTACAAAATATAATTGTTTTTATAGGTTTGTTTATTGTTTGTTTGGTTTTGCTGTACCATCACTTGCACCATCAGCAGTTGTACAATATTTACAAAAACAACACGAGTTGATTTTGGTTGCTTCTGCAAAAGTGTTATCACCTTCAATAAGTACCATTAGTGCTGCAAATGTTTAGTTTAACCGAAAGCGTGTCAAATTTTCTATTTGTTTTCTCTCCTACTCGATACATTTTGCATTTATATGATAAGATTTTGTACATTCAACAGCATTTTTTGACATGCCGTAATACATTGTATTACCATGTGGATGCAGCTTTAATAGTATGTCTCCACCGGCGTGTTTAGACAAATCATGTTGATGTAAGCACATCGCGTTAATATATACATGATTTACCATATATTTTGTATATAGATAGATAAATTACCTCAAAGTAGTTTACTTATTTTATATCATTTCGAAAATACCATTTTTCGAACTGGATTTGTCTATGCAACCCTTCGTTGCTCTTTAAGTTACAAGCTCCATCCTTGGGTCGTCCATCAATAGTAATTGACACATTCGAAAAAAATACATTTAGGAATATTTAATCAATATTAAATGTCAACTTCCTGTGGATAAAATTCACATTACAGCTGCTGCTAAGGTTTAGCGAGTTTCTGCATACAATTCGTCCTCAAAAATTTATGGCAAAACTCGTTCCGACCATGTTAAGTTTTGCCACCTATTATAAGTCTATCTATGCCAATTTTTTAATACATATAATTCCTATATGTTTATGTCTTAACAAAAATTTAATGAAAAAATTTTAAAGTTCAATAAAAACTTTATACTTCAATAAAAAAATGCATGCTCACAACTACCAATATAGCAATAACGCCCGCAGAATAACAGAACAATATTGCTGATTGCTTGAAGGTGAAAGTACATAACACGCATTAGTGTGCGTGCGAGCTCTGTCAAAAAAAGTTGAAATATTGTTTTGGCATACAACACGTTACATATGAAACTCTTTGACAACGCCTTAACGCGTTGAATTGCTTTGACAACTAATCAGCTGACAATAAATTAGAGAAAATTAGAATCATGGAATAAAACCTTATTGAAGAGTTTGAAAAACATACAGTATTGGATAAAAAATGAATTGAAAATGTTCTAAGTTATATTTTCAATGAAGAAACAAGTAAAAAAGTTGATACAAAACGAGGTTATAAAGCTTGTTGTGTTACTTGTCATTTTTGATGCGGTAAAATTTTCTAAAGCACGATATTCGTCGACGAACTAACACGCGTTATGTATTTCTACCTTTACTTATGTTAAGGCTATGAGAAATCCTAGCTCATAATATGCGAAAAGTCAAAAGGAAATATGTATGTAGAACAAAAATATAATTAAAGTTTAACATTTTTAAACGCACTAACAATCCCAAATTATTATTTTACTTATTAAGTAAAATATTTCTTATTAAAAATACATTGAAATTGATTACTGAGGGGTTTAGCTGGATCCTATTCGCATTTCACTGTTGCTAGTGGAAATTATCAGGGAACCTTTGCCTAAAGCTTCTTTGAACAACTAGAGTTATTATTTTATAAACTTTCAGTTAAACAAATGAGAATCTTAATAACAAAGTTGAAACAAGAACTAAAAAAATATTAAAAATATAATTCACTTGTAAATATCTGGTTAATCGAACGAATTTTTTATGTTTATAAACTTATAGCAATACAAATTATTTCACTACATACGATTTTAAGAGAATATTTTCCTATTTTAATATACATACATATGTATATTTTCCCAATTCCTCAAATATTATTTAAATGTCAAAAGCAATATAGAAAAGTCAAATATAAATTAACACCGAGTTTGACGTTTTATGCCTGCATTAATTGTTAACGAAAATGCGTTGACAATTATTGCAACATATATTGCATGTACCTGCAATTAGCTGTCTCCACTAGCAATAATATAATTTTGACAACTGCTGCAATACATGTCTACATATATATTGCTAGTCAACACGCAGGTTAAAAATTATGTTATGTATTGCTTATGGTAGGTACACACTTGGCAGATTTCATTGTTGGTCGCATAGTGTCTACACACTTGTTTAATCGTCGGTTGGTTTCTGGTTTGCCGCAGACATAAAGTATTTTGAATATACTGTGCCACAAACCAGTAATATCAAAATTTTTGGAGATTTTCGGATTGCATTTATTTTGTGCTGCTTTTAACAGTGAGATTACACGAGACATAAGTTTGGAAATTTTTGCGTTGGCAACTCTCAAAATCTGCTGCTAACACAAAAAATGACTGTGTAAATCATATATAATAGTGTTCGAACACAAGTTTGGAAATAATTGCTCAAACACAAGTCTCAGCAATTATGTTAGAACACAAGCTGTCAAATTTACCTATTACGTAGAAAATAATTGCAGGAAACTAGATAAGTTTGTTACTAAAAAAATTAAGCAGAACCACAAAATATTTGGTCTGTGGCAGAAGTATTAAAAAATCAAAACTTAAAATGCATAAGTTGTATGCATACGAGAACTAAAATTTTGAGTTTTAGTATTATACATCTAGCCAACCCTTAAAAATAAGTTAGAATATAAATTTTTTTGTGACATCATTCTGCCGAAGTTATTTCTTATGTTCAGAAATAAAAGTCGCTCGTCTATTCGTACTGTAATGGACGTTAAACTATTTTGTTTATGTTCAAGCATTGTTATGTGTTGCTCTTACCGCTGACGCTGCTTTGATGCCAGCTAGCTCAATTGAGGCACGTGCAGGGTGGGTCCCAACCCGCAGCAACAGCTGAGACACGAACAATAATATAAAAAAATACGTTGCAAATAAAAAAAACAAACAGTTATACAGATAATTTTAAACTAAAAAGGTGGAAACAATTTGGGAGAGTGGACTAGGTGTATTTCCACTACTTACCCTCCCTACCTGGGACACTAATACTCCTCATAATATGTCATTTTGTCCCCCGACTATCATACCTTTTCACGTCATCAACCTTTTCTCACATATCCTCCCCCGAATACAAAAATTTTACTCAATAGACATATTTGTTACAATATACAAAAAAAACTTACATATCTTTATTACATTACTCTTATAAATACAATACTCTAAACAAACAAAACTGAAAAAATGGCTTTACTTATTTCAATATCTACACTATCCTATTGTTTGACCTTATTAAAAAAAAACTTTAAATCGCCTATATTAGGCTAAATGTATTTACTTTTCTATATATATTTTTTTTATTTTAATTTGTATTAACTTGAAACGGTATTTCCTTTCTATAGAAGTACCAAAATGTTTTGTGTTACAATAATAAACAGACTTAACCTAAATTACACACTAACGGATCACTTACTCTATTACAAAAACTGTTAATGCCCAAACAACACAAGAAAAAAAAACTCTAACAGTATGTTTCAAAAAGTATAAATAAGTTAGCGGTTCACACACAGAGGTTTCTATTCCAAATAAAAAAAAATTGTAAACTTCTCTTTTTTTTCTTATTTCAAATATATATCTATATTAGGCCCTACCTAAAGGAGCTCACTTAGGCAGTCTATACTTCCAATAGCTTGCTTGGTTGTTATTTAACTCAAATATTGCTTTTACAAATTCTTTTTCTCTATTGTAGAAATCCTGCAAATTCTTTTCTATATGAAACTGTATTTTCTTTTCTTTTATGTTTTAGGCACTAACAATTTGAACACTGCTGTAAACTGTTAACATTAAACTTAAAACCCTACACACATACACATATACAAATCATTAACACAAGACTTTATGTTCCATTAAAAAAAAAATGTTTTCTTTTTTTATCTGTTTTTTTATCTTTCTCCTTTTTTTTAGGCAAGTGAATGGCGGAAACGGTTAGCCATCTTAAATTGATGGCGACTTCTGTTTTAATCGCTTCTAGATTTTTTTCTGTCCAGCGGTCACGTCCGGGACGAGATTCACTACGTGTATCGTGTATCGTGTATCGGAGTCTTCCCGTACTTATTTTTTTCTTCCTGTTTTTTTTTTAAACTCGAATTATTATATCCTTTCTTTTTTTTGTTCCCTCTCAGCTTAATTTTGAAAATTATTTTACTGGATATTTAAAAACTTTTCACCGACCTGTTCGCTCTGTTCACTTAACTTCTTTTGATCCTGTTTTCCTTGCTTAACATTCATAAAACCCTTTCTATATTCCCGAATTTTCCCGTAATCTACATTAATTTTCCCGTGCTTACAAAATCTACACAAAACTTCCATTTGTCAACACATAAAACATCG